>OY284487.1:34505171-35105171 GCA_958336395.1 Ctenicera cuprea
AGGGCTACCAAACAAGATGTAGTTGATCCCAGTCAAACAGCTGGTTTTTGAGTAAATCGGCGTTAAAGTCGAAATTTTCAAAAATTCGTAGCGGTCGCCATGTTGAAGCTAGAGAGTTCGGTAAAAAAACGTTTCATTTGTTCTAAGGCCTTCTATAATTTCCACTATTCCAATTTCCAAAATTCCGTTTCTGAAAAAAATGCTACCAAAAAAACATGTCTAACTTCCGCTTCCGGTTTCGGATTCTTTTTAAAAGCTTATTTTGTCGATGAATTTTTGATATAGCTCTGCATTCCAATTTTCATCAAAATCGAAGTACGAGTTCGAGAGATATCAGCGAATTGACGTACCGTTCACGAACGCATTCGTAAAAATGAGCGAAACACTTCGCCTGGACTTTCCTATACTTATAAATTAACATTGTTTTATATTTTCCAACACTTTCGATATGCACCTGTCTAGACACGACTAGTTAAAGTAAATAGTTCTTATAAGTTGTGACATCTTGAAGCGCTTGAAGAAAGACCGACCGCTGCGCTCTACAAGCATAAGGTTGGGTAAAATATTCGGACTGAATCAAGGGAAGGGCGGAAATTGAGATTTGAAAATATATTAATAACTCGAGAAGTATTATTTTTAGCAAAAAATTACTCTTATTAATTTGCATTTAGAATTTCAAAACCTTTCTGATTTTAAAGCCAAAATGCCACGTTTCCATTAAAAAAAAGTTATTTTTTACCGTGGTCGCCATATTAAAATTGGAAACTCAAGTTTTGTTCTTAAATACAATCGAGAAGAATTTGCCCTACAACTTTGCTCTTGAGTTTACGAGTCTATCTATTAAAATAACAAAGTTAGCCTACACTGAACATTAAACGACTAGTACAAGAATACAACAGCTGTAGAAAGTATGTGAAATTCTTCCAAGGACAAAAAGATTATTAAGGGGCAAAAAATTCGATTTTTTGATTTTTGTAAAAAGATTCTCCTAGAGCAAACAAAAGAAGAAATTAATTTTTTAATTTTGTAACGAACATTTTGGGGGGGAGGGGAAACAGTAGCTCCCCTAAATATTAAAGTATCAAAAAAATATTATGATATTCGGATTTTGCTATCAATGATGAGCTATATTGCTTTAACAGAAATATTTTATTGCCCCCCGTTAAATAAATAAAAGGGTACCAATTTTCAATTATCAAAAATTCACAGAGGGCGTCACAGTGAAATTATAGCAATGAGCAAAAAAGAAAATTGTAGCAAATGCCTATCTTTATCAGCTTAAAAAGTTTCAACAAAAACGTGTGGGCGGTTTTTGAGAAAAATTTTTTTGGAAAATTCCAAAATTTTGGAGTGCTGCCATTGAGATCGTTTTTCGATTTTCAAAATGAGTTATATTTCATGGTATAGTACCCTTAAGGGGCTACCAAACAAGATGTAGTTGATTCCAATCAGATAACTGGTTTTTGAGTAAATGGGCGTTAAAGTCGAAATTTTCAAAAATTCGTAGCGGCCGCCATGTTGAAGCTAGAGAGTTCGGTAAAAAGTCGTTTGGTTTATCCTAAGGCCTTCTATAATCTCCACTATTCCAATTTCCAAAATTCAGTTTCTGAAAAAAATGCTACCAAAAAAACATGTCTAACTTCCGCTTCCGGTTTCGGATTCTTTTTAAAAGCTTATTTTGTCGATGAATTTTTGATATAGCTCTGCATTCCAATTTTCATCAAAATCGAAGTACGGGTTCGAGAGATATCAGCGAAATGACGTACCGTACACGAACGCATTCGTAATAAATAGTTCTTATAAGTTGTAACATCTTGAAGCGGTTGAAGAAAGACCGACCGCTGCGCTCTGCACGCATAAGGTTGGGTAAAATATTCGGACTGAATCAACGGAAGGGCGGAAATTGATATTTGAAAATATATTAATAACTCGAGAAGTATTATTTTTAGCAAGAAATTACTCTTATTAATTTGCATTTAGAATTTCAAAACCTTTCTGATTTTAAAGCCAAAATGCCACATTTCCATTAAAAAAAAAGTTATTTTTTACCGTGGCCGCCATATTAAAATTGGAAACTCAAGTTTTTTTCTTAAATACAATCGAGAAGAATTTGCCCTACAACTTTGCTCTTGGGTTTGCGAGTCTATCTATTAAAATAAAAAAGTTAGCCTACACTGAACATTAAACGACTAGTACAAGAATACAACTGCTGTAGAAAGTATGTGAAATTATTCTAAGGACAAAAAGATTATTAAGGGGCAAAAAATTCGATTTTTTGATTTTTTGTAAAAAGATTCTCCTAAAGCAAAGAAAAGAAGAAATCAATTTTTTAAGTTTGTTGCGAAAATTTTGGGGGGGAGGGGGAACAGTAGCCCCCCTAAATATTAAATTATCAAAAAAATATTATCATATTCGGATTTTGCTATTAATGGTGAGGTCCTTCACATTAACAGAAATATTTTATTGCCCCCCGGTAAATAAATAAAAGGGTACCAATTTTCAATTTTCAAAAATTCACAGAGGGCGTCACAGTGAAATTATAGCAATGATCAAAAAACAAAATTGTAGCAGATGCCGATCTCCATCAGCTTAAAAAGTTTAAACAAAAACGTGTGGGCAGTTTTTGAGATTTTTTTTTTGAAAATTTCAAAAATTTTGGAGTGGTGCCATTGAGATAGTTTTTCGATTTTCAAAATTAATGATATTTCATGGTATAGTACCCTTAAGGGGCTACCAAACAAGTTGTAGTTGATTCCAATCAAACAACTGGTTTTTGAGAAAATGGGCGTTAAAGTCGAAATTTTCAAAAATTCGTAGCGGCCGCCATGTTAAAGCTAGAGAGTTCGGTAAAAAATCGTTTGATTTGTTCTAAGGCTTTCTATAATTTCCACTATTCCAATTTCCAAAATTCCGTTTCTGAAAAAAATGCTACCAAAAAAACACGTCTAACTTCCGCTTCCGGTTTCGGATTCTTTTTAAAAGCTTATTTTGTCGATGAATTTTTGATATACCTCCTCATTCCAAAGCACATCGAAATCGGTCAAGCCATTCCGGAGATATGAGCGTTACCCACAGACACACAGACACACACACACACCCACCCACCCACAGACAGACATTTTTTAAAAACCACTTTTTTAGGATCCTGGAAGCCCAAAACATGTATTTCCGCCAAAATCTCGATTTTGAAAATTTGCATGAAATCAATACTTCCCTATACTGAAAGTATAGGAAAGTAAAAATGAGCGAAACACTTCGCCTGGACTTTCCTATACTTATAAATTAACATTGTTTAATATTTTCCAACACTTTTGATATACACCTGTCTAGAAACGCAAAAGCAGTGTTTTAAAAAAAACTATAAAATAAAAAAAATTTTTGGCCCCAACCGAGGCTCGACCCTACAACTACTTATGCAGTAAAACGGCAGTGCACTCGAACACACCCGCATATCCATCCATGCTATTCCGAATCTGCTCGTTATCGTTAAATAAGTGCCTATTGAATGCGTGCGCAATAAACATGCATAGAACGTTCACAAATCTAGTCACTTCCGTACAAGAATACAACTGCTGTAGAAAGTATGTGAAATTCTTCTAAGGACAAAAAGATTATTAAGGGGCAAAAAATTCGATTTTTTGATTTTTTGTAAAAAGATTCTCCTAGGGCAAACAAAAGAAGAAATCAATTTTTTAACTTTGTAGCGAAAATTTTGGGGGGGAGGGGGAACAGTAGCCCCCCTAAATATGAAATTATCGAAAAAATATTGATATTCGGATTTTGCTATCAATGATGAGCTATTTTGCTTTAACAGAAATATTTTATTGCCCCCCGTTAAATAAATAAAAGGGTGCCAATTTTCAATTTTCAAAAAATCACAGAGGGCGTCACAGTGAAATTATAGCAATGCGCAAAAAAATAAATTGTAGAAGATTCTCAGCTCTATCAGCATAAAAAGTTTAAACAAAAACGTGTGGGCAGTTTTTGAGAAATTTTTTTTTGAAAAATTCCAAAATTTTGGAGTGATGTCATTGCGATCGTTTTTATATTTTCAAAATTAATGATATTTCATGGTATAGTACCCTTGAAGGGCTACCAAACAAGATGTAGTTGATTCCAATCAGATAACTGGTTTTTGAGTAAATGGGCGTTAAAGTCGAAATTTTCAAAAATTCGTAGCGGTCGCCATGTTGAAGCTAGAGAGTTCGATAAAAAAACGTTTGATTTGTTCTAAGGCTTTCTATAATTTCCACTATTCCAATTTCCAAAATTCCGTTTCTGAAAAAAATGCTACCAATAAAACATGTCTAACTTCTGCTTCCGGTTTTGGATTTTTTTTTAAAGCTTATTTTGTCGATGAATTTTTGATATAGCTCTGCATTCCAATTTTCATCAAAATCGAAGTACGGGTTCGAGAGATATCAGCGAAATGACGTATCGTTCACGAACGCATTCGTAAAAATGAGCGAAACACTTCGCCTGGACTTTCCTATACTTATAAATTAACATTGTTTAATATTTTCCAACACTTTTGATATACACCTGTCTAGAAACGCAAAAGCAGTGTTTTAAAAAAACTATAAAATAAAAAAAAATTTTTGGCCCCAACCGAGGCGCGACCCCACAACTACTTATGCAGTAAAACGGCAGTACACTCGAACACACCCGCATATCCAACCATGCTATTCCGGAGCTACCCGTTATTGTTAAATAAGTGGCTATTGAATGCGTGCGCAATAGAAATGCATAAACGTTCAGAACTCTAGAAAATATGTGAAATTCTTCTAAGGACAAAAAGATTATTAAGGGGCAAAAAATTTAATTTTTTGATTTTTTGTAAAAAGATTCTCCTAGAGAAAACAAAACAAAAAACCAAATTTTTAATTTTTTATCGAAAAAATTTGGGGGGAGGGGGAACAGTAGCCCCCCTAAATATTAAATTATCAAAAAAATATTATGATATTCGGATTTTGCTATCAATGATGAGCTATATTGCTTTAACAGAAATATTTTATTGCCCCCCGTTAAATAAATAAAAGGGTACCAATTATCAATTTTCAAAAATTCACAGAGGGCGTCACAGTGAAATTATAGCAATGCGCAAAAAAATAAATTGTAGAAGATTCTTAGCTCTATCAGCTTAAAAAGTTTAAACAAAAACGTGTGGGCAGTTTTTGAGATCTTTTTTTTTGAAAATTTCAAAAATTTTGGAGTGGTGCCATTGAGATCGTTTTTCGATTTTCAAAATTAATGATATTTCATGGTATAGTACCCTTAAAGGGCTACCAAATAAGATGTAGTTGATTCCAATCAGATAACTGGTTTTTGAGTAAATGGGCGTTAAAGTCGAAATTTTCAAAAATTCGTAGCGGCCGTCATGTTGAAGCTAGAGAGTTCGGTAAAAAAACGTTTGATTTGTTCTAAGGCCTTCTATAATTTTCACTATTCCAATTTCCAAAATTCCGTTTCTGAAAAAAATGCTACCAAAAAAACATGTCTAACTTCCGCTTCCGGTTTCGGATTCTTTTTAAAAGCTTATTTTATCGATGAATTTTTGATATACCTCCTCATTCCAAAGCACATCGAAATCGGTCCAGCCGTTCCGGAGATATGAGCGTTACCCACACACACACCCACCCACACACACACCCACAGACAGACATTTTTTAAAAACCACTTTTTTAGGATCCTGGAAGCCCAAAACATGTATTTCCGTCAAAATCTCGATTTTGAAAATTTGCATGAAATCAATACTTCCCTATACTGAAAGTATAGGAAAGTAAAAAGTATCGTTCGTAACTTTTTCTAAATAATTTTGAAAGCTTTCCCCCTCGTGATTAACTAGTCAGAACAAATGCCTCGTAGCCCACTCTCCTTGCATCACAAACCGTAAAACATTTTAAAATAGCGGTATAGAGACATTTCAGCACACATTCACGTTTTTCATGGGTTTTTAAAATATTAATTTCTTTTTTTTTGTCTATATAGCGTCAAAGGGTTGCTCCAACGATAAAATCATTTATTTCTGGTAAAAACGTTTACTTATATAACTTTTGTAGGGACTATTTTACATGTAGGTGCCACCGTTTGCGAGTTATTCGCTAATAGTTATTTAAGTATCAAAGAATGTAAGGACGTAATAACATCCGAGGTAGGCGAATACGAGCTGGGCGAAGCCGAAGCTTGTCGCCTGCCGAGGATGTTATTAGTCGATACATTCCGTGTTACTTATTAAATTTTTCACGCTACCGGCAATGTAAGTAGGCCTACAGGTAGAAATTTAATCATATTTTTAAAAGTTCGTTTTGACAGCTGTCATCGGAATTATTTTTTAAAAGTCCCATTATTCTAAGTTGTCTGTGCTTGTTACCATATCAACGAACATTTAAAACCAACATTATTTTCCTAGGAACGTAAGTGACACTATTAAGTTCCGTCGTCAAGGGTAACTAGTACACGAATGTTATCAGCCACTTACGATCCCTGTAGCTATGGATGTAAGGCCTACTTACACTGCCGGTAGCGTGAAAAAACATATTATAAGCGCCAGTTTTACAATATGGCGGCCGAAGCTTACATCGCACTATTGAGAACTATTCGTATATGAATTAAAAACCAAACTGAGCGTCTCTGCCAAGAATCAGCTATGTTTGAATTTTTTCCGCTATTTGAGGACAAAACTTCTAAATTTCTTGTACTTTTTTTTTACTGGAAAGATTTATTTGCAATCTGCTACATTAGCAATAGGTAAATTAGATCACTATAACAATTAATACATTGCATTGGTAATTACATGTGAGGTAATCGCCCTTTGACGTTCTTCATGGTGACTTTACTTATACGACTAGTTTATACTTGTTATTTTAGTGTCTGACAAGCTAAAAGCGAGAAGGAAGATCTAACGGTTTAAAACGTTTAAATCTGCGCACTTGGTCACTATCATCAAGCAAGTTTGACACTAGTGGATTAGGATGTGTTTCTAATCGCAAATAGTATTTCTCACTACACTTAACTATCTCTTCTTTCACTGTCTTCACTTTCAGGTCTTTCAAAATTTCTTTGTTGGGTACATAATATGGTGCATTGGTGATCAGTCTTAGACTGGAAGCGTTCCAATATTTCAATATTTGAGTGAGAAGCTGTTCCCCACAACTGGATGCCATAACTCCATATCGGTTTTATTATACATTTGTAGACTAGTAATTTATTGTTAAGCGAGAGTTTAGAGTTGCTGCCTAATAACATAGATTAATAATAATAAGGAGTTATTAATCTATGCTAATAACCAGTAGTAGTTCTTCAGTTTGAGGTTCAGTTGTTTCCTCTTAGTCCAAATGTGAGTTCCCCAGGTTAATCCTTTGTCAAGATGCATGCCGAGGTATTTTACACATTCTGCTTGGGGTAATGCTTTACCATCCATGTTGACTTCGGGGACAGTGCCTCTACATTTAGTGAAGGTAATTTGAAGTGGCTTCTGAGCATTAATTTTGAATCGCCATTTTTTGAACCAATCACATACATAGTTTAGATCTTGCTGTAGGCTTCGAGCGGCTACGATAGGATCTGGATGAGTGGAGAGTATTGCTGTATCGTCAGCATAGGTTGCAATCGTATTATTAGGATTCGTAGGTATATCAGCTGTATATAAAACATACAGGACTGGCCCTAATACGCTTCCTTGCGAGACTCCAGATTTAATGGGGTAGAGGTCTGATAGTGCTTCTCCAAATTTCACTTGAAAGTTTCTTTCTTCAAGATACGATTTAATGATCAGGTAGTAAGTATAAGGAATGGCCTGCTTTAGCTTGAAAAGTACTTATTATTATCTTTTCCCTGTTGTATTGGAACCAGTTTTTCTTAATTATGATTTTAACGACGTATCAGACTTATAATTTGGTTTTATGCTAAAAACGTAAAAACAATAAAAAATATAAATTTAAATTAACAGAATAAAACATTTGATATATTTTAACTAAATTTTCAAATTTCTTTTAAGACATATTTAAATTTTTGAATTTCAGATTTAATTTTTCTTGTTACAACTTTTCGATTTTATCAATTTTACTCAATTTGGTTATAGTCTCATTTTAAAAGTTCCAGATTGAATCAAAAATTGTGTGTTCTAGGATGTATCAATTCTGATACTAAAATTTTGTTTATTTACGTACGTTCGATTTTGATCAAAATGTTTTATTTAAAGATTTCAAAATACTGTAAGTTTTAGCATTTGTAAAACATCTATTTTTGTTTCATATTTGAAATATTGTAACGTTTAGTATTTAAAATGGTATTAAAGTATTTTAATACATTTCTTTGTGCGCTTACTTTCCTACACTTTGAAAGGTAGAGTCATATATTTCAGTTTTAATTTTAAATTTACTTATTTAATTAACTTAAACAGCCACACGACACCGTAACGTTTCGAGTGGAATGCTTAGGGACAACGGAGGGTTTATTTTCAAGAGAATTCTGGGTAAAATGTGACACACCTCTGAGAATTGGAGTGAAAGGCAAAATAATAATTCAGCAACTCTACTCAATCCATCCAAACACGACTCAAGACTTCACTTTAATAGATTTTCCCAAGACGTACTTTGGAACTTACTGTACAAGAACGCTAATTATAAAAAATTTCAGTGCAACAGCTGCAGCTTACTGTACTTTGGCCGAACTGGGAAATACATATATGGTAAATATAAAAACTAAAGTACTGTATTTCTTAATACAATATTACATTTTTAATTGACATTTTTATTAACGCAAATAACAGCTGACCTGCCTTCTATAATTATTACCCTCATTAATACCTAATTATTGTAACATTACGTTGACACACAAAGAATGTTGTCTTGAATATGCAAATAAAGCATGATTACTCAAACATTTGCTGTTCTGCAGCAAAAAAATATCAGGGGCTCGCCATAATACAGTTCTGACAAATTACGTAATCTCATTGTAATTATCGTATTACGTGTTCAATGCTGTGTTAATATTTTCTTTGTTGTGACATTTCAGGATATAGAGGAAGCATCTAAACACAAACCTGATTTTTTAAACTTTCAAGTTACCCCCTTAGAAGGTTCTCTTTTGCCACACGAAGCCAGAATATTTCAAATTACGTAAGATTTTTGCTTCAAATTTAAGACATATTTTTAATAACTATGTTTTGCTTTGTTTTCTTTAAATACTAGTTTTACAAATATTTCGCAGGTATACTCCTGAAAGAGATACAACAAAAAGAAAACACGACCGTTACGAAAAAGCTTCGTTTGCCTGTATTCGAATAAATCGTATTCCCTGTATGGATTTAAATCAAGTCATTATTCCAGGTAAATTCATCGACCAAGTAGAAATAACAAAAAAGTAATGCCATAGTTTATTTAGACACAACTTTTTCGATAAATTCATAAACCAAACCTACGAAATTCTCACTCAGCATTTCTTATTCAACAGTTTAGTGTTTAAACAAAACTTTGCCTGGACTTTCCTATAATTTAAAAATTCTAACATTAATTTTTTTAAGTATTTTTGTATCAACGTATTGCTCGGTAAACACTGTCCATAGTAATACCTTTCCGGCCGAACCTGGAGGCATAGCGAGTGACGCTTTCAGATAGAGCTTATAGCGCAAAGCGGAAGATCACGTGCTTAGAACTGATTTTCTGGGGGAAAACTGGATTTTTTTAAATTTCAAACCCAGATTTCTTAAAATTAAAAAAAAACAAATACCAATGACGAAATTTGTCAGGTAAAAATTAGATGGGAGGGGTAAACTAACTTTCTTAAATATTGCTGCAACTAAAAATTAAGTTGTAAACCTTATTCTACTATCATTCATGAGAAATTTTGCTTAAGCAAAACGTATTATTTCCTGTTTATCGAACATAGCAGCATAAATGTTTAAATTATTGTAAATACAACAATTTTTAACTTTAAGAGGTATAAGTTCAGAATTGTTGTTTACAATAAATTAAAATAAACTTCAACGAAGTAAAACACGAATTTATAAATAAAGGATAAATGTTTGATTCTTAAATATATTAAAAGCGGCACAGGGAAATTAGTGGGTTGGGACACTAACCAACCTGTCTGTATCTTATTATTCTTATCCGTAGCTGAATAGGCACACACAATTTAAAATAAAATCGTGTTGTCCTCTTTTGTTTTCGCAATTTTACTAAGCTCATTTTTCAGTAAATCTTACGTTTATCTCCACATTCCGAAGCTCATCGAAATCGAATCATCTGTTCGAGAATTCCACGGCGCATTGCAAAACAATTTTTTTGTTCTTTTCGGTCCAAAACATGTATTTTCGTCAAAATCTCGATTTCCAAAATTTTTATAATATTAATACTTTGCTATACTAAAAATATATAAAAGTAAAAAACAATATGATCGCCTATCGCCGATGGTTTATACTTTTTCGCCTAACGCCTAACCCTGCTGGTGATGGCTCAGTTTGGTAGAGTGTAGAAAATTGGGAGAGTCACTATTAATAAAACTTAATTTTACAGTATTTCAAACTTAGATAGAAGGAATTGAGATATACAGAGTGGCTAGGAAAACCCCGGCCACTTTTCTTGCGGCGGTCAAGAGATGGCGCTTTAGTAAAGAAAAATTAAATTAAAATACTGGCAAGAACGCAGAATCCATTTGGTTGTTTTGATGTAATATGGGGCGTATTTAATAACTAAAACGTCTTGGATTCTGCGTTGTTACCAGTATTTTAATTTAATTTTTCTTTACTAAAGCGCCATCTCTTGACCGCCGCAAGAAAAGTAGCGGGGTTTTCCTAGCCACTCTGTATTGTTCAATGTCATTTTAATAATTTCTAATTGATAAATAGAGCTCTTTTTAGAGTCAAAGCAGTCGCTTGACTTTGAAAATGCGAAATTTAATTTTATTTAAAGCCACTTCAATGTGTGCTTTCAATAACTTCACATTGATACGTTGATATCTTTTCTTGCTCTAAAGGCCATATAAAGGCCGGGGCACACATGACCGCACCGCGTCCGCACCGTGCCCGCACCGTGCCCGCACCGCAGGTCGGCCGCTGTCGGTGACGGTGACGGGAAACCACACTTGTCCGCACGTGATCCGTGTCGGCCGTGCGGTCTGTCTCACGATTGCAGTTCAGTATTCTTTTTGAAGCTTATGCAGCTGTTTCGTGGAGACAAAATGTTGAAAAGTTTTACAAATAGTGAATTAGGGATGGTAGCACTTCCTTTAGAAGAAGTATATGTTAATTTGTGAAGAACTCATTAATTTTTTGACATCCGTTTTAATGTTAATAATTTTATTATTATAATAATAATATACGAGTATTATAACAATTTAAAGCAAAAATGTTTATTAGATTGAAACTTCGTACACCGCACCGTGCCTATCAAAAAGTAAACTAAACTAGTCGGGCACGTTGCGACCTTGGTGCGGTGGTGTTGGTGCGGTGTCGGTGCGGTAAGATGGGAACTACGCGGTACTTTTCCATTGTGCAATTCTCTCTTTTTGATCTATTGTTTTAGTTCATTTGAATCATTGACTTAGTGCAATAAAAAATAATATATTTTACCTAAACAGTGGTAGCTAAACATTTGTTTTACAAATATGAACAACTTTAAATCAGTACCAAAATCAGCAATATCTGTATACTCAAATTGCTTTAAATTTATCAGTTGGTTTCATGCCAAATAACTCTAATTATATTTTATAGAAAATGCAACTGTTCAAGATCAAGAATCACTATCTCGTTATACAGCAGCTGAAGATACTCTATCGACAACATCAGAATTATTATCGTGGGACGGTAAATCTTACCAAATAGTTACTATTTTTCCTCCAACAAACCTGTTATAAACCTCTGTTTTTCAGAGGTAGCATCACTTAAAGACTTCCAAGATGAAATTGCACGCACAGAAGCACCCATTTCACTAGCAAATATGGTTAGAGTAATATTGTACGGCGAAGCTGAATCAGCGGCTATTATTATAAGACCAGATTCATTACATCTTCTTGAAATTTCTATTAACACACCAGTAACAAGAGAACTTTTGCTAGTAAACCAATCATCTACACTGCCCGTAATATTTGCTTACAAAAAAACTTGCTCTGTTAATGTACAACCAAGCAGTGGTCTTCTGCCACCATCTGGCAAACTTGAGGTTTGTGTTACAACTACACCGGTTAAGATAGGAAAAGTAATTACAAAAATTGTCTTTGATTTGTTGTATTTTAACCGACCGAGAGAATCCCAGGATTACGTTTCAGTTGGTCGAGCAGAAATATCGCTTACATTTGATGTGCCTTCAGTAACGACCTCTTTGAATCCCAAATTTAATATGGGAATAACTCCCACGTACATAAAAGAAGTAGGATACTGTACGGATGATGTGAGATTTAATAGCCCGATTAAAATGCCGAGGGCAACTTTGGTATATACTATTAAGAAAGCACTCAATAAAGAAGATAGTAATTTAATCGCTTTTCCTAATGATAGACCAAACTCTTTGAGGCCCTGGAGAAACCCAACCATGTCAGTGAAAGTTTTATATTAAATGAGATTAGCGAGAAACGGTGCCACAAAACCTCTTTTTAATTTTAGATGCCGCACTATTTGCGCTGGTATTCCCCGAGCAGTAACTGTAAATCGCGATACATATGAATTATCAAAAAGCAAAACTGATTTACGACGAAGAGAGTGCAGTTATTATAAAAATTATACTAAGCAAGAAGCAGAACGTTTCAAAAAACTTCATCATGTTACTCAGCTAAAACTGTCGGAATATGATGTTTCGAACAAACTTTTGAAACATATTCCAAAACCAAGGTGTTCTGATATTACAAATCACGAAATTGCAGTACCTTTCACCTTTATACCCCTAACTCCTTTGCAACTCAATAAAGTCAAAGTATATCCATTTGACGTAAAACTAGGCAAGGTAGGTATTATTAAATTTATGCAAAAACTAATGTGTTAACACAAACAGCAAAGAAAAACTAAAACTCATTGTCACAATGAAGAAAACAGAATTTTTAAAGATATGATTATTATCTTTTGCGATATATTGAAATTTTCTGTACCTAATAGAACCGTTCTTTAAAGTTTTGCTTTTGACTGCAAAGTAACACTGTACAGAAAATAACATCCACAAAAATTGCATTTAAAAGTGCTGCATACATAAATACATATGCATGAATACATACATACATGCGTACATACATGCGTACATACATACATACATACATACATACATACATACATACATACGTACGTACATACATCCTTACATACATACATCCTTACATGCATACATCCTTACATACATACATACATACATACATACATACATTCATACATACATGCGTTACGTTACGTTACCTTCGTTGCTTTACAATAGGTTACGTTTGTTGCGTTACGTTACGTTACACTATGTTGCGTTTTGTTGCGTTGCGTTTCCGACTTGCTTTGCATTATCTTGCATTGCATTGCGTTCCATTACATTGCATTACATTACATTACATTATATTACATTACATTACATTACATTACATTACATTACATTACATTACATTACATTACATTTCATTACGTTATATTACATTACATTAACTTTCCACTGCTTCCAATTGTACAAATACAAACCTTCTTACATACTGCTATAACTTCTAGTTAAATTAAAATTCTATATTTTCAACGGAAAGTATTAACAAAAGTATTAAGTATATGAATCGTTTGTAAAAAATTGCCTGTCTAAAGTAGGTGATTACTTCGGTTCCTTGCCTATTTCTTAGTACCTTTAGTATAGGTGATCCAACTTTGATGGAATTTTAAATGTGGAATTATAGCAAAAATTAATCTGAAAGTATTTGTTTTAAAGAGTTCAGAATGATAAACAATGAAACAGTGTTTTATTACACAACTACACGTTATTAGTTGTTCTTGAAATTACCATCTTGTTTTTAGATAGCTGCAAATACTACTTTAACAAGAACCATTACCATATATAATCAAAATGAATTTTCTATAGGAATATTCTAAAAACATACATACATACATACATACTGCTATGATATTTAGAGGTGTTTGTTTTGACTGGGGTATTGTGGTTGCTGGAAAGCAGTTTTTGGATTGTTTGTTGCAGTTCAATCTGCATTTGGAGATTTATGAAGACTTGTAAGATTTTAATGTTCTGACTTATAAACTCAGGGTCGCGTATTTTTGCTAGAATTCCTGTTATAAATTCTAATAATTGTTATTTTTCGTATGGTACTGAAAGAAAAGAAAAACACAACAGATTGATACGAAGACTATTTATGTTATTTGTAATTATAATTTAAATTAGAATTGTTAAAAAGGTTTAGTTTATAAGAAGTTTTAGAGTTACTTGATTTGTGCGTCGATAAAAGTCAGTTAGGATGTCAGTGTCAAAATGACAAACGAATTCAAAAGGATACTGATGGACATGAGATTTAGTTGTTTGTAATTAAAATGAAAATCAAAGGAGGAAGAAAAAAGATATAAAAAATAAAAGAAATTTGTTTAATTAGTTACGGCTCGTTGGTGTAAATAAATACACAGAATTGAGATCCTCTGGAAGAAGAAAAGAGGAAAAACGGGTCTAAAAGTTATATAAAAGTAATAGCGAGAATAAAAGTGAAAAATACAAAGAAGTAACAACGAATTATATATAAAACCAGAAGAATTATAAATAAAAGGTGATCGAGGAAGTTTGTACGTTGGTGATGGTAGTAAAACCAAATTGGTAATAATATAAAAAGCACAAGAAGAAGATTCAGAGTAAGAGAGGTTATTTGTTGTTGCTCGAGAGGCCAGCAGAGCGTTTTGCTAGAGCGAGGAATAAGAAGACGCTAAGATAAGTGTTTATTTGTTAAAAAAAAGACGATATTAGTTAGTAAAATTTATTGATATTTCGGAAACCACATTTAGAAATTGAGTTATTTAATAAAATTATTATTTTGTAAAGTTGATATCTTTGTGTGTTTATTTCTATTTAAATTAATTAAAATAACTTATTAACAAGCTAATAACGACCCTGAGAAATTTAGAAGAGTCTCATAGCAAGTTTAAATTTAATTGCGTGAATTGCAGACAGTTTAGGGATTGTATTTTAGTAATCACAAGACCAAGCATATCATTGCAATACATACATACATACGTATATACATACATACATATATACACACGTTACATTGCATTGCATTGCAATCCATTCTATTGATTGCACTCAGTTGCGTTCCGTAGCGTTACCTACATACATTTACTTTACTTTATATTAAGTTAGGTTACGTTACGTTGCATTACGTTACATTTCGTTATGTTATATTTCGTTACGCTACTTTACGTCCGGGGCTTACGTTACGTTGCGTTATGAAGAATTACCATTGTTAGGTTACTAACGTTACGTCACGTTGCAATACATAACGTTACCTTTCTTTACATTACATTACATTAAATTAATTTTCCACTAGATTTTATTGTACAAACACAAACCTACTTACATACAGCTATTGCTTCAAGTTAAATTAGAATTCCATACTTTCAAACTACTAACAAAAGTATTAATTAAACGAGTCGTTTGTAAAGAATGCCTGTCTAAAGTGGGTTCTTTGTCTATTCCTAAATATCTTTAGTATAGGTGATCCAACTTTGATGGAATTTTAAATGCAACATTATATTAAAAATTAGTCTGAAAGTATGTGTTTCAACAGAGTTTGGAATAATGAACAGAAGAATCAGTATTTAATTTAAAAGCTACAGGTTATTAATTATTCTTGAAATTACCATTTTGTTTTTAGATAGCTGCAAATACTGCCTTAACAAGAACCATTACCATACATAATCAAAATGAATTTTCTATAAGAATATTTGCAAAATCACGCAAACCTGTCATAGATTTCTCTGATGGTGACCATAAAATAGTGAAACCTTTTACTCGAGTCGAAATGTCAATCACTTACAATTCAGGCATGTTGACAGGACGTCACAACGTAATTATAGATTTTATAGTAAATGATAATCACACATTTTCCGTTTGGATAACGGTCGACGTCGTTCCAAAATGTGTAAAATTTAATAATCAAGATATCATATATGAATCTGACAAATGCTTACAAAAATATCTCGATGTCTACAATCCAGTAAACGTTCCAATTGTTTTTGCATGGCACGTTCCAGACTCCTGTTTCGTAGTCGAACCATTGTCTGCTACAATACCACCGCATCGTTATATTACATGTTTGGCTACTTATATTCCTCACCATGCAAATCCATCAGGTGCTGAAGTAACTCTTTTTTCGGAAAATGCACGAACACAGACTGTCAATTTTGCAGCTAATTTTAATAAACCTACAGTTACTTTTAAACATTCAAAAATTGTATTCGACTGCATACCGTTAAACTTGCCTATGCAAGGCAATAACGTTCTTAAAAATTTAGGTACCGAACCTGTTACTTTCGCAGTCTTAAACCCAGAACCAATGATGGGAGTTAGTATCTTCCCAAGCGAAGGAGTTTTTCGCGGCTGTGCGGAACAAGTATTTAACATAAACGTAAAAATTTCAGCTTGCATTAGTTTTACTTGTACGGTTGAAATTGAAGTGCAAAGAACAAAAACTCTAAAGTTTCAAATATCTGGAAATGTGATTTTTCCTAATATAGAAATTAAACCAGCGATTCTACAATTACGAAAAATCATACCGAACTCTTTTGAGAGACAAGTATTCGTTGTTATAAACAAAAGTACTGCTACAGTCACAATTGAGTTTCCGCTAAAAGATTATTCAGAATACAACATTTTGGAAACACGCGATTTTTATAATAGTTCAGAACCTGTTACAAAAATTAAATTAGAAGGAAAAGAGCAAAAAGAACTTTACTTGCACTTTGTTCCAATGGGAGCCGCTTCTTACCGCTTTTACTTACCAATGGTAATCAATAATCTTCTTGGTCCAGCACACATGAATAAACCAGAAACCCTGAAACCCAATTTTTACACGGAAGATGTCGAAAATGAATATGTCCATTTAGTTAATACCAAAAGCATAGAAACTCCCAACAATTTACCGATTTTGACAGTAAGTACTACGGTAGGAGGAGACTTATTAAGATTTTCTAAACTACATTTACATTTTCAATATATGCCATATTCCAAAGATAATGTAGAAACACATGCTGATCTAAAAATTTGGAACGCCTCTAGGAATATCTGCAAATTTTGTATACGTACCGACGAATTAACTGCTCCATTCACTCTTACTTGCCTAACAGGAACAGAAATAGAAATTCTGCCGCATTCTATCGTATGCGTTCTAGAACCGGGAGAAGACTTAACTCTAAGAGCTACATTTCTTCCTAGCCTTCCTGGGACGTACCACATCAAGCTTCCTATTTATGTTAGACATTATTTAGAAGGAAATATATTCAATTATTTATCATTTAGTGGCTGCTTTCCTCCTCCTACAATTTCTGCATTAGAAAAGAGCATTTATTTAGAACCGGTGCCCCTACAATGCGAAAGTGAATATAGTTTATTCCTCACAACTGAATATCATCCGTACACTTGCCAAGTTTCAGCAAAAACAGATATTCCTGAAATTAGAATATACTTCACTGGTGAAACTATCAATGAAGAAACAAAACCTACTAAAGAAGTGCGTGTTTTACTGAAATGCTGTATCACAACACCAAAGCTTCTTGACGCAGACATAATCTTCTCTTGCAATTGTGGCGTTGAGTGTTACATTAACATTAAAGGATGTTCAGATAACTGCACTGTTACCACTCATCCATTTATACAAACTTATACCAAGAAATTATTTAGTGAAACATTATTTCTTAGAACAAAATCTTTTCTCACGTCACCTACTGAAACGGTATGTAGTACTTATACTTTGTTGACGAACCTGTTTGGGCCGTTAAAATAATGTTTGGTCAGTTCAGGAACTGCCTTTAACTTAAAACTCAAAACTAGTTTGTTAACCCCTCTCCCTCTAAAATATTCCGAGTCTAAACGCGAATTCCTAAGCCAGGGTTAAGACGCGCTCTGGAAAAAGAGAATTTTTCATTTGAACAAACGGTTAACTAGTTCGTCTGTTCTAGTTTACTGCAAACTTGAATATTACGCAACAATTTCACCAAGCGTCTACACCTGCATCTGTTATTTTAAGAGCAATCGAAATTTGTTTATAATATTTTTCAGACAACCCGTTAAATAATTATAAATTATTTAATCCGAAAACAAACCCGGTCGCCCGTGCTGAATTTATTGCAAACTTAAATATTACGCAACAATTTCACCAAGTGCCTACAGCTGCATCTGCTAATTTAAGAGCAATCGAAGTTCGTTTGTAGTATTTTTCAGACAACCCGTTAAATAATTAGAAATTATTTAATCCGAAAACAAACCCGGTCGCCCGTGCTGAATTTATTGCAAACTTGAGTATTGAAGTAATGAATAATTTCAGAGAACCTATAATATATTTTGGCTTTCAATCTGAAATTTAATTTAATTTGCCGTTTAGAATTTGATTTGAATTGCAGCTATGAGAATATCACTGCTCTTTAGAAGCAATACTTGCAGCCAACAACCATATACTGAGGACAAACTCATGGAAATTAAAATTCGTTATATTGCGCTAAATAAATTTTGTGTAGTTCCAATTAGTATTAAATTAAGCATGGTCGGTGAAGTTTATATTTCGGTTTAAATAAAATTCAAAATATTTAACACATTCTCTGAAATTACTACAAACGAACTATGCTTGATTCAGTATTCAAGTGTTTATTTGTAATTCTACACGGGTGCTCGGGTTTACTTTTGGCTTAAATAATTACCAAATATTTGGACATAGTTCCGAGTGGTCTAATAGTAAGAAGTCTGTGGATCGGTGTTGAGTTTGACAACCATTCGTCGTTGGGTCACAATTAGCGGTGCTTGCCTTGATTACTGGCAGACCAAGACAAGTAACAAAACCCCACACAACATAAACATACAAATAAGCACGTGTGAATGGCATTGAATAAATGTGCATGAAGGGTGGCGTAAGCTTTAAGAGCGTAGTGGTTTAAAGGCCAAAAAAGCCTCACTACTTCCTATTACACAAGCGAAGAGCCTACCCGGAGTGAAAGACCTCGGCACCTTCGGGTATAACAGGTGATAGATTATGATGATGACTAAATATTTGGCGGGTTTTCTGAAAAATATTTAAACGAACTTTGATTACTCCAATAATCAAGTTTGCAATAAGACTAACTCAGGCAAACTAGTTAACTGTTTGAAGTTCAAATGAGCAGTTTGTTTTCTAAGTTTGGGGTGCGTTTTAAAGACTTGGCAAACGAATTTTCACAAGTTACTGATCTGACAAAAAAATTCTTAACGGCCCAAAATAGTTCGTTTAAACTTTGTCTATAATTTAACTATAATTAGTATGCATTTTTTAGAATTTTCCTTCTAAAGCTTGCAAACTTTCCGATACTGATACAATGTCAACTCTTTATTCAACCGCAAATGCTTCCAACTTCAATACTAACTATAATGAAAGCTCTTTTCCTATGTTTCCTAACGAACACGACCAAACCGATTACTCAAAACACATGCGAAACAGTATTACCGCGCTAGAAGAATGGCTTTTTCATCAGGGTTTTAATGGGGGATACTACTGTAAAATACCAGAGGACATTGCAACAACTTCCGAACTTAATAAAAATAAAAAAGAAACATTTGCGGTCTTAAAGTATATAGAATTGTTAAGCACTTTGGTGGGATCTCAAATTGATAAATACATACCCATAAGGTAAATTGTATTTTAGCTTAAATTAATGAACTTTCTTAACCTAAACTGTTTTTAGAAAAATTCCAGAAGATAATTTAAATCGAATAAACTATATATACAATGTGTATGCCAGTGCAAAAAAATTTGTTTTAATTCATGGTGGGTTATTACCTCACGTTCACCCAGAAAACCTCTTATGCTACAACGATTACGTAATTTTTATGAAAAGTATTTATCAACTCTGTACGGAATACCACGAAGCAAACGCTGCAGACCTTATGGGCGAACAAACGTTTTATCGCATAACTAAACAAAGCTGGATGGACTTATTACTGCAGACATATAAAGTGTTTGTTTTGGCACGCGTAAGGTTACCACGTAATTTAACAGAAGTAGGAAGCAATCAAAGCAAATTAAGCATAAACTCAAATCAAAAATCACATACCAGCAGCAGTCAAATAACGTTGTTGGTTCCAACAGAAAATTTAATTAAAGAGCCAGCTTCGCAGAGCAGCTTGTATAAAATTCAAGAACTAGCATTTAGCAATAAAAGTGCAAATGAAAACTCTAAAATTGTAGAAGATATAGGTTTTTGGCAAGAATTATCCCAAGCAGATCCTCGTAATTCTAACATATTTACAGAATCTGAAATTATTCTGCTCTATTGGTTACAGTACCACTTTAATATGCAAAGAGAAGTGTTGTGGGGTCCAAGAGGTTTGAACCCAAGCGACGACATTCCCGAGGCTCGGAACATTCGATTTTTTGATGTTGATCTAAGCGATGGTTTAGTTTTGGTCGCAGTTACTTCTTTGTATTGTCCTTATTTAACACCACATTTAAGTGATATTTATTTGAAGCCAACGTGTATGGAGCAAGCTTTTCACAATGCTTCAAAACTGTTACAAAGTTGGAACATGATCGGTTTAAGTTTTGCTTTAACTCCGAAGCAAATTATCAATCCGAATGGATTACAAATGCTAATGTTGGTAAATTATCTGTACGAAATTCTTCCTACTTTCTACCCACTGCATACCATCAATTTTAAAATAGGCCTGAGTAAACATTGTTCGCAAAAAGTCACCATACAAAATCTTAGCAATTTTCATGTAACCTACAGCGTTATATTTTTCCAAAATGAACGAGGATCTTTTAGCGTGCCTAAGGACGTTATTAATCTGCAACCTCGACAAAAGACCAACATAGTGGTTAACTTTAACGCAAATAAAATTTCTCTAGAAAATGTTATTATGGTCCTCAATGGGGAAACTCCAAAACGTAATTATGCAAAAAGTATGGCTTTTATTTTAATTGGGGAACCAATTCCTTCATATTCATCAACGACAGTAACTATTCCTGCACCTATATACCAGCTTCGTGAAGAGAGTTTACATATTCAGTCTCCTTATAAGGGAACTAACATTTACGACATCTATTATGCAGTCGAAGAACCTTTGCATATAGCGACCTGTAAAATCATTCCATGGGCTACAGAGGTACATCGTAATGTACCCAAAAGGATCATCTCTAACATAACACAATTGGAATTCAATGAAGAAGGTGTTGGAATTTTTGATGTCACCATCTGCTGTGTAACTACTAACGAAAAATCATACTGGATTATTTTTAGAAACCCTGATGTAGGAGACTTTACAATTAAAATTGTTATTATTCCAGAAATTTCATCAAAAATATACACAGCAATACCAGTTTCACTATCGAAAGACTTTGACTCCTTTCGCTGTTCTTGTAGAAGTAATAACTTAAAAGGAGATAAGCACTGCCCAAGAACAATTATTATTCGAGTTCCTTGTCGCAATGATATGCTTTGGAATGCTGTATCGGCATCGATGATGAAAATAGTAGACGAAAAAGATCTTTTGTTCTGGAAGAAGTATCTAGGTAAGATATATTAGTTCACGTTTTGTTATGGTGTGTGCAATACGAGTTATTAGAAACATAACTAAAAACACTCAAACTGTAGAATAACAACACTTGAAAAATACATCACCCTTCCACACAAGTAACTAAATACCAAATACGTATTTCGCCACTGATGATGATAGCTTTGCTGTCGAAATAAGTATCTGGTATTTAGTCACTCGTGTGGAAAGGGGCTGTATTTTTCAAATTAGAAAAATAGTTTAAGTCTGTCGAGAAACTCCATCTTATTATGATTTCACGAAAGCTTTGTTTTTAAATAACGACATTCTTAATTTAATTTCAAAGTAAAAATAAGAATTAGGTAGCGCACAAGCAAATTCAATGCGTAACAAAGACTAAAATTCAGAATATTAATGAATCAGAATCTTAATTGCTTTGTTACACACGGTGTACTAAACACCAAAAACGACGAAGCACTTCACCTGGACTTTCTCATACTTTAAAAATAATTATCTTTTTTGCTTCCAAAAATATGTTATATCGTATAAGTGTAGATATTAAATGTAGAAGCTAAGAATCAGATATTTTATCAGATAATTTTAACGTCTCAACAAAGCTCTACTGGAATAGCAATACCGAAAATTTTCCTAAGTTTTTTATGAGGAAAAAACGTTTTTTTTTACTTTTTTAGAAAAGATTTCTAAGGATTAAAAACACACTAGCAGAATTACGCAATGGCATTAATTTTATTTAATTTAAAAATTTAAAAAAAAAGTCGCATAAAAATTGGCGCACAACCAAATTGTAGCTCATCCCTAGCTTTTCATAAACCTACAAAATTAAAAACACTGTTTGGTCAGTTTCTGTGCAATATTCACAGTTATCCTGTTCTAAAAATTTAGTTACGTGGTAACATTGTGCACTCTTAGGGCCAATAAAAACCCAAAGTTGAAGGCGATATGTCAACTCGTTTTTGAGTAAATACGCGTTAAAGCCACAACTTTCTAAAAATCGTCGCGGCCGCCATTTTTAAGCTAGAAGGTTTGACGAAATCCAGCAAGAGGTGGCGCAAATAGATGCAGAGTACTTAAGAAATACTTTAAATAATTTTTTACAACGTTAACAGCACTGCCAAATTGTCAATGGTGAACATTTTGAACATTTAACTTAATGTCAATTTTTAAAATGCGAATTTTCTAATACAAACCTGTAAAATTTTTATACAGACAAAAAGTGAAAAAAAACTCTATTCAACGATACTGAACACGTTCTATGTTGCCATTTAAAAAAACGTCTCTGATATCACCTGTCAAAAACAACTGAACAAAAAAATTGAAGAGCGTCATACAATGTCTCTTAACTTAAGCCGCTGTACCCCTTAAAGGATTTCTTTTTAAACTTATATTTAAAGCATTAAATCATTATTCCATACTTTTTCCCCACCCTGTATAATAAAATAATAAAATAGTAATTTCCATACGTTTATTTTAATTATTAGGTGTTTTTTTAAAGAAACTACCACAAAAAGCGTGGGGCGTAGACAGCAGGTTCTGCTAGCATAAATTAAAATGGAATTTTTTTAAATTAAAAACAAATTCCACGCAGACAGTTTTTAACGTTTCGTGTTACAAGGCATATCGTTTTTTAAACTGCTCGAGGTATATTGCGTTTTGTGTCTATTTGGGAATAATGTACTCGTCTTCGAATCGTGCTTATTTCCACAGCAACGTAAGCTAAAATAATTGTAAAAATCTACATATGATATTCTTAGCTGTCTCACCATAACACGACGACGAAGTCTTTTATCTCGATAAAATTTATCACCATAACACGATGACGAGGCCTGATATTTCCACTCAGTTTATTTATTGTTTTCAGTGAATCCTTATGTTGTAGTCACTGGTATAATTTGGTCGTTTATGGCTTACTTTAATTTGGGTCGGTCAAAAAAAATAAACAGTAATACGCCCTTAATTTATTCTAATGAAATTTAAAACATTGTGCATGTCTGAAATAAAAAATTTTCGTTAATTTATTAGAGGTAAGAAATGAAAGCATGTCCGGCCCTAATGCAACTAAATTACAAATTTACATTAAAAATGATTTTATAATTTTCTAAAATAAAGACGGCCATCTCAGGTTTACGCTCATGTTTCAAAATAGGCTAAGAATTGATAACAATAGCAAACTAACAAACTGCTGAGTCTACCAGCTCGCACTTATGAAAAAACAGCTAAACGCTACGCCCTACACTTTATCACTTTACTTTTACTATTGGTTTTCTGAGAAATTTCGAATTCGAGATTTTTGTGTGGGTGCGTGTGCGCGCGTTTGCGTTTGCCTGTTTAGCAACTCTGTAGTCCGGTCTGTAACTTATGCTTTTGGTGCTGGCGGGATTATACGGCTGCTTATTCGTATGATCACTGGGAAATTCTCGGGCGCCAGATTTTATATAGAATTGACTCTCTAGAATAGCTTCGCTGTAACGGAAAAGCTTAGCTTAAAGACCTGGATAAGCGCAATTGAAGACGTCGATCTCTAAGGATCTGTTTGATGGAAAGACAACCTGCAGGTTTTCGAAGCAGCTTTACTTAAGTCAGGTTTATTTAACAAATAAAGCATCAACGTAATACGTTTATAATACGTCTATTAAACAATAACCAACACAAATGAATAATATAAAGGTAAAGCAGATAACAAGCACAGACGGTAGTATAGCAAAAGCAAAATAAACATGCAAAATTATTATTTACAATTGGTAGCAGTTCGGTAGCAATACAGTAGCAAATACGGTAGCAATACAGTAGCAAATAACAGGCAAATACGGTAGCAATACGGTAGCAAATAGTAAATATACATAGAGTAGTCACCAGTAGTCGGTACGGTTCGGTAAATACAACCGGTTACTAGAGCAACAAAACTTCTACTTTGACATCAGGCAAACAAAATCGCCAGTAATGAATTGCAACAAGGCTCTCAAACGAATAGGAAAGAGAAAAGTAAACTTTGCCCACTGGTTTTTCGCGTAGGCGAGAATGGGAAGAAGATGCCCCCTGGTTTTTCGCGAGAGCGGAAATGTAAAAAAGCTAGAGAGAAAAGAATAAACTTTGCCCACTGTTTTTTCGGGTAGGCGAGTTAAAGAAATGCAACTCCCTAGTTTCTGTCGAGAGTGAACTCCGGAAAATACAGTTTACAGAAATAAGAGAAAGAGAGCTAGATACAAACAATTTGACGTTAAATGCAAAGGTGTCAAAATAGCGTTTTCTTACCCCAATAGACTGAACTCGGTGTTCGGTTACCTCGGTCGGATCACTGGTGACTGGTCTGGATGCTGGACTGTATTCGGCTGGTAACATTGAAGAACTCTCGTTAAAAATTCCAAATTTTGAATTTATAGCTGGCCTGTCTGCACCCGATATGACAGCGCAGCCCTATTCTTCGAGAATAGGAGCTCGTCGCATCCCTACCGCTATGTCCGCGGATACTCGGTTATCTGATTTTCGGCCGCCACTGACTTCAAGTATTATTAATAAATTACATTTAAACATACGAAAACAGATGCTAAATTAACTAAACTTGTAAAACATTGTTACAAGGCATAATCAAACGGAATTATACTTATTTCAAATATAAAAATAAACCCATAACGGTAACATGATGTTTCAAACGGAAAAAACTATACAAAATAAATGTAAAATTTTAACAGTGCATATTTTAACAAACACATAAATTCAAAAATAGTAACGGTTCGTTACAGTACAGGAAAGTCCAGTCGAAGTGTTTCGCTCATTTTTTCAATATTACGGCTGAAGCAGTAATCGGATCAATAAGGACTTGTAGTAAGTTGATTATAAAGAATGTTCTACTCATATTGTAACAGCCAATGGCAGTCCTTTATTTTGAGGCTTTTAACCAATCGCACCCTGACTAGCCGCGATAATACTTTTTTTACGAAGCTCCGGTATTGTCGATGTTGGAAATATAGCAATCACATGTACAAAATTTATTATTTTTTCGTTTAATAATTAAATAACGCTTTTGTATGTCAATAAGTAACAACTAATTATATCAACTAAGTGTTTTATTACTTAGTTCGTGGAATATTCTAAAAAATTATACTCGTAAATTAAAAATTTTCGATAATTCTGTCATTCAATGAACAACTCAATTGTGTCAAACTAATTTCAATAAAATGCATGTAATTACTTTTTGATCGTAAAACTAATACAAATATTTAATTATACATAGGTACTAACGTTGGCATACGGATTCACAAATGGATAGCCGAAGATCCAGAAAATGAAACTTCTTACGACATTCAAGAAATTTTCGACAGTACAGTAAATTATAACATTATTTTAGAAAACTCTTCAGGCAACATAACAGCCCCACCCACAACAACTATTGCAAACGTCCATTCTTTTGATTATCATGAAATACTCATTCATTTAAATAATGGAGGTCAAGATTTTAACTTTACATTAGAATCGGAACGTGGTTTAGAACTTCGCCACTACACAGTCCGTTTCCTAACCAAGAAAGAACATGGTAATGAGTAATGGTATGCAACTAGTGAATGTACAATAATCGGCTTTTTGTAAAAAAATGTTATGCTACGCGTAATAAATTTTCTGAAGGACTGATTTTGAATTACCTTTTTTGCTTTTCACGTGTGCTTATCCAGTCCCTTGCACTAGCTAACCTTGGAAGAAGTGGCCTAAGCTTCACACTTGACGTACTCTTCCATGCGCAACGCAATGTTTTCTTAATTTTGATTGCAATGGAATGAAATTTTAAAATTAGATAATTGTCTTGTAAATTCTAGTTTTTAAAGTAAATTGGTAATATTTACTAAATATTTATAATAATTGCAAAAAAAGCAATAATTCTAAATAAAAATAAAAATAGTTTCGGTTTTTAATACAGTATTCGATGTTACATAAGTTCTCCGTCAGACGATCTACTTATTAGAGACAAATTATGAGAATTTTTCCACTTTATATTAATTTTTAGTTTTTCTCAGCCTACTTTTGTAATTTACAATTTGCAGATCTAAAAACTTAATTACACTTAAAATTTGAAGGTAAAAATTTCTTATACTTCTTTGTGGAGCCTTGAAAATTACACTAATAGAATTTTTTAGATGAATCATGTAATTTGATAAATCCAGTTTACTTTCAAATCTAACTAGGAAATCCGATGTAATGTATATGCATCTCATTTTCTTGCTAATTGCGGAATCTATAAATACTACGAATATGATTGTTTTCGCTTTATTGTCGATCAGGGACAAGTGTGGTGGAAACGACTGCGATTATTACAATTTTACCAAAAACTTGAAATCGGACGTGTTTCAAGTGACGTAAAAGCGACAAAATTAACAGAAAAAGTCAGTGCAGCTCTTTTTATTATCAGATCTCTACAATTAAACACATTTCGGTTAGTAAACGGTAGGACTTATTTTTAAAATTTATATGCATCGCACGAATAGTGAAAAAGTAACTTGTGCCTGCACCAAAAATGGATTCAAGTGAATTTCGCGATTTCGGTAAAGCTATGGTGGATTATATCGCAGATTACTGGGATACAATTCGAAATCGGTAAGTGTATGAATTTAACAGTTTTCCATTCATTTGAATAATTTACAAAAGCAAAAATGGAAGCATATTATTAAGTAGGAATAGTTTCAAAACCCAACAATTTATTTACAAATTGTAAAGAATGCAAAAAATTATAAAAAATTACCAGTGTTGTCTTAAATCCAGTTCCAATAAAATAATTATAAAATTAGTCAATTTATTAAAAGACTTTTAACATAGATGTCATGAAAAATTGATGCACACGGATGCGATCAAATTGTTAATTACAAGTTTTCGAATAGTTTTTACTTTTTTGCTATAATTTTGACAAATCTATTCTTGCTGCTAAATGTGTCTTTTTTAAATAAATTTTAGTAAATATTTATTTTGCAAGCAATTTTATTTAAAAAAATAATTATTAAATTTTTTTTAAACCACACTGACATAATAAAGAATAGGCAATCTTTTTACTATTCTTCAGTGAAACATAGCATTGGTATTATAATATTACAAAAAAAGCAGAAATGAAATTTAGAAATAAGTTTATTACAATCAATCAACATATCAAATCGTCTTTTCATTAAAAAAAACTAAATTTACCATTCCGTACAGTAAATGTAAAATTTTTTTTAGGTACGACAACAAACGCAATAAAAATATAATTAAAAAATTAATCTAGCATCGTATCACACTATTTCAAAAATTACTGAAAATCAAGTAAAAGGTAGTAAGTAGTAAATATTATTTCTGATTTATTTATTTGAATAGAGATTTTAATTCAATGACAATTTTCTAATAGAAATTCTTCAAAGAAAAATTCGCAATACTTAATTCTCCCAAAATTCAATTTTTCAAAAAATTATTCTACCAAACACAATTCTTCTTCTTCTTCTTCTTCTTCTTCTTCTTCTTCTTCTTCTTCTTCTTCTTCTTCTTCTTCTTCTTCTTCTTCTTCTTCTTCTTCTTCTTCTTCTTCTTCTTCTTCTTCTTCTTCTTCTTCTTCTTCTTCTTCTTCTTCTTCTTCTTCTTCTTCTTCTTCTTCTTCTTCTTCTTCTTCTTCTTCTTCTTCTTCTTCTTCTTCTTCTTCTTCTTCTTCTTCTTCTTCTTCTTCTTCTTCTTCTTCTTCTTCTTCTTCTTCTTCTTCTTCTTCTTCTTCTTCTTCTTCTTCTTCTTCTTCTTCTTCTTCTTCTTCTTCTTCTTCTTCTTCTTCTTCTTCTTCTTCTTCTTCTTCTTCTTCTCTTCTTCTTCTTCTTCTTCTTCTTCTTCTTCTTCTTCTTCTTCTTCTTCTTCTTCTTCTTCTTCTTCTTCTTCTTCTTGTTATAGGGCTTGCCCTGTCGTTTCCTAATTTAGCCTCTACTCGTCAATTATCTTGCGAGGCGGATGTCCAGCAGTCTTTCCATCTTTTTGGTGGTCTGCCACGCGGTCTCGTTGTTTGCGGTCTTTCCATCATCGCTACTTTGGTAACTCGGCTGTCCTCCATTCTCTGTACGTGGCCCCTCCATCCCCTTCTCCTATTTCGCACCCACCTAACCACGTCCTGAATTTCGCACTTCTTTCTTATCTCCTGGCTCCTTATTCTATCCCTCAATGTCAACCCATTTATAGATCTCAGGGTTCTCATTTCGGTAGATCTTAGGAGTTGTTTTGTTTTACCAATGTCTGCTCCAATGTCTGCTCTGGTTTCTCCAGCGTATGTCATGATGGGTCTCACAGCTGTTTTATAGATGCGTGTTTTGCTACGCACGAACATATGTTTGTTTTTCCAGATAATGTCATTTAAGGCTCCCGATATTGCTGCCGCTTTTGTAAGTTCGTTATATAGGTTTCGAAAACTGGAGATACTTGCACCCAGATAGTTAAATTCCATGACTTGTTCTATTGGATAATCGTCTACGACTAATTTACATCGTAGTGTTTCTTTGGATACAGTGAGGGATTTTGTTTTATTCGTTGAGATTTTCATATTAAACGTTTCTGCCACAGATTTAAATTTAAACAGCATTCTTTGTAGTTCATCTTCTGTTTCTGATATTAAGACAGCATCGTCAGCGTAACAAATTATTTTTATGTCGTTATTTTTAAGTTTGCAGCCTTTTCCTATTGTCTTTATTTCTTTAATTATCTCATCCATTACCAAACTAAACAGTGTTGGACTTAGACTGTCGCCCTGTCGTATGCCTGTAGAGACTGGCACCTCTTCGGTAAGTACATGATTTGTTTCAATTCTTATTTTTGTATTGGTATTCAGTTCTTTTACCAGTGTTGTAATTATGGGGTCAATGTTTTGTTGGTTTAGGATCTTTATTACATCACATAGCCTCACCCTATCGAAAGCTAGCGTAAAATCTACGAAACACATGTAGGCTGGTTTATCATATTCAATTGCTTTCTCCGGCACTTGTCTGATTATAAATATGACATCGATGGTTGATCTGTTAGGGCGAAAACCTTGCTCTTCATCTAGTGGTTTTATTTCTTCGGTCATTTTATCTGATATGATCTTTGTTAACAGTTTTGATATACAATTCAGCAGGCATATTCCTCAGGTTTCGTTTTTAATCCTTTTTTGAATATAGGCACTGTGATGCTAGCTTTCCATTGATCAGGGATAACTTTTGTTCGACAGATAATTTGAAACAGTTTTGTTATTTCTTGTATAACTTTATTTCCCCCATATTTTAATAATTCATTTGTGATATTGTCTAGTCATGGGGGACTTTCTGTTTTTTAATTTCTTAACTGACTGTGCAACGTGTTCTTTGGTGATGAGTGCTTCACTGTTTGTTTGGTATATGTTGTCGTCATTATTGGTTTCCTCTATCTGTGAGTTTGGTTTGATTTTAATAGCTGTAGTTTGTATGTATTCGTTTACTGGCTTTTTTCTGCTACGTACCAGGTTCCAAATTTTTCTTTGACCACCATAAAGGTCGTGCTCCATTTCTGCTGAGAATTGTTCCCAGAATCGTTGTTTTATTTCTCTTATTGTAGCATTTACCCTATTTATAACTTCAATGTATTGTTTTCTGGTATTTACATTGTTTTTATATAGAACATACGCTCTTTTCTTTTCTTCGGTTAGCGATTTGATTTCCGGTGTGAACCAGGGTTTGGGTTTTTGTCGTTTATTAATGTTGATTTTTCTTTGTCCTAATGCTTCTTGTGCTGCAGATATTATGTTAGTGCATAGTTTGTTGAATGCTATCTTACTGTTGTCCTTTTCATTTATTGTGTTTGCTGATATTTTGTTCTTGAGCCTTTGTTGATATAAGTGTTGTGTGGAGGTATTATTGAGTGACTCTATGTTTAATTTTTCTATAGTCACTGGTTCTTTCTGTTTAGCGTACGGTGTTGCATTTTTAAGTTTGCACAGGACCAAATTGTGTTGGATACCTACGTTTGCTGATGTTAGTACTCGGACATCTAGTATTTGTGTTGGGTGGAAGTTGCGATTTGTTATTATGAAATCAATCATAGATTCTTGTCCTTGTGAATTTTCAAAAGTGTATTTGTGTTGCGGTTTATGGGAGAAGAACGTATTATTTATTCTTAGTTCGTTTTGTGCGCATATGTGAATCAGGAGTTCCCCATTTTCATTAATGGTATCTTCATTATATTTATTTTTTACGCCGTATATTACTTGGTTTCCTATTCTAGCATTAAGATCGCCTAGAAGGATTAACTGGTCCGTTTTCGGCACACTATCTAGTGTTCTTTGCAGATCATTGTAAAAGGTAATTTTCTCTTCTCGACTCTTATTAATATCTGGCGCATAAACACTTATAATGTGCGTTTTAATGTCATTTGTTTCTAGTGCCACCTTAACTATTCGATCATTGATGTAGTCGCACTCCGATATTTAGTTTTCATATTTTTCGTGTAGTAGTATACCGACTCCTGATTTAGCATGTTCCCCATATCTCTTTCCACTGTATACTAATATGTAATTGTCATATCGCATGTTTCTCATTATGCCTAATCTTTTCGATTGTTTCTTTTTCCGTATTCGCGCCTTGGTCGTCATCATTACATCCGTCCGGTTTTCTGAGGCTGTGTTAGTTCTGTGAGCTGGTTTATTTCTTTTACCCCCCGATAGGCTGCTAAGCTTGTTCAGGGGAACCCTCCTCCTTTCTCATCCGGGCTTGGGACGGACAATAGCGGAGTTCACACAATTATTCGATATTCTCAAAATTCAGTTCGTTAAAGTGCACACTTTTCTAAATTGTAATTTTTTAAACTAATGGTCTCTTTTAAGAGTCTATTACCAGAAGACCCCACAAGGAGATTAACTCTGTTCAAAAGAAAAGATATTTATCAGGCAGTAGAAGTTATTTTATCTTTTTTTTTATTTATTTGTTTTCAATGTTTAACAATATATCTAAAGACCGGACTTTTAGTCCCAGAACAGCAAAATATTTCGTAAAAATTCAATGAGTAAACCAAAAAAAATTGGAGTACCCAAATCCATTTGGCTATACGTAAAACATGTTGCACAATTTTGCAAGGTTGATACAACTACAACTGCAATATTTGAGATACATTGTATTGTTTAGTATTACTTTCTTGTTGAGCTAAGCCAGAGGTTCTGCACTAAAACATTTTTTGCAAAGTTTCAAAAAAGTGGTTTGTGTATTACTTTTAAAACCCTTGACCATGCATATTCTAAGCTTATCAACTTCGTTATCAAATAGCTCGAGATAATAAATTAGCTGGCCGGATAAATAATACGTATCTAAACAATCTCCAAAAGTCAAACATGTGAGCGTGTTGCTACTGTAAGTCTGTAAATAATTCGTCATAATTGCATATATACGCCAACTATATATATAAAAAAATATGGCAGGATTTACTATCAATTGATTGACCCCATAATATTTAAATACTAGACTAAAAATCCGGACACTAAATATATCGTTTAATTTATTTAATTTTTTCATTATTCTGTTGGAAAGTAATAAAAAATATTGTGTATCACTTCATTGGCAGAATAAAAATTAAATACCACGAGTTTATTTTGCTCTGCAAAATTTCAAAATTCAGGATTCGTAATTAGCAGTCCCAAAACCCCTCGAATACCAATTTTTATGAAAATTGAATAACTTTGTGAAATAATTCCGCCATATTGAATACGCCATGTTGAATATTATAAACTAATTATTTACTAAAATATTTTCTAGCATTTAACATTTATTTTGTTAATAAGTTTATTGTTAACGATAAAAATGATAGGGTAGCAATTACTAATAATAAGACAATTTTACAAGAGATACTTTTACTTGTCGCATTTTCGTCTGCGTCTTCTTAATGTCAGATTGAATTACATAATAACTACGTATTCCTTTCTTCAACTGATGCGTATACGCACTGAAGAAAAGCGTCTACGACCTGATTATTCTGCAGGCTTGGTGTGGCTTCGTGTACGGTCAGACTGTTGAAAAGTTTATATTACAGCGACTGCCAGCAAGTTCATCGTGGCTTATACTGTATAGAAATACGATTGTACAGCGTTTTGCTGCATAAATAGTTGAGGGGTCAAATCCCAGTTGCAGCCAATTTCTTTTTATTTTATATACTGCTTTTTTTAAACTATGTTGTTGATCTTTGCTGTCTACGCAATGTTATGGTAAAGAGCAGTTATATTTTTTAAGAAAAAATACGAAAACAAAGTTGCATTCGCTCACTGATAAATTACTTCTAATCTGCGCCTGCGCAAAGCTTGCAGAATGGTCAGGCCATAGACGCTTGTGCACTGAACCTACTTCCTGAGCGTGCCAGTAATACTGACCAAAGTAGGGCTAGCGGGGGTCGGGAGAAATACCAGTGCGCATTTAACGCGCACAGTTTCCGTCTTCCAGCAATCGTATTTCCGTCTCGGTGCATGCGCAGTCGTGTTACCACCAATAAATGTTAGTCGTGCCGCCAAATAAGTTGTCAGATTTGATATTTTGTAGTGTTGTTTTGAATATTTTAATTATCCTTTTTTAGCAGAAAAAATAGTTTTTACTCAAAAAAAAACTATTGCTTCTTCTAATTGTAGAAACGTTTCGCACAGGATTAATAAACTTGAGAAGAAGAAATGTAAGAAAAAGTACCGGTTCGCGGCTCCATTAATCGTCATTGTTGCTTTTTTACATTCGTGTCGGTACTTTGTTATATCTACTGGCTTTGGTACTCGTGAACAGAGGCTGAAGCTTGATCTGGTGACCGTGGGCTAGAGCTGGATCGTTCTCAAGCGCTTATCACCGATCTTATTCAATCCTGTAGATTAATTAATGTTTCAACGTTCTTGCGTTTTGTTTTACACTCTTTTGTTCCCATGGGTGACGAGTTCTCTGTCAACATTATTCCCGCACTTTTGTAACCCTTGGTGTGAATTTTGCTATATTTTAGTTATTTTTTAGAATGTCGGTCGTGAGAGAGTAAGATAGACCGGGCTTAAAGTAGAAAGAAAAAAGAGGGGGGGAAATAAGAATCTGTTCCATAACATGCAGAACGATTAACTCGTAGTTGTGTAAGATATTTTTCCCTTATTTCATTTTTTTTTAGAATGTTGTCAGAGAAAGAGATAGACCGTGGTTGTGTTGCAGAGAGAGGGAGAGAAGAACATACGCGAGGTTGCACTCGTATTGCTCTCGGACAAGCGCGCCCAAAGGAATTGATGCTTTCATTTTTTTACCTACGATGATGCACTTTCAGTTACTGCGACTTTTCAATTTGTAGCGGGTAGAAATTCTAGATGCTGTTATCAATGACAGATGACAGAACTGTCATTGTCGATGACAGTAACGGGGACATTCAAGGATGCAGGTCGGTAAGGTTTTGGCTGCGTCGCGCACAATATGTGAAGTTTAACCACCACGTCGTATTTTCTTGTTGAACAACCCCTTTATTGCATTTTATGGTGTTCCCTAATTTCAAACTATATTTATGCGTTAAATCTGAAAACCGACTTTTATTGAATATTGTATACGTTTTCAAGGTTATCAAGTTCACGACCGTTCATCAAAGTTTCTTTGGTTTTAAGTTTACTCGACGATATGAGAAGAAAATAGTTTCTTGACAAACATTTCCATATAGATATTTTCACTAATCAGCACTATTTAATACCTTGCGAACCCGATAAAGCGAGCACTGTCGTGGTATCTGTGTGAATGTGTAATGAGGGTAGGGAAGGAATGCTCTACTTCACTATAGAGCCAAAAAAATAAACTCAGATATTTACTCTACCCATACCAAATAGCCGATCTGGGCGAGTGCGATATCTAACACCTCTCAGTCACTCCATCACCGATTTTGTTTTTAAGATTCAAATTAAAATTTTGAATTTCCGGTTTTTTAAAGCAACACCTCCAAACAACTCTTAAGATAACCCTAACACTTGCTACCTAACAATTGCTAAAAATGACGAGAATCATCTCATTTTTAAATACGTACGGGAAAAAGATTATTTAGAAAAAAGTACTAGTGCCCTCCCTCTTTTGTGCCGCCCCTAAAGAATGTTTTCAAACAAAAACTAGTGTAAAACATAGACCTTTAATAAGTATGATCGCATACAAAATTTGTTTATTTGCCAGAAGGTGGCATTTTAGGGTTGTATGCATTATGGCATTATTTTCTGGGGCACTCTGTATGAGATATTGGTAAAGTTTGTTATATCGTAGTTAGTGAATTTTATTACCTCGTGATCATGGTTAAAAATAATTGGTACAGGTATGTTGGCGTAATAAGTGATAACTAATAAGTTACGGTTTTTACTCTAAATTATTTTTGAAGAGCATCGGACTCACGTGGTGTTTATGTTGAAAAAGTTTTTTTACTTAATTATCACTGAAACCACGTGAAAACTGCCTTCTCCATCCTCTCTTACAATTAGGATTAAGTTGTAAAGCATCTGTAGGTATTAATAATAGACGCATACTACCAGTCTTGGGCAAAGACCATTCCATATCAACTCAATAAAATATGACAAATACTTAAAGCCTCGTCAAAGTAATTGGCTACATGGTTCAGAAACAAACTTTTTCCATTTTCAGGCTATACGGAACTATAAAAATTGTTAAAAAAATAGTACAAGTAAGAATAGCAAATAAACATATTGAAGGAAAGTTAATTAACAGAGGGGAAGCCCAAAAATCAATATACTAAATCCGAATCCCTTCCACCTATCCCAACTTTTAGCGATGAGGGGCGCCCACTACGAGAACCTGCATATTTACGCTTGGTTTATATAAGGAGCATTTTACATTGAACAGTAACCCGCCACAGTAATAGAAATAGATAAGCAAATTTGAAAGTCGGAGCCTGGCCTCGATGCAACTGCATTACGAATTTACGTTGAATTTTATTAAGTTGTGCTGCGAAAAATGCTAATCTATATATATTAAATCCAAGAAACAATTACAAGTAAAACAGTAATTGAACAAACAGATACTGTAAAACAATATTGCAAGCCATCTCTGCTTATAAATTAATGCTCAGAAATTAGTGAAATAAATACGGCCGACTCAGGTTTAACTATGAAATGGAATGAACAAATTTGAATTTTTTTATCGATTATCGACTATGTAATGCTCACGTTTAAAAATAAATAGGCTAAAAATCTATTACCAGAAAATAAACTTGACCCAAATATTGGAAGCAAGAGTTCGCGCTTGCAACAAAACTGATGTGTTTATAATAACAGCTCGCAATTAATAGGAACTAACCCTACCCGTGGACCAAGTTGTAAGGTTTTTTTGATAAGTTTTAAAAAATATGACCTGTTGAAAGCAAGAGTTCGCGCTTGCAACAAAACTGATGTGTTTATAACAACAGCTCGCAATTAATAGGAACTAACCCTACCCGTGGACCAAGTTGTAAGGTTTTTTTGATAAGTTTTAAAAAATAAGACCTGTTGAAAGCAAGAGTTCGCGCTTGCAACAAAACTGATGTGTTTATAATAACAGCTCGCAATTAATAGGAACTAACCCTACCCGTGGACCAAGTTGTAAGGTTTTTTTGATAAGTTTTAAAAAATAAGACCTGTTGAAAGCAAGAGTTCGCGCTTGCAACAAAACTGATGTGTTTATAATAACAGCTCGCAATTAATAGGAACTAACCCTACCCGTGGACCAAGTTGTAAGGTTTTTTTGATAAGTTTTAAAAAATAAGACCTGTTGAAAGCAAGAGTTCGCGCTTGCAACAAAACTGATGTGTTTATAATAACAGCTCGCAATTAATAGGAACTAACCCTACCCGTGGACCAAGTTGTAAGGTTTTTTTGATAAGTTTTAAAAAATAAGACCTGTCAAGCGACGCTTAGGTTGTATACTCTCAGCTGCGGCCGCATTCCTCTCAAATTGAGACAGGTAGAGGTGATGCTGATTTATTACGTAGAATTACAGCAATTGCTATACAGAGTGTGTATATAAATTGGCGAAAGAACTACACGTGGCGATGTTGGTCATAAAATTCTGAGTCGAAAATCTTAATACCAAAATATTGTACCATGCTTCCTGGGTATGCACAGGATCTTCAAAGTTTGAAAATGATAATAAGTGTTTTAATTCATTATCTGTTGACAGAAAGAGCTGCAAATTAGAAGAAATAAGAATTGTAATAAATATTTTTTATAAATGTTGTTTTTCAGCCCCAAAACGTGTTTTAAACATTTCTTCTTTAACCTATTATTGTAAAAAATACATATGGCAGCATTGTAAAACAATAATTATTCAAGAGTGATGCAACTCTAAATTACTTCTGTCTTGATAACGTCAAAGTTTGACAAGTGTCAAAATTTGTAATTGGACTTGCTTTTTCTATCATCGTTGCTTTTCTCGTAGTTATTAGTATTAATTACTATTATTTTCGTTTTCTTGTTTCGTTCACTAACAATGGATTTTACGTTCAATGATCCTTAGTTACCGTGCATTATAACAAAACACTTGTGGTGTGTGGATCCAATGTTGTCAAATGTACGTTCCTTTAAAATGGTTCCTGAGGACAGAGGAAGCATTGTCCAACATTTTGGTATTAAGATTTTCGACTTAGAATTTTATGACCAACATCGCCATCTTTCGTCAATTTATACACACCCTGTATAATTCATAAAACAAGGATTTCGATCCGTTGTTCGCTAAATTGCCTACTTGATTATCTTATTCATTATTTTAAAAAAGCAAACAAATAAGCGTATTTTTGTAGCTCGTAACAAAGTTAGAAATTGACAGATTTTAACTGTTGCATAGATTCGTATAATAACCATTAAATTGTAAACAAATACATGGCTCTGTTTGCATTTGCTTAACTGTGAATTACTGTTTATACTTTATTCACAAAACATTTTTATATTTGCAGTCTTTAGTAATAATTTGAGATTATACTGAAACCTTTATATTATATTGTAATATTATTTATTGTGGCATATAAACAATAAAAATTATTATAAATAACCTATGACAATGGCATGTAAACATGCCGAAATACGTATAAGGTTAAAATAAATAAATAATGTTGAAGTTATAAAGTATTTTTTAATACTAAAAATTATTATGTTTTAGTGATGTTCTTCCATCTGTGGAGCCAGGATATCTACGTAATTTATTACCTAAAGAAGCACCTTTACAAGCAGAACACTGGAAAGATATTTTACTTGACGTCGAAAGGGTAATTATGCCAGGAATTACACATTGGCATTCACCAAATTTCCATGCTTACTATCCAACTGCAAATTCCTTTCCTGGTGTTGTTGGAGAAATGCTAAGCGCAGGTATAGGCTGCATTGGTTTTAGTTGGGTAAGATGCTTTTGAGTTTTTTTTTTATAAAATAAATATTTTAGTACTACTTCTACTATTTAGATGGCAAGTCCGGCATGTACCGAACTGGAGGTTATTATGATGAACTGGTTGGGAAAACTACTTCATCTGCCTGAAGAATTCTTGAACAGTTCCGAAGGACCTGGAGGTGGTGTTATTCAAGTAAGTTACGCGCATATTCCTAATTCAATATAAAATTACAGTTTAAGGTAATTCTTTTTTATTTATAATTAAATTTTAATTTCTATTTTTTTAAATTTCTTAGTAAGCGCCAATAAATTAAATTCAGGCAGCGATTGTGTTAAAATGTATTGCTTTTTCTAAGAAAAATTGGTAATATTTATTAACATTAACTATTTCTTCAGGGCTCTGCAAGTGACGCAACGTTAGTTGCTTTACTAGCAGCAAAAGAACAAACCGTCAGATTCCTACAAAAAACAAATTCTAACTTAACTGAAGCCGATATTAAAGGAAAACTGGTAGCTTACACATCAGATCAAGCGAATTCTTCCGTAGAGAAGGCAGGTTTGTTAGCTTCAGTGCCCATGATACATCTCTCTAGTGAAGATTGCAGTCTTAGAGGTGAAATTTTGAGGGAAGCAATTCATAAAGATAGGGAATCTGGACTAATTCCATGTTGTGTAGTGGCAACTTTAGGTACTACTGGTACGTGCGCCTTTGACAACCTTGAAGAGTTGGGTCGAGTTTGCAACGAAGAAAATGTATGGCTTCATGTTGATGCAGCTTATGCTGGTTCTGCATTTATTTGTCCAGAATACCGACATTTAATGAATGGTGTTGAGTTGTGCGATTCTTTTAATTTTAATCCACACAAATGGATGTTAGTCAATTTTGACTGTTCTGCGATGTGGGTAAAAAATTCTCAATACCTAGTGGAAGCATTTAATGTAGAAAGAATATACTTAAAGCATCAGCATGAAGGACATGCTCCTGATTACCGTCATTGGCAGATTCCTTTGGGACGCCGATTTAGAGCTTTAAAGCTTTGGTTCGTTCTTCGAATTTACGGCGTCGAAGGGATCCAAAAACACATTCGCACTCAGATTGGTCTGGCTAAGCATTTCGAGCAATTAGTTCGTAGTGATTCTAGATTTGAAATATGCACTGCTAGCATGGGTCTTGTTTGCTTTAGGCTTAAAGGCGAAGACAAGCTAACCCAGCAAATATTAGATAAAATTACTTTAAATAAGAAAATATATGTAATTCCATGTCATTACAAAGATAAATTAATCATACGCTTTGCAGTTTGCAGCAGAGTAACCACTGTAAGCGATATAAATACTTCATGGGCGGAAATTATTGCTCACGTAAATAAAGTTCTTCCTCCACAAAGCAAGCACGAAACTTTAACTATCGCTGCAACTCGAGCCACTAATAACATATCTATTGAAAAATCTAAATAGGTTTAATAATTATTCAATACATGTAGTAGAAATACCAATGAACAAATAAATGTAGCAGTTTAGTTAATTAAATATTTTGTGTTAATTTATTTATAATCATTCTTTTCGCTGCATTTGTAAAGAGATTAGATTAGAACTATTTTTTTTCTTATGACGTATGATTTACTCTTATTTTGTTATTTTAACCAAAATATTAAAAAAATTCAACTTCTTCTGGTCAACAGAATCTCGTTATCACAAAAGATGGAGATAAATTGCAAGATCTAGGCCTAGGCATTTTAGGTAAAGTAGTTCTGTAACGTTGAAAAAATGTATGTTAATCTGGATTTTTGTTCAGTGACCCTATTGACCACAGAAAATAACATATTTAAATTCTCGGCGTTTTTCATGCCGGTGTCCTGGATTTCCAAGGGTGGATTCCTGAAATTGCAGCGTTTTTCTGAGACGCTTCTTGAGCGTGAACAGCTAGTGCTAGAATGCTTCGGTTAGTCCCAAATGAAAAGGGCTGATATCCAGAATAGTATAATTAGCGTTTGGGCGACGTTAGCTCTTTTCCAGTACACGTGGGTACTCGAAAACGCGCCAAATGCAAGTTTTTAACCAAATACAAATTGCGTTACCTGAGCCGAGGATTATTGGTTACCTATTAGATTAAATTAATTGGTAACATTAAATAAAGAACATATTATAATTTAGAAACATTTATTTGTAACATTATTTTGTTATATAATCCAGCAGTTCGGGATTATCTGAGTCCATTTCATAGGCATGCGTTTTGGTCATGGGAATCCGAGCACATCTCAGAGCACTGCTGACCAGATTTTCTGTGGCCGAAACCTGATCCGCAATTCGTAAACAAACTAGTTTTTAAAACACCGTTTTGCTTACGCGAGGCCGAACTTATTAGGCCGAATTATTCTAGCTCGGACACAATCAGCCAATCTATTATTCTTAGTACGTTTGTATGTACATTTATAAAATAATGCAATGGCCAGATGGAAAGAACTAGTAGGAATTTCAGAACTTTTAAGCATCGAAAAACCACGGCCTCCGTACGCTAGTCTTTAAATTACTAGCGTCGGTCAGCGGCATTTAGGTCCAGCGTGAAGCTATTATGTGATTATTTATTTCATACTTAGTTTGAAAATTTGCAGCAAATATGGAAAATCTCGTTGAGCAGCTTTTAAAAGAAAAATGTAATCAATACTTTTACGTAAAACAAATAGAAATAAAAAAACATGGGCTATGAACTTCAAAATTACAAGGGCTGTTACAGACAGACGGTAGGAAGAAATGAAGATCGTTTAATACGAAATGGTGTCAGCGCATAGACTTGCTAACTGCTAGCAACATTAAAAATAAGTTATTTTGCTGGAATTGCTTACTATTTTTATTTACATCTAGCCCCTCAAAAGTATGGTCTGAAACAAGATACTCTGTTTTGAAAAACCTTTCAACTTCAATTAAAAGACATGTGTTAACTTGGCTGTGGACGAAGGTTTATGTCGTCAAATTAAAGTGCACTTTTATTAGAAGTGTTTGAGTACCTATGTATTAAACTTTGGTAATTTTGAATTTTTCTATTACTTTTTATTTATAGTTTTATACTGTCCTTGACTGATACCATGTACCAGGTTCTTTAAACAAAACAATTAGACATAACCTATTGTAAAACTAAAATTTCACAATTACTTAATGATTTGAGAAAAACACAGAAGTGATATTAAATTTAATGAAATATTCAGTGATGCTGACTATAGATGCTGTTGGAGCACCCCTTCCCAAGCGCACTGATCCTGTAAAAAATACAGAATTAAATTTTGAACAAATTTATTTCAACATAGTAGACTGCATTATTGTTCAAATTGAAATTTGTTTTGAAGATCTGAAACAAACTAAATTTTACAATTTGTTTAATACTGAAAATTTTCATTCTTATAATAATGAGTTTCAGTGTTTCTATCGTATATGGCAAATATTTTGACAAAACCACTTGCAGACATGAATTGCAATATTATTACAGCGGCCCATCAATACTCAGAAATGCAAAGAAAGTTACAGAAATACTAAAAAATATACATGAGGATGAACTTTATACTGGCTTGCCTAAAGTATATAGATTGCTGCAATTGATTGTAACCATACCAACAACAACAGCGTCTTTGGAAAGAAGCTTTTCTATTTTAAATCAAATAAAGACTTACTGTCGCAATTCGATGGACTAAGACCAATTTTCTGTAACAGCCGTTGAAAAAGATCTAGTTTTTAAACATGAACAAAATAACGAGTAGTATGATAATAATACAATCGACCACTTTGCAGCTATGAAAAAGAAACGAATCGATCTTGTATGTAGAAAATATCTTTTTCCTGTATATGTTTGTAATATTTATTTATGCATGTTTTGTTGTTATTATTTGATAAGGATAAGTAGCTGAACTTTTAGAATAAAGGTTTTTACTTTTTAATCTTATTGTTAAATAATTTTTGGCATTGCCTACCCAAATTTTTAACCCACGGAACGCCACTGGTTAAGAAGTACAGTAAATCTTTCAGTAATAGCGTTTGTCATCTCGTATAAATAGCAATAGTAAACAATTTGTATTCGCTTTGATTAAACGTTACACCAAAACCTCATAAATCACCAACTGGTATGAATACATATTGCAGTTTTGCTTCATCAGTCACAGTAGATTTTAATAGAAACAAAACTATCTGAATAAAATTAAAAAACATTTAGTAATAATAAAAGATTCAGTCACTCTTTGTACATCATACGTATAAGGTTAAACTAAATAAATATTGTTAAAGTAATTAAGTGTTTTATATACAGATAATCATTTGTACATAATCTTTCTCCTACAGTAAATTAACAGCGTAATTCTAATTAGCACGTAAAACTAGTTAAAATTATATATACCTACCAACAAAACTGTGAAACCTAACTGATAGAATCGAAGAAATTTCAGGATGTTGGTAAAGCCAATAGAGGGTGTTTGGATATTGCCAGGACCATCTTTAAGATGGTCCTGATATTGCCCTTGAAAAATTTGTGTACTAATTCTACAGGAAAAAATAAAAGAAAAGGTATTTATAACCAGTTCCGAAGATGCTTCCTAAGGGAGCTACTACCATCCCCAGAAGAGGATGTTCAAAAATTAGTTTTTATTAAAAATCTCAGGAACTAATTAAGATAAATTCATGAAACATGGTATACGGTTTAGTATATTAGGTGCTGTAATCCTACCTTATTAACCTACAACTATTTTAACCATGGGTATACAAAACTGGAGAAGTGCTGGCTTTCTTTTTTCTGTACTTTTTATTTTTTACCTTTTCAATAATGAAACATGATTAACAAAAAAACATAAATAGATGCTCTTTGTAATTTATCTTTTGTGAACCGTTTTAAGAAAAACCGTTTTAAACAGTTTCGTGCAGAATGTTCAACACGATTCCTAGTAGAATTTTGTAATTTATTTTTTGTGAACCGTTTCAAAGAAAAATCGATTTAAGCAGTTTCGTACCGAAAGTACGACTTAAACGGTAGGTACAATCGAACACTTCCTTTGACTTCATGTTTAGTGTTGAATTCTTTAAAAAAGCCAGTTCCCTTTCAGTTTCGTACACATATAGTTAAAATAATGTAGAATAACACCACCAAAATACTAAACCGCTATAAATTTATCGAAGTGGGTTCCTGAAATCTTAAATAAGAACCAACTTGTGAACACGCTCTTCAGGAAATTGTAGTTGAAATTGGAAGCATTATTGGAACTACAATTATGAGAACTTTTTATTATTTTTTTCGTGTAAAATCAGCATACAAAGTTTTTGACAGCAATGTGCAAACACCGCACTAGAATTTCTTGACTTTTCGTTTATTCTAGACTGAACAATTTTTCTTACTTTATTTTATTTTATACATAACTACTTCTAACAAGTTCTTTATAAAGTTAAAGCCATAATATGTAGATGAGCTTTAAAACTGGCCAGCAATTAGTCAAATAACTAGCGACAAAAATCTTTGTTCAGTAAACGATTTTGCAAAAACATCTTTAATAGTGAATATTTATAAAATGTATTCCTCCTACCCCTCCTCTATTTAATTAGAGAACTGTCGACTCTTTCGGTGGATACATGGGTGTCTAACAACATTTACAATAGTTCAACGGTGTCTGAAACAAGGGCTTTAGGATTGAGCTAAACACAACATTTAAAAATCCCATGCGATAAGACACTGTACATAACATAAAAGTAAAAAATTTAAGAATTTCTAATAGTAGGTATTAAAAGCACAAAGCTGGAGACTGATTAACGGTAAAATTGTACAATTAAATTAGAAGAACAAAGCACATTTGAAAAGGGTCGCAATAGAACACATACTACTTAGCTGTAATAATTTAAAATCTGTGAAATTATTTGTTTAGCTTGTAACTTTAAAAATTTTTCAAGAAAAACCCTGTAATGTGAAATTACAGTAATGGGGTAGGTCTGAGTCTTCTATAGAGAAGATGTATATTACCCTATTAATTAGTCGTGGTAAAATAACTTTCTTTGGCTATAACAGATTAATTTCTTGATCGCCTTATTACAAGTATTTATGACACGAACGTATTTAGCCTAACACTTTTAATGAGAAAATAAAAATATTTTTTATTTTTGTAACCAAGGTAAGCCTATTTTTGTAATAACGTTATATTTCTTGATTTAAATAAAGCTTAGCAACCATTTTCCAGCTTATTATCTGTTTTAGATGGTTAGTGTGTTCGTAAAATGTGATCAAGCTATAATAAGCAAATTTTCTAACAAACACCAATCGTCTTGAATACTTTATTGACATATTCAAAATGAAATTGCGTGAATTTTAAAATTCCTGTTTATAATACCAAATATGTTTGTGTGGAGAGCTGTATTATCAAGCCCCCTTAGCAACATAATAAAAAATTCTCGGTGGGTGTTTACTAATTAAAATAATATTTCCTTAATTTAAGATTTTCAGAAACCTGTCATTATCTTCCATAAAATTAAGCCATGTAACAAGTCCGTTGAACAATAAACAGGCAGTTGCCGGAAGTGGTGGAAATTTTGAAGTATGTACCATATCTGACTGCATGGTAGATCCTTGTAAGCCAGAACCATCAGTAGTTATAATAGGTGCAGGTATAGCAGGATTATCGGCAGCTCATCGACTACAACAATGTGGAATCAGTAACTTTACAATATTAGAAGCTACAGACAGGTTTGCACCATCTATCTTTCTTTTTATACACCCCACAGAAGGGAATTTAACGCAGGGTTCTTATAATTGATTAGGCCTGGTGGAAGAATACACTCCTGTTGGTTAGGTGACGTTATCGCAGAAATGGGGGCGCAGTTTATAGAAGGAGGCTGTATGGCCAACCCCATCTACAACTTAGCGTGCCAGGAAGGATTGCTCAACCCTCCGCTTTATCGACCGGATCCTGGTAAAGGGCTCTACTGCACAAGTGACGGCCGCGCTATCGATTTACCCGTCAGTATAACCGCTTATCGCATATTCCGTCAGATACAGCAGGAAGCAGCACTGCTTTTTAGCATGGGTTGCGGACGCGAACACGGTTCATTAATGAACTTCTTGGGACTTCGTATTCAACAGGAACTGCAGAACTTCCCGGAGGACCAGAGATACGACGCTTCCAGGGTGATGTACGGCTTAACTAACGATATACGTACCCGCTGCGGAGACGACTTAAGTCAAGTCAGCGCCGACAACTATGGGAGCTTCATTAACATCCCGGGTGGAAACATTAAGGTCCCCTTGGGATATGTGGGAGTATTGGCTCCCCTCCTGAGAGATCTTCCTGAATGCAGTTTGAAATACTGTAAACCTGTAGAAACCATTCGCTGGGGCGCTGTTCAAGAACGAAAAGGAGGTGGTGCACGGGCTGTTGTGCATACGTGCGATGGAGAAGAATACTGTGCAGATTACGTAATAATCACCGTATCGCTAGGAGTCCTAAAGCAATACGCAGATAAGTTATTCTGTCCTGCATTACCGGCAGAAAAAATGGAAGCTATCTATAATTTGGGTTACGGACAAATTGATAAAATATTTTTGGACTATGCCAGACCGTTTTGGGTCTGGAATGAAGGCGGCCTCAAGTTTGCTTGGTCTCCAGATGAACTCGCATGCCGAACAGATTGGACTAAAGGGCTCAGCCAGATCGAAGAAGTAGAAGGAAGCAAACACGTTCTCTGTGCTTTCGTTTCAGGACCTGAAGCTAAACTAATGGAAAAAGCTTCAGATGAGGAGGTAGCAGAGGGAATAACACGAGTTCTAAGACAATTTACTGGTGATGCTTCACTACCATATCCTAGCACAGTTTTACGTTCCAAATGGTCCACTGATCCGTATTTTTGTGGTGCTTACAGTTACATGAGTTTGACATCAACTGTAGGACATCAATGTGACTTGTCTTGTCCTTTACCCGGCCCTTGCGAACCTGTAGCTCCAATATTATTGTTTGCAGGAGAAGCCACTTGTGCTGGTCATTATTCTACAGCACACGGGGCTAGGCTTAGTGGTGTACGAGAGGCAGAAAGAATTATTCAGATGACTAAAAAACATGAAGGCCCACCAAAATAATAGTATTAATTTTTACTTGTACAATTTCTATACTAATGCTAATGTCTTCGGCAGTGATGATTTTTTAAGATATGAAAAAGTAAATAATGTTAATAAAATATAAAACATCTATTATAACTTATGTTTTACTTAGAAATAAATTATATTGCCTTCTATAACCTCAACCTGTTTAAATTTTTGTTGGTCATTTATACATCATAGAGTCTTGAAGCACATAACTTTTGTCTTGGCTGCTCTCTTAGTAAATACTATGGGTAAATACCTGACTAGTAGCTACGAAATGAGCTTAGAAAGCTGTAATGTTACCAAAAATCACACAATGTTAGAAAATCACTCGATTTGTAATATTCATTTTTAATTGGCTCTGAAAATAATCGACGATTAAAACCATTTTTAAAATAATGCTGTTCTAAGCTTAAGAAGTACTAAATTTTCTTCATAAAACAATCTATAGTCTTAACTTCGGGAAACTGTAAAATGAGAAAGCGTTTTTTTGACTAACAAATGTTTGTATGGAACATGTTATTTAAACTAATTCAACACTATTAGTCAGCTGTCCTTCGCCAAGGGGCCTTACACATAAAATATTTAGAAATGGAATTCAGATCTGTATGTGGATGCATAACACTTTCACAATTTTTTTTTTGTTTGGGCAATTATCCAATTATCCAAATACTACGAATGTTCTAAGGGGTTGCAACCAAACTTCCTTTATGTTCGAAGTATTGTAAAACAAATATTTAATTAAGCTTCTTATATGGCTATTTATTGTTGATACTATACATGGTCTAGTCATTATTATCTATTGGTCTCTTGTGGTCAATAAATTTTACATATATTAAATAAATACATATATACATTAACTACTTTTCGCATGCTAAATATATTTTACAGTTTCAATACTGTTCTTAGTTTAATTAGGAATAAATAACTTAATTAGTGATGTCCGTTCGCTTGACAAGCATTTTTATCAGTAAGAACTTCTTTGGCAGTACTGCATATTTCACGCCAAGAAAGTTCAATATCTTCCTCTTCTGTAAATCTAGAGCAAATTGCTAACCTAAGAAAGTACACCTCCTTAATTTTAGAGGGCACTAAATGAATTACTCCTCTACCATTTAACCTCTTTAACAAAACTTCATTCAATTCATTTGATCCCTTTAATCTAAAGCACACTAGACCCATTATAACTTCTGCAGTAACTTCAAATCTATCATCAGCTTTAACAAGAGATTCAAAATGATGTGCCAAACTTATATGCTTTCGTATATGTTTTTGAAGATTTTCAATTCCATACAATCGCAACACGAACCAAAGTTTTAAGGCTCGGAATCGCCGCCCCAAGGGAATCTGCCAATGGCGGTAATCAGGAGCAGATGCTTGCTGGTCATGTTTCAGGTACAACGGATCCACGTTAAAAGCATTTACAACCCAGTTTGGATTTTTGAGCCACATAGCTGAACAGTCGAAGTTGACTAGCATCCATTTATGTGGATTAAAATTGAATGAATCTGCTTTTTCGACACCATTCATTAAATACCGGAACTCAGGGCAAATAAAAGCGGATCCTGCATAAGCTGCATCTACATGTAACCAGACGTTGTGTTCGTTACATACTTCTCCTAATTCATCTAATTTATCGAATGCACATGATGACGTTGTACCCAAAGTAGCAACAACCTGGAAATAAGAAAGATATGTAAACTCGTTTAAAATAGAAATACCACCTAAGTTTGTAAATGCAATAGATCTATAAAAATGTAATAGGTTCCTGTAAACCCAAAAGAATTTTGATACTATTTTGATACCATTTATAACCATTCCCATACCTTTGGTAAGTATATGAAAGTATTGATTTCATACAAATTTTCGAAATCTAGATTTTAACGGAAATACACGTTTTAAGAGCTAAAAAACCCAAAAATGTGGTTTTTAAAAAATGTCTGTCTGTGGGTGTGGGTGTGTGGGTGGGTGAAGCCTCTACAAGCGAAAGTACCGGACCGATTTTGATGAAATTTTAAATCAAGAAGTATATGGAAAAATTTAGTTCAAGTTAAGCTTTTCAAAACAATTTGAAACCGGAAACGGAAGTTAGACATGTTTATTTGGTAGCGTTTTTTTCCCAAACAAAGTTTTGGAAATTTGAGCACAATCTGTGAAAATAGCTTAAGGCAAATCATAACCTTTTTACAGAATTCTTTAGCTTCAATATGGTGACCGCTACAACTTTTTGAAAATTTCGACTTTAACGCCCATTTACTCAAAAAGTAGTTGTAGTTGGAATTGGTTTTTGCGTCCTGGGAGGGACGCTGGTGGACGCGATTGGGTTAGGAGTGGTGGCGGCTGGCCTGATTGGGATCAGCAATTGTTTGAAAGCCCTTCCTAGTAGTATGTATTTATGTATGCTCAGCACATCAGGCCTGGACGCCTATGCCTTGTTTTCTTTTCACTCCGATGAAATAAAATTAATTTCAAAAGTTTGAAAGCAATCGCAATAGCGCTGCTTCAAATTTTAAGATTTTCAAAAACTGTACACACGATTTTTTTTAATTTTCTGAGCCGATAGAGCTTGTATTGAACTACAAATTTATTTTTTTACTAATATCCCAAATTTTACTCTGACGCCTTCGAGGAATTTTTGAAAAATTTGAAATTGATTAATTATTTATTTAAAAACGCAAACGTCGATCGTTTTATAAGTTCGGTAGACTGTTTAAAGTACCTTATTAGAATCCGCAAAAAAATTTCAATTATTTTAAAAATTAAGAAAAATAACTATATTTTTTGATATCAACAACGCGTCTTTCGGCATCTACGTGATTTAAACTACGCCTATCAATTAGCTCTAGTTAAAAAATATATATTTCATTGCATATTTTTGATAACTTCTCAAATTAAGCTATCATAGACATTTTCGTCCCACATCCGAAACGGAATTTGTAATTCGCCGAAGCGCAGCGGGCGCTTACCTTGCTTTCGTGCAGTAGTCGCTGCTTCTATAGTACGGAAATTCCTACTCAATCGCCAACCAACCTTAACCAAATTATAAAAACCAAAAATAAGTACCATTACAGCATACAAAATTTAAAAATTCAAGCTTGTGTGAACAGTATCTAAGTGTATGTGTGTATGTATGTATTTGCTTAGTCGAAAAGTATTAGAAAATTTCTCAAATAATCACACAAAATTTCAAAAATAAAAATATAAAATTCGCCAGTTGCTAATGCTAAAATAAACTAGTAATGTTTTTTTTTTATTTCTTGTAAAACTGCTGTTAAAGAAACTTGTTTTTGTGAGTATCACAAGTATGTTTTCGTTAATTAAAGATAAAATCACCCTCTCGCCGGTAGATGAATTAGCAGTCAGTTGATATATCAGCTAGTTGTTCTAGAGCCTTAATTTTTATCTACATATATACCTCTTAGAGAAATATTATTTAAAAAATAAAATTTATCTGAATTCCCGAAAACTATCTTGTATGAAAAATTTTTATAGCCCATCAGTTAGATTTAATTCTCAGGTGTTTTCAAAATTGTACCATGATTGTACTTTGTTTTTCAGTCCCTACCAGACTAATTCTTTTCAGGTGTTCAGAAAGTTATTGCTGAGTTTTCAGTGTAAGAAATGTTCAGGTTATCACAAAAAATACTGGGTGTAACTAAACTCTGGTATATCTCCAATAATTTCGTTATTACATAACAATTTTAACAAAATTTTGTACGGTGAATTCATAAATATTTGGCAGATAGACAATATAGGGACAGTTCTATTTCGACATCAAGTTCACCCGGAAGTAATCTAAATTTATTTTAAATAGAACATTTTGTGTGTTTGGCAGGATTCGGGCATTGTTTTTAATTCTCTTCGCAGTTGCGTATAATTTTCTAGGGTTTGGTCTACCAGTTGTCAAGAAAGTCGATATGCCTTTAACCGATGGAGTTGGTCATAGAAATGATAATAGTATTTAGATTATTCAATTTTCAAAACACCGATTTTAAAGTTTACTGCATTTTACAAAGAGTATTCAATGTACTTATGAAATTACAATAAGACAAAAATAAAAGGGGCTATTTAAAAAAAATCCTAGTATATTATGCAACAAGTTTTAGAAACGGCATCTTAGTCACGAGTTTTATTAGGCACGAGCGGAGCGTAGCGGAGCGAGTGTTTATTAAAACGAGTGTCTAGAGAAGTTTATAAAACGAATTGCGTACTATACTTTTTCTACGACCATCACAAAAATACTAAAATTTAGAAATTATTTTATTATCTTAAGCCATATTAATTATTTTGACAGATTGATGACAAGTGACAACTTACTTGATTTTTAGTTTCAATTGATTTTTGCGATTTAAAAACCTAGAACTAACTTCAGCTTGTGACTAAAGCGCACAAAGTCACAGCTTGTCGAGGTGTATTTAAAAGATCACTTAGCGTCATGGAAACATATGCGATAAATGGCATTTTAAAGATGGAAGTAGAAGAAGACATTTATTTTGTCTGGCACGATTTTCTGACATTTGACCAAATACAACAAAATTGATAAAAAAGTTCAAACATCGAAATAATTCTGTTTGATAAAACTTACATTCCTCGTTTATAGGACATTATTGGAAAGATAATTTTAATCACTAAATCACTAAAAACGTACAGGGTCTTCTGCCGGAAAACAAAAAATTGACCTCACTTCCGGTTAAACCTTATGCCAAAACATAGCTGCTTGCACATTTTCTAACAAATATTTATAAACATATTGACCGCACAAAAATTTGTTACAATTGTTGTATAAATAACGAAACTATTTGAGGTCTACTAGAATTCATTTACAGCCGGTAATAGATATTTACGATATAAGTATCGTAATAAATCATATTACGATATGAGCTAGGAGCTGTCAAACGAGGCCGTAAGACCGAGTTTGATAACCTATCGAATATAGTAATATGATGTTACGATAAGAATATTGTACAAGCTTTTATCTACTTTCATGAAATTTTAAATTTAACAATAAATTTTATATTGTCATTGAGAAATGTCATTAGTGACATTCATTATTATTAGTAGGCTGTTATTCAATTTTCATTAATATCTAGGTTTCATTTTTTATTTTATCATCTGTCAGTTTGTTGCAAAATAATTACGTCGCTTGCACAAATTGAGGTAAATTATTGGAAATGGATGATTCCGAAGACAGTCTGCCGTCAGATATTGAAGCACTAGCTAATGGGGCTATTTCAGTTTCATATTCCCGCAAAGTCAAAAACCAGGCATGAGCTAGAATATAACAAATTTGAAGATTGGTGTGTAGCGAAACAAACATCGACATCTGGATTGCAAATATCTAATTGTAAAAAATGTATCATAAATGTGTACAACAAATAATTTGCTTGTTTTGTTAAAATATTCATAATAAATAATTAATATTTCGTATCATACTGTTATTTTTATATTACAATTCATTATGGTGTCGTAATAGAAATTCGGTATCGTAATAGAGCTTATTACGATACACCTTTTAGTATTGTAATATTGATATTACCTAATGAAAGTAGATAAAAGTGTTTTTTTTCAACTACGTACCTACAGTATAGTTGTTTGACTATCTCACAGGTTATCATAACTACGTGTTATTTTCCCCAGTCAGACTTTTGATGATCAAATACGCGTTATAACTTTTTTAGCCTTGCTAAACGACATCAAACATAGAGATGAAGGTCGTGGAGATATGATTCTATGAAACTTTACATTTATCTCTTAAGTAGAGCATAATAGAACAAAATCGCTTCCTAACAGTGAACGTTCTACACTTACATAAAATGGAATAAGGCCAGCCTCGATATCCTTCTCAATAGCCTCTTTCAAAGTGTTTCCTCGTAGTTTGTGTTGGTCATCGGTGGGCAAGGAACGCAATTTTACACCTCCAAGTAAACCTGCACGCTCTACAGATGAGTGACTTTGGCCTGTAAACGGCAATGACACAGTTACAAATTTAAATCATTACGCTTTATAACTAAAAGTGTGATTTATTATAAATCGTTGTAATATTGCTTATACTTTAACCATTCGTCCAGAGTAAACTAATACACCAGCAAAAGAAAATATTTCGTTGAAAACATTTCCAAAGGAAGGCTTTTTTATAACAATTTTAATCTGCAATTGCCCATACAGGGTCAACTTCAGATAACAAGTAATCTCTTCATTGAAATTTTGGATTATAGTTTATCAAAGATATCTTCTAGAGTTCCACACGTACATTATTGAAACCCATTACATATTTCCATTAAATCGAAACGAGGAAGTCCTCAAAAGTTGCAATTTTTAGAGGTCTGTTGCGAACTTCGAGGTCAACTTCTTTCTTGTCTGCTAATTTGCAAATTACTGAAGCCAACCCTGCACCAGTATTAAATTTTACTTGAAACAACAGTTTTATTGAAACTCACTTGAAGTATATCCAACAAGTTTATCAATGATTGACGAGTCGGCCCAATCGGGATGTTCTCCTTTAACAGCAGCAACGGTACGTGCTTTTGCTCCAAGTAAAGCTACCAAAGTGGCTTCACTAGCAGTTCCTTGGATAACACCTCCTCCTTTTCCACCTGAACACGCCAAAAACTCTGAAGGTAAATCCAACATTTTTCCCAACCAATCTAGCATCACGACTTCTAATTCTGTGCAGGCTGGACTAGCGATCTTAAAAAAATAAAATCAAATTAATTTTAGTTTCCATTAATAGAATATAAATTTTAAGTAAATACAATAGCTATTTATGTAACAAGTAAGGAAATTATGTTGATTATTTCACGAATTTAAAAGTTGCAACACGAGCCGCTAGGTGAGTGTTGTAATAACATGTGTGAAATAATTATCCGTTTTCCGTACGTGTTGCATATAATATTTTATCTACTTCCGTTCGAATAAATACAAAAGTGCATTTGAAATTATGATCTTTTGACTTTTAACTTGAAAACTATGACATTTTGCTAAATACTACCCTGAAAAACCTCGACACTTAATCTAGATCACCATAATCTTTCTCTTAAAGATAATTAATTGAAATAAGAGGTCATGTCATTCGCACAAAGGGATGATGGTTGAGGTTCAATTTCCTCCTTGTTCACTTGAACAAGTAGGCGGTGCGCTCGTTCTAAGCTTTCATTGTCTAGAGACCCTTTTGAAACTCAACAGATCATTAGATTTTCCGAACTAGGTTACTAGGAAGATTGTGTTACTGTAAATGTGAGATAGTGTGTACAGTTTTTTATGTTTATGGGTATAAAGGCTATATAGTTCTTTGAAATACTATTCCACGTAGAAGCAAAAAATATATCAATATACATTGGAATAGACATAATTGAAGAATAAAATTTGCATCAAACTTGTTCTTTGGAACTGTATAAGTCAACATAATTATGTATTTCTAGATAAAATCAAAGAGTAAACAAATGGGTGCGCTGTAAGACTACCACTTTCAATTAATTTATGGAAGTTAATACACTGCGGTTGTGCAAAAAAAAGTTAAAAAAACGCATCGACTGTTTTTACAAACTTGGTATCATTAAAAACCAGTATTCGTACAAGTGTTAATAGAAAGCATTTCCATGTAGGCAGGTCCTTAAAATTGAGTGTTCGAGTGCAAAAAGCTAGATATATGATCTTTATACGTTTTATGAACTAAAAATTGCATTAAATCGATTTAACGCTAGAGTATGAAACCCTACTTTAGTAAAGATTTTAATACTCAAAACGATCGTTTTTTACTTGTTTTATATCAGTAGTAAAGCTGTGCAGCAGTGTCACTACACTCCATAAAAGGGGTTGGACTGCAATGCGGCGTGTCAAAGCCACCGTTTGGTGAGTTAATAAAAAAATAATACAGTGCTTATAATTAGAAACGTGCACCGTCACCGAAACAAAAACCGAAAACCGGATAAAACGCAAAATTTTCCGAACCGTAACCGAAACGAAAACCGAAATTAAACATTTCTTGAACGGTAACCGAAAACCATAACCGTAATTATTTTAGAACATACCGGTATTCTTTCGTTCCAACAAATGTAGAAACATTTGTTTGTTGTAGCAATTGGCGATAAGTATTTACTGTTTAATCTTCGCATTTGGCATGTTCAGCCCTTTTGATTTATCCTTAGGGTTGTAGCCAAAATCCCAAGACAATGATTAGAGTTATTAATGTTTCACAACGCGAATGCAAAGTTTTTGTCGGTATGACGTCGTCGTATAGCATGGTATGAATACTTTACCAGCAGGATACATTTTTTCCTTTTTACTCGTAAGTATCTAATTTTTGTGATATTGACAGTCAGTGAGCCGACAGTGTGCACATTGCTGCGCCTGTGGCGCTGCCACTATCGCTAAAAATTCTAGGAAACATAAACAGTAGCATGTCACCATGTACACTATAGCAAAAAATAATAATAACTTATGTAACCCTATTTCAAAAAATAGTAAAATTACAATTTTAAAAAAGTTTCGGCACGGGATTCGAACTCTTGAACAGCCTATGCCGCACAACGCTGTACACGCATTCTAGTCTGTTGATAGTCAATACTAGAATATAGAACACATACATAAACAACACGTCATCTGCCGTTCAATTTTAAATTGCCGGTAATAAACTGCTACTGTATACCGTTATTATTTTATGCTAATTGCTACCGGTAGTGGGAAAAATATAATAAGCAACAGTCCTTACAGTCCTTGTAGTTTAAATAACTACTAGTGTTACCCCAGCGCACAATGCACTGACAGACTGAGCGTTGACAAAACCGGCGAAATGCTAAGTCACGTGATGCATTAGTTCCAATAATGAGACGCGGCGTTAGTGTAGATGTCGCCTCAAGTGAAGCGCGTCTAGCGGACTTTCATATATATTATAAATTAAAATAATTATTATTAAAAAATCGACGTAGAATAAAAATATAAAAATGTTTCATGTTCCATCTGAGGATAGAGATCTTTCATTGAAAAAAAAATGGTCCAAATTGGTGAAACGGTATCCGCTGGAGGAACCGGAGAAAAAAATCCTTTGAGCTTTTATATATGTATGGATATTCATTAAAAACATTTATTTTGGAATTTTAAATTAACTTTTTATACAAATACTTGTCTGGGCATTTTGTGAAAACACGGAATTCTATGTAAAGAGCCGAAGAACGTAGATACTTTATTTTGATGTAACGGCCTGCAGCAGTTTTTGTGCAATTTGACAAAAACGAAAATTTTTTTAGTACCGCCAATTTTTCGTGATAACGTCAACATTTTTTTTAATTGCATGGCATAATTTTTTCCACTTAATCTTGTCGAGAATGTTCTTTGTTTAACGTTAAACGTTGAACGTTGAAACGTTATTTTATTTCGGTTCACGTCCCTGCTTATAATATAATAGTTGGCTTTAGTCAATAGATATAATAAATTAATTACTCATAGGTTTTCTAAAGATAATATTTCTAACCGCAGTTCTCAACCGCATTAAAAATAAATCGTCAAACACCACTTAATGTTAAAAGTGATTATTTCAGTGCACTAATTTGTTGCATCATCACTTTGAAAATTCAGTGGCAAATGGCATTCCCAAACACCGGGTATTGTCTCTGGTTTAGATTGTTATTATCTAGAACTACTGTAAATTGCATTTCACACTTACCCAAGAAAAACCGATGCACGCAATAGCTCCACTAAGAATATCAGCAACGATGGCTGGATAGGAATTTGCTGTTGGAAAATACGCGTGAAATCTTGGAGAATGCCAGTGGGTTACCTGAACAAAAAATATTTTATGTTTTTTATTTTTATTATAAAACATAAATAAAAGTGACATTTGGGGTTGGGGGAGCTCCACATTATGTAGGTATGTTTTGTTTATAAATGAAAACTATTGTTTTCCATGATCCTTGTTTTATAGTGTTGTTTTTATATTCATCAACTTTGACTGGCATCTAACCTAATGTGGCTCGTTGTATAGATTCTAGGTCAGATAACATGAAACGTCTGAATACTCAGAAACTATAAAAGAACACTGTTTGCTATAATACAGGTTGCAGCAGGACTTTATAAACAAACGCAAAAGAATATTGCCGAGATAATTTTAAGTAATAAATATGGTCCGGAAACGCTTCCTTACGGAGGTATAGCCTTCCGAACATCGGCCAGTTTAATCACGCTTTCATTTAATATCTCCGAAATAAATTGAGATATTTCATTTATTTTAAACAGAGTTATTTTACCAACGATGCTTTACATTTCAGCTTGTTTTCGTTTTAATTCATTAACCAGGGGCGCAGATGTGAAAAGGTACGCGACATATTTTTTAACGTATTTTGAGTACTCCCCACATCTTCGCCGCTGGTTAATAGGTTCGAATAACAAGAAGTGAAAATGTAAAGCATCAATAGTGAAAATCGAAATTCAAACTAAATTTAAAAATTTATTGCAGAGATATTAATGAAATGCGTGATTAGACCGTTGCATCTTCAGGAGGCTGTAACTCCGCAAGGAATAGTTTCCAGGCCCATGTCTATTCGGCATTTTTTAAATTTCAAAGTTCCCGTTAAGTTTGTCTTAAAAATTTATGCAACACCCTATTTTTTCTTCTTCGTCGTGGTGGCATTGCTTTTTATGCCTGTGCTGAGCGTGCTTGCTGAATCACACAGACATAAGGGACCTACTGTTTAACGCGGGCTCCGAACCGCAGGAAGTGCGGTTGGGATTCCTCTCCAGAGAAAGTCTTCTTGGCAGAATACAGCGCTGGTTTGTCTATTTAGAACATTACAACTACAATAAAATCCTAAATACATTGATGTAAAAAAAACGTTCTGTGTATTCTGGAATTATTTGCTGTTGATTTAGTAAAAAAAAAACATATACAATACTTACACCTGGCATAATGACCTTCTCTACGTCTGTCAAAACATCTTCCCATTTATCTGGTTGTTGAGGAGCTGTTTCCGGTAGCAAAGGTCGCAAATATCCGGGCTCCACAGTGGGCAGTACTCGCCTAGAAAGGTAGAAAATCTGTTTAGGTCAAGGTAAACTCGCACGACAAACCACTTTTACTATCAGTTCCAGTAGCAGCACAATTCCACTTGGCTGATTTATTGAAGAAAATATGTGCAGTATTTTATTTCTTTGGTTAATTTAAACAAAACGACAACAATTTAATTTCACATCCTTGGGTGTTTCGTTGCAAGCGGTTGCTCATTGTTGCACGAATTTAACCATGAACTAATTGTTTAAGTAAATTTCTAAAAATTTCCTAATTAATTTATATCCATTTGATAATATTTATGAGGTAGTAAGTAATAACGTTCACTGACCTCCAAAAGACAATAGATGTAATTGTAATGTAAAACAGGTGTTGAGGTGTTCATTTATACAATTAAATGAAAAATTAACATGGCTATTAGTTAATATGACAATTAAGTACATATGTATTAAAGACTTATTAAAAATTAGTATCAATGTTTAGTTTTCTATATTATAAAATAGTGTAAACTAAAACTAGGAGGTTAACTGAATGTTTTATTAAAATGCACCGAAATTACGGAAGCTAATGACAATTTTGAGTCAATAATTTTGTTTTATTCGGGAAAATTCCATTTTGAAGCATAGATAATAACAAATTTAAAATATTAACATAAATAATTGTTGTTGTTGTTGAAAATTGTAATATAAATAATAACCACAAAACAATTTGAAGAAAATGTATAAACAAGAAGACTGACATAATATAACAACTATTATTGTTAAAATTTATCAAATGTAACTATTTAAATCAATCAGTACTTTATCAGCCTTTATCAGTTGGTACTTTTCAACAATAATATCGCAGTGACAACAAGATTAATATAAAATTGGTTTTTCCAATTCTGTTTGTGCTAGCTACCACTCTACTCAGAATGCATTGAAGATCATTTGTTTATTAGACTTTGAATTGCCTAATTTATGAGCTTATCGTAAAAAATATATCAAATTTTGGCCGGCGCGGCGTATGTTTCAAAATTAAGATTTCATTAAAATTAATAATGGTATTTTTAACTTTTTATGCTACTTTACAAATAGTTATTTGCAGCTATTTACCTCCGTACATTAAAAATCAATCCCCTTTTAATGGATGAGGTGAGTAATAAGCAAACCCCTTTACTCGTGTTAAGATTTACTTTTATACGCGCCATACATTTCTTTAATATTTTAAATATACATCAAAAAACTGACCAAAGGTTAATTTTGCAACTCATAATTGCTTTTGATTAAGATATCTGTTTAACCTTTCACTATTTTATATTACAATATATAACATATTACTGTCATATTAGTCATCTGGAGAGCGTACACACCTACCACAATGAATAAAAAATAAACCAACTGAATCAGCTGATTTTTGAACGTTGTGTAGAATTCATTTTACTTCCTCTTCTTATATTAGAAGTACAAATTACGTTATAATTTAAATGTAGGATTGCACAGAGTGGCTATTTTTCTTGTGGCGGTCATGAGATGGCGCTTTAGTAAAGATAAATTAAATTAAAATACTGGCAACAACGCATAATCCAAGACGTTTTAGTTATTAAATACGCCCCATATTAAAGCAAAACAACTAAATCGTCTTGGATTCTGCGTTGTTGCCAGTATTTTAATTTAATTTTTCTTTACTAAAGCGCCATCTCTTGACCGCCGCAAGAAAAGTGGCCGGGGTTTTCCTAGCCACTCTGTATTGAATTTGGAAAACAAGGATAGATATTAACAGATTCAATTCGACAATATTAATGCTTTTTTTGCATTTCAAATATCCCTTTGACCTAATTTCAGAATAATTTTTAAATATATATTTAACCAGAAATCATCATCTATTTGTGAGACAAGTTTGTCTTGTATAATTTTCAATGAAAAGCTTTTAAACCAATTTTTAGATTTCTTTTTTAAATTAAATAAATGGGAAAAGAGTGCAGACTCTTCTTCTAAATATCATGAAAAGGTACTTGCGGGCCAGATTAAGTACAACGTTCACAATTCTCAGTTACACCCACATTGAAAAAGATTCATTTTCCATAATTAATATTAATCCACAACTGTTAATTAAAAATTCTTTTTGTTCTGCTAGGAGCCTTATGCAATTACTGCTATAACTGCAACACTATATTAATACATTAATATTCATGCAAATGGTTCTTGAGAAAATGCTAATATAATATTTAATATACTCTAAAATTCTGAATATATCTCAGATAAACAATATATCTCAAGGCACTCATTCATAAACATGAAGACTATTAGCGATTTCTAATATAGAATTCATATTTAAAATTAACTTTGATGGAATATATTTTTCAACTAAAGATTTAATTAAGTTAACAATAAATAAAATAATAAAATCAGACAATTCTGTGTTGTAAACGTCAAACGGCTATCTATACTCTATTCCAATTTGTTATCAATTATCAATGTCAAAATAAATATTAAAACCACCCTTTATCCTAAGACTGATATTTTTGGAACAGCTATAGGTAACCAGAAAATATCTACTGTAAAAAATTGAGAGGGCGAGTTTAATTTAATTCACCTTATTTAACAATTTAAGTAAAAATTTAAATAACGTAAACAATATGATGCAATAGTAATTGTTTAAAGGTTTTAAATTTTGATTTTAAAATATGTAGTAACACAAAAACAAATCATAAAATGCTAACAAAAAAACGTAGGGCTGCAAACAAACGTCACAATTGACAATTAATATCAAACGTGAATAGAATATAACTATTAATGTTATCTATATATTATTTTTTATTTTTCTACAGTCTAAATTGCATAATGCCTAAAAAAATAGTGATATCAAAGTTTTTTTATAAGAACACTAAACCATAGCTAGCTCATGCTGTTATTATTAAAACAAATTATTGACGACCCATGTTTTTAATTAAAATGTAATAAATATAAATAGTAGCTTACCTGTCGCGTATATTTTCTAGATAACCAGCAACATAGTCCACCATCTCTTTAGCGAAGTCCTTAAATTGATTAGGCTCCATTTCTGCAAGCACAATATGCTCTGATTACTGACTCGATAACTCGGTTATGTTATGATGTTATATGGCAGAAGCCACCCCACTTTAATCAACATTGAAGGTAATGGCATAAATTTAAAAGTATCGCTTTCACAAAGTATTTTGCAACAACGGCGATTTAACCGTCGGAATACCTCTTTCTTACAATAAACTCACCTTCTAACTTAATTTTCTTTAGTAAGTGTGTGTGATACAGTAATGATGGAAACTGCCAACTGAGGCCAACAAAAATTTAAATAACCATCTCATGCAAAGTTCAAAAATATCTTAACATTGAAGATAAACCTTGCCAAGCATTTCTGATAGGTTACGCAACATAATTAACTTCGTTAAAAAATTGTTTTATTTTACTATAAGTTGATAACAAAGACAAATTAAATATTTATTAACTCACTTGCATTAAACTAATTATGTTGTAGTTGATCTGCAGTAGCTTAGCTTAATTGCATAAAATAAATTTCTATTTAAATTATTTTGAATTATTTTACTTGATAACATAAAGCTGCCTGAATCGTATTAAATGACTTGAATTGAATTGAATTGTTTCCTTCAACTGAGTTCAATTTTTGGCTAAGCCTTATTACCTAAATTGATTTTTATCAAACCCCTAAATGTTAATACTTGATTTTTTTATTCATACATATTACACCCAATCAGAATGCAGAACAACCTACTACCTACATGGTATTGTTCCGACAATTTTTATGCACCTTTTCAGGTAGTTTTTTTAACAGTCGATAAACAAGTCTTTGCAACGCCTTAGTTGCGTAAATAAACAAACATATAGTCATCATTTAATTTATAAATAGACTAATTAATAACTGCAAAAGGTATTTAGTTTTTTATTTTAACCTTATAGGTACGTATTTCAACGTGCTAACACGTCGCTATCAAAAGCAAATTTAAAGGTGTTGCTATAGGAACAATAGAATATGATGACTTGATCTTGGTTATCCATGTCTGTCGATGACTTGATTTTATGTTTCAAAACTTCTAATAATGATGATTTTAAGAGATCAATTGGCTCATTCATTAAAGGTACAGTTAATGTGTTTTTAATTAACGTTTATCATCCCAAACGCGTAACAAGTTTATGGTGTTATTAGATGGCATTAAATGATTCTGTTCTAATATGTGCTTAGTGTAATTTATGTACGTTTTTATATCTGTAACGTTTGCTTAATGTCTTCTTCTTCTTCTTCTTCTTTATATTTCACCTCTTATACCCGAAGGTGTCGAGGACTTTCACTCCGGGTAGGCTCTTCGCTTGTGTAATAGGAGGTAGTGGGGCCTTTAGCCTTTAGACCGTTACGCTCCTGAAGCTTATGCCACTCTTCATGCCCATTCATACAATGTCATTCTCACACATGTGTTTAATTGTATGTTTTTATGTTGTTTATGACTTTGTTATAACTTATCCTGGTCAGTCAGTAATCAAGGTAAGCGCCGTTAATTGTAACTTAACGTCGAATGGTTGCCGAGCTCGATACCGATCCACGGAATTACAGAAAAATTTTCTGCTTCTTCCGGGATTCGAACTGAGGGATCACGCATTGTGAGCTTGATCCTCTTACTACTGGACCACACTCGGATCTTTTTGTTTGCTTAATATCAACATTTCTTATTGTTTGGCCTATACTATAAACCGAATTACAGTGGGAGCAATTAATTTTGTAATTTTTAAATGCCTTATTTTAATAAATTACCTGCTTTTGCTTAGTATTAGGCAAAATGTTTAAAAAGATTTCAGTTGCTTTAAAAATTACATTACATTTATTTGTTTGGTTTGTAATATTTGCAATTTTCTCCAATTTATCACCAACATATATAATGCAATCTTTTTTTACTGTATCAGACGAACTATTTGTCTACATTTTTTAAATATCTAATTTATAATCTTTGGCTTTATTAATGTATCTATCAATAGGTTAAGTATTAGATTCATAACTTTATAAAAGAACCGCTAACGCTCTGTGTATCATACATCTGTACGCTGCTGGTTTATGTGTTTTATGATGACATGTGGTATTGCATTGTTTTTAATTTTTGTTTGCGTTTTAAAATAAATAAATAAAAACTTCGTTTTTATTATGTATTTTATATTTATAAAATAATCCTGTCAAATACAAATTTGAGCTTCGGAACTTTTTTATTACATTACTCAAACTTCCTGCACTGTAACACATCGTGCTAATTTAACAGGAACACCCTCGCGTTCCTCGCTTGTGTTTTGGCTGTCATACTGACACTCTGCTACTATGCAACAAATATTCGTAATATAACCGGCAATTCAAAAAGTTTTTATTGTACTACTACAGAGTATTCAACTCATAATATATCAACCAATCACTATGTCGGATTTTCTATTTCAGCAGCCAATAGAAATGTTTATCCCAGAAACAAGGTATAAAATTTTTTTTAAATAAGTAAGAAAGGTCAGTTAGTTATTCCATCCAACAATTTATAATCCCTTGCATCCTGGGTGTCTGTAGAATGTACATTTCAGAGAAAATGCTCAACTCTAGTAACAATAATAATGAAATACACAACTGCATTGTATGTTGTGATTTTGCTCCGTGAACTATTTTTCCTCTGGAATGTTTTCTTTGGCTCATTTTATTAATTTAGCTTAAAAACGTGAATTGAACTAGAATTAAATACAATTGTTGGCTGATTTAATAAATGATTTTTATCGTGAATTAAATTGCAATAATAAAATGCAGGTAAAATATTTTTAAATATTTTCTAATTAATGCAGTTGAAACGGTTGCAATTTTAAATTATACTTAAAAGTTTTCTAAATTGTTATTTTATTTATTATTATTAAGTAAATTTATCATTGAATAGTGGTCTATTTGGAAACATTATCTATCAAGGTTTCTTTTGGATAAACATATATTTAACCTTGAAAACTGGAAGGAAATATAAGACATCAAACCGTAAAATAATTAAAAAAATTATTTGTTGAGTATTTTCTTGTATTATTCAACAACTGCACCTCATTTAAATTTTAAATGGTACTGCAGTAAAATTATGCTAGTGTAAAGGCTAATTTCGCAATTATAAAATGTTAATCTCAAATCAATTGATGCTATAGTCGTTATTATTTGTACAGTTGAAGCAATTTGAACTAATTTAGTAGAATTAAACGTAAATAAAGTGCAACTGTAATGTTCGAATCTTAACCTTAAGTTATTATTGTTTGCCATTTTGTATTACAACTTTTATTTGCGTCTGACTTTCACGTCGCAAATTTGTTTACAAATAATTTTCCTATCTAGCAAAGTACTGTCAAGCTAAGAAGTTATCTTTTTTTATTATTAACCAAAAATAACAGTTCCAATTCCAAATTTTAAGGAACTTGCCCAACTAAAGTATAAAAAATTTTGATTTTTTTTTTGAAGGAATTTCCTTTTTATAACTTACGGAAATGGTATTTAAATTCGAGATAAAGTAAATAAAATTTAAAATACCCACTGTATATAATTTTAAGTCAGGAGAAGTAACTTAAATTAAGCATGTTTCAATTTTTTGCTATAGATAATAATTATATTGCACTAGTACATGCTTCTATCAAAAAAACATGTAAAGCTGCAATTGACGTGCATAATACAGAAACAAATATTAAATAAATTGCAACCTTCAAATAAAACTTAAAACAAAACAGAACATTAACCACAACATCAAACACCGTTTAATCGAAATTAATCGACGTCCATGTGGAATCTAGAAAAGCTCTGTAACGCACCTATTAACAATATATCGTTATCACTTGTCACTTCTCACAAGGTACACTAACCCACCACCAACGCGGGTAAAATGCTCGGAGTTGCCAGTGCCATTGCTTAAATCTCAGCACGAGGAGAAGTGGAGGGCCCCACTTTCAGACCGGTATCGATCATTGCATCTGCAAACCGAAACTTCCAGCAGGGTATTCCCTTCACAACGTCATCGTCAACGCTACATAATTTTTCTGAAAATCTTTACGTTATGTTTTGGTATTGGAAAATCCGTACAAAAATGTTGCAAGTAAATACAGGGAGATGTATTTTGCTCTAGGTTTTATATCATTCCGTCGTGTAGTGTGCTGTCAATTTGGGATCTGATCATTGTCGGAACATTCTAGAGTGTTTCAAAGTCTAGAGTAATCTGACAATTATAAGAAAAATTATGTAATATCACATTAAATTGCTTTTGATAATATTTTACAATTGCAGAATCGTAATATTAAATATAAAAATAAATTTTGATTATAATTAGATTAACCAATTATCTTACATTTTACAGTTTACAATCCGCAAACGTATTGCTCGCTTTTCTACAAATTTAATTCGCTACAAAATTGTTATACCACCAAAAAGAACAGCAAACGCTTAAGTTTTGAATAATAAAAATATGCAAAGCACTTCACTCGATTTTCTCATACTTTAGACACTGTTACTTACTGTATTTACAAAAGTATATTTGTATAACGTTGACCGTACAACGGAGGTTAACGTCCCACTTCTAAGCTAGTGCACTGATAAACAGGGAATCGCCTAGAGTAGAATGCCTAACTAGGTTATGACTACTTTTTCTAATTTTTTTAAGTGTTAAAGGAAACCAGAGACAATACAGCAAATTAATCGGCCAAAAATTGGGCGAAAAAAGGCATTAATCTCTCTGAGTATTGCTGAACCTACAAATCAAGTTGTAAATCTTATTTTACTATCACCGTCAAGCAATTTAGCTCAAGCAGAAATATTTTATCGTCTCCAGTTTAACAGATAAAGAAGCATGAATTTTCATTTTCAAAAATTCATAGAAGGCGTCACAGAAATATGAGCGGACTGGGACAGGAACTAAATTGTACTTCATCTCTAGCTCTATAAACTTACAAAACTTAAAGAAAAAAGTATATGGCCAGTCTTAGAGCAATATTTTCTGAGAATGTCCAAGCTTTTGTAAATATGTTCACTTCACAGTTTTCATAAACACAAAAATTCTTTTATTATAGTAACATTGTGTTCCCTAAGGGCTTTTGTAATACAAAATTTTATTCTGATCTGCTACTTGTTTTTTGAGGCGTTCAAGTCAAAACTCTGTTCTAAAAATTTTTAATTCCGTTTTTTAAAAAAACCATGATAAAAACCATTTCCGGTTCCGGATAGTGAAAAAAAAACTTTGTGACCCGATGAATTTTTGGTGTACCAAATTTCGTTAAAATTGTTCCAGTACTATCTAAGATTTCGCGTTACAGACCGACATGTTTTAAAAACAACTTTTTAGGTTCCTAGATATCAGAAACATGTATTTCCGCCAAAATCTCAGAATCGAAAATTTACACAGTGACAATACATTTCCATAGTATTAGTAAAAAAAGATTAACTGCGTGCTAAAAGTAACATTCTTTTTAGCGCCCATGCCAAGTATGCCCACGGCAATATTTTTTTGCGGATATTGTAAATTTGTGAAACTTTACAACAGCTTTGTAACTTATTACACACTAAATTTGCTATTACTATCTAGTCTATATTAAATTAAATTATAGAAATTGCACTAACTACAAACATAATTACCAATACATTAAGTCGTAATTGCATTTTTTTAGTATGTGTACAATTCATAGATGCTAATTACCTCAAACATCAGTTGTATGTACAAAAATTTCAAAAATTTAATATAAGTGCATTGCAGATTTAACTATCTTTGTATAAATCAAGTCTAAAGATAAGAGTTTTAAAATATTTCTTCTATTTGGGAAGATAAACAAAAAAGTAACTAACAAAAATTGTGCCGGCCGACCCGTACTATAAACTGACATAAATCTCTTATACAGGGTGTCCCATATAAAAATTATTCGTAAATTAATACTTTTCTTAAACGGAATGCCTTATATTTTTTTATCTTAATGGAAAGAACGTTTAATTCCCAACAAATAGACTAAATAACTTTTCTTTTGTAAATGCCATAGTTTAGGAGAAAAAAATTATTTCGCAGATATAATGTCATACAGTTGGCGCGCTCATGTCCACATGCAAATAACGAAATCATGGCACGCAATGAAAAACAAACGAAGTTGACAGGCGTGTTATTCAGTTTCATTACTTTTACGATATGTGTTAGTCCGCACAACTTTTATTAGTAACTTTTTTACTTTCCCATACTTCTACTGAAGTAAAGAAAGTTATGGTATAATGCAAATTTTTGAATTTCAGATTTTAACGAAATTGCACGTTTTATTAGGGTCCAAGGAATCAAAAAAAATAGTTTTTAAAAAATGTTTCTCTGTAGGTGGGTGCGTGCATGGGTGCGTTAGTTTCCCTATATCTCGGGAACTCCTTCACCAATTTGTATAAGATTTGGTGTGTGGAAGTGTTTTAGTTGCAGGTAGTTCTTTGTAAGGTCGTTAATTGGATCCGGAACCGGAAACGGAAATTAGAACTGTTCTTTTGGTATAGATTATTTTCTAAATACTTTTTTAAAATTCTGAATTTTCGAATATTTTAACTTTAATGCCCGATTACTCAAAAACAAAATATCCAATTATTAGAAATTGTCATATTATTTGATAGCTCTTAATAATTATTATAAGATATGTAAACGTATTTTTGAAAATTTGAAAATTGTAAATATATTACCGGCTCAAAATATGAAACACTTTCAAAGATTTATTCTTCAAAAACTGCCAAAAACACGAATTTTATAACTTTCTAAACCGATACAACTTGCAATGAACTACAAACTTGTTTTTTACTAATTTCCAAAATTTTACTATGACGCCCTCCAGGAATTTTTGAAAATTTTGTAATTGAATAATTTTTTATTAAAAAACGCAGACGCCAACGTTATATGTTTTTAACAATTTGTCAGCCTATTTAAAATAGTTTATTAGGATTGGCAAGAATTTTCAACCACATTAAAATATAGAAAAAGAAAACGATAATTTTTAATCTCAACAACGCATTTTCAGAAAGTTACATGATTTTAATTACAGCAGTCAATTAGCTCTAGTTTAAAAATATATTTTTCATTTTTAGCGTATTTTTTAATAAAGCTCTTACAGCGATTTTGGCCCCGAAGTCCGAAGCGTTTCTAATCAGCTGTAAGGCGCGGTCTACGAAAACTATTCTTACATGGTACACGATATCGTATTACACAGGCTGTCGCAAGTTCAAATCACCGCGTAGGCGTTACTATTTTTTTATTCTTTTTTCTTGCTTTAATTTTTGTAAAAACAATGTTATTTACTCAGTTATTGGCGCGCAAGCGTTTAAAACGTAAAAAGTATGGGAAAGTATCAGCGACCTGTTTTGCCCATTTTTACCTATCTTTTCAAATAGCAGATATATTTGAAAACACGTATCTTTTGACCGGGCTGTATATGACATCATACCATACTCATGCAAATGTACTTTCTTTCGCCAATGGTCTTGCTAATTATAAGATGAAAACTTAATCTTAATAAAATAAATAATATGTATGGGAATAAATACAATTCTACATTTAAACTGTTACTACAGAGCCTTCATTAATTACTGATAACCACGTGACCACAAAATATAGGCAACCCAACTTACACTGTTGGTAGCCTTTTATCCAAAAATTCCCAAGCCGTTTGTTAACTTATCAAGGCTTGCTTGTTAACATACATAACCTCACTTTGAGTGTTGATAGTGAGACTTACAGAGAATTTTTAGTTACCACGAGTACCAATCCTGAACTAACTTCAACATCTAAATCTAAAACTCCCTAAGTCACTGCGGACCAAAGGTCACGTGGGCTTAACGAAGGCTCTGTATATACTAAAAATAGGGATACTGCATCTGCAAAATTACCTTGAGGTTATTGTTTTCCTGTTAGTGTTGTTTCTTCTTTATTAAATATAGAGAATATCAAAATTCTATACAATTATAGAGAAATTCGAAGGTTTGGGGACAATACTAATTATTATTAGCCATACCTAATTATATCAGCAAACGAAATATTATTTTAAGTTTCAACATAATCAGACTTCCCGTTTGTGTGATAGAAGGGAAACATAGAAATCTGTGAGAGAAAACGAGTAAACTAACGGAACCACCCCATACTAACTATCTGGAAAATTTTAACTTTCCAAACTAATTTTTTAAATAACTAGTTGATCAGAAAAATATAAAAAAGCACTTATTTGTACTGTTGGGCATAAGAAACACAATTTCTACATAATGTTCGGCATACAAAACTTATGCAGAATTGTTGCACAACCTGTAGCTACAGGCAATAGTTATGTATTATGTTTGCAAATTATATTGTTGATGCTTGATATTTAGCCCATTAAATAAATTAAACTAAAAATGAAATAATTTTTAAATAAAAATTAAATAGAAAAAATACTCCTAAAAGTGATAGAGTGCGAATCAATAGCGACAAACATTGCGAAGTATTGTGACATATAGTAGCGTTGAAGAAGTATTGCAATTGTTTGTGAGAAATCAGAACTCGATTGCGCAGGGCGAAATGCATGTGTACGCGTCGCAGCAGCGGCATTCGTACAGTGAACGCAAACGGGAAAGAGCGACGAATGTCTTTTGATTGTTGCTATCACATACATCTTTGGATTAGTTAAAATGGACAAACTTGTCATTCGTGTAGCAGAAAAGAAAGTTGATTCATTAGATTCATCTTCATCGAATGCAAACATTAACATATCATCGTCATCAGTTGGGGGATGCCCCCAGCCCACAGGGGGCACTATGAGCAGCACTAAGAATAAAAGTGAAACGAGGAATAAAATGACATAAACAGGGAGGATGGTTTTAGACTCAGTAAAGCTTGGAATCCAGTAGTTTATCCTCTAAGGACTCCTAAGCAACATCGATCTCACGATCACGTTCCACCGGATCCGTCTTTGCCCAACGGTGACAGCCAACCAGAACTGCCGTTCTGCCCGACTGGCTCAAAGAGGTTTAAATACCTCCGCTTCCCGGATTTGAATTCAGTGTTTTATTCACGTTGAAGATGCAAGCTGCAATGTCTTGCGAAACGTTAGTTTGTATGGGTTCACAAACAGCTAATAGGCATAAGCCGATTAAGTATTCTTGTCCTGGCAAACAAAATACATTAAGATCAAATCCTTGTCCGCCCCAAGGTTTAAATAATCTAAGCACACGACCCTGTTTAGGCAGACAGGCCCTACGAACAAATATTGCTCAAACTTCTAGAGCAAATGCTTGTACAGGCAGACAAGCTACAGGTCGGTCGACGACGCGGTCTAAGCCGAAAGTAAATAGTAATATTGGTTAAAATCGTTTTGACCATTCCTGTTTCAACATGTACAGCAGAGCTCTCCTTTTCTGCTTTGAGGAGTATTAGCAATATTATCACATTTATGAGCTGGAACTGTTTCTCTTATTTAATTTTTTTAATTATTTTCCTTAAATAAATCAGTTTTGTTCAGTTTTATGTATGTTTCAAAAGCTCAACTTGTCAATTGTGATTTGAGTGAACACCCCTGAGCATTTTCAAAACCCGGCGCCTATGCAGATGCTTATTCTATCTTCCCGATGAACGAACAGGCGTCTTTGCCGGAGTGTTTTCCTAGTCCCAACTCCTAAACCGTTCCTCCAACGGTAAACTTCGAACAAATTTAAATTAAGTACGTAACACTTCCTATCAGATAAGCTTACTTTGTGAAAGTTACTGCGATTTTTTTAGATGCAACAGGGGTTCCGCTGCAAGACAACAAGGCAACAACGAGTTGCGTTTCGCTGTTTTATATATTTGTCAGCATTAAATACTTAACTAGTGTTACCCCAGAGCACAATGCACTGACAGACTGAGTGTTCACTGAGCCGGCTAAATGCTAAGTCACGTGATGCATTAGTTCTATGAGGAGACGCGGCGTTGGTGTAGATGTCGCCTCAAGTAAAGCGCGTTTAGCAGACTTTCATATATAAATTAAAATACTTATTATAGAACAATCGACGTAGAATAAAAATATAAAAATGTTTCATGTTCCATCTGAGGATAGACACCGTTCGTTGAAAAAAAAATGGTCCAAATTGGTGAAGCGGTAGCCGCTTGAAGAACCGGAGAAAAATACCCTTTGAACTTTTATATATGTATGGATAAATAAAAATATAGAAATTAGATAAATATTTTTGGTAAGTAACTGATGTCAAAAGAAGCTAAAATAAGAAAGAAAAAACAAAATGTAAATATGAAAACAAGAAATGAGCATAGGTTCACTTCTAGGATAACATTAGAAACCGGAGCTGTATTACCCTGTATTACTAAAAATTACTATTATACTATTAAAACGCTTCCTGTTTTTGAGAAATGGAATTTGCGCCGCATGACTCACGTCTTGCATATTTTTATAATTTTGTGAAATACCAAACCCAATCAACTTTATTCGAATAACTGATAACGCATAATAGTTTTGTAAACAACTATCTATGACGTAAAACTAATAAGAATAATAATAAGGTAGCCGGTAGACACACATTAATAAACTGCGTCACAAAACCAAATACGCTAGAAGGCAGTGATTCATAGGTATTTGTAAAACTCTACAGCTGCAGTATAAATTGCACTTTTATTTTTATTTACAAAAGATTTATGCTATTGTAAAAATGTGCTTGAAGTATTTGTTGCATATTCAGGCACGTAACTACGGGTGAGCCAGGGTGGGCCCGGGCTCACCTAAAAATTATTTGCCCACCTACTAACCCACCCGGCTATAACAACTAAAAAAATAAATATCTTTTTCATAATCAAATTGTGTACAAAAATTTCAATTTATTATCATTTACTGATTACACACCCGCAAAATATATGGACGCCAAATTACTTTTACTACTAATATTTTATTATAACAAATTGCTCCTAAAAATTAGTGGTGGATGTGATATTTTATTTAAAAATATGTAAAAAAATCTTTAGGAATTATTCGAAAATTTACCGATTGTGCATAGTTACGTTAATATTTAATTTTTTGAGCCTGTTAGAAACTTTATAGCTAACTCTACCTATATGTATAATTGATTTTTGACCATATTGTTTTTTCAATTGTTGTTTCTTGTCCGCTGTAAAAAGATGTTTTACATTTTCTTTTTTTTATTACTTTACTGTGCCCACATACTTTAAAAGATATTACACTAAATATTCAAGCATTCTATAATAACCGCTATCGGCGTCCTTTTAGTACACATTGAATGAGAAGTGTTTTTTTTGCACTAAGCATTCTATTCATTTCATGCAAATATAAATAAAAGAAGATACAAAGATCGCTGACTAAAATACAAAGTTGCTTATCTTTGCAATTATGTTATTGTGTGTTCATTAATTTTAATACAGTAACTACTTTTTTCCTAATTTATTGTCCGGCTACTTACAGTTTATAACACAAGAGTGTCCAGATACTACTATACATACATTATACAGGACAATCTAAACTTGCCTCTCACTATTAAGATTCGCTTATTTAAAGAGATTAAAGAGATAGGAGAACGTTTAAATTGGAATAAAATTGCGAAATTTTTGCTCACTAATATTTTGAATACAAATTTGTTACCCTTACTTTCCAACAGTTTATTTTGTCGGTAAGGGGACAGTTTTATTCGATATCTAAAAAAAAAATTTTAGAATAAGTTTTTGATTGTATATAGTCTTTGATTTTGAGAAATTTATTTAAAAACATAAAAATTATAAAAAGTGGCATAAAAACCCTACACCATTAATTTAAAATTTAAAAATATATAGTAAGCCACGAATAAAACGTTGCTATGGAAATAACACACTATTTTTATTTACTTTCACGTTTGGACCTTTACTAAAGATTTTTAGCATAAACTTGTTACTGTCGAAGAAAGAAGGGAGGAAGATACATATTAAAGATGTGTTGTTATTCTTCTTATAAAAATTGTATATGGTTAAATTAACAGATTCAGCTGTAGGCGCTGAGTGGTCAATATAAAAAAGCTACTTATTAACATAATAATAATACACACAACACAATAACAGTTATTTATGTTACTAGTGGAACAAAAGCGTAATTATAACACAAGTTTGAAAGTTGCACGGCGAGGTCGTAGACCGAGTCGTGTATTCAAACGATCGCCATAATAATGCAATATCTCACGTGTGACATACAAAATTGTATCTACGACTGCTCAAAATTAGTTAAAAATCGAATTTGCTTGAAATGATATTTGACATTTCGCATTAATTGATTTGCAAATGTCAAGTCAACTCTAAAATACTTTTGTTTTAAAATCACAGGAACGAGATAGATTCGATTTCTTCAATACTATGTCAACCAGCCAGTTTTCTTATAAACAAAGCTTCAGTTTTGTTTGTGTAAATAAAATTAGCTAGGTAACGAATTCATTATTATCTCACTAGTGAGTTAATGAACTACATTGCCGAATGCAAATAAATGACATAAGAAGTCCTTATCCAGGCAGTCGTAGATAAAACAATTTATAACTTCAACAATGTTGTTAAAGTTATAAAGTGTTTTATTTACACATCAATATAAACTTCAACAAAGTAAAGCTCGAACTAATTAATAAAGTGAATTTGATTTACCCTGTATACCGGGGGTAAACGAAACATGGTTCACCCCCTTGTTTTCTTTATTTATTAAGATAAACGAATCAAATTTGGTATGGGTAATATATCTATAAAATTCAATTATTTGATGGTATTGGCAATTTTTTACAACTTTCGGCTTCGCCGAAATTGAAAAAGAACTTTTTTATTTTAAATACAACACCCTGTATATTTTAGCAAATTTTTAAATCAGGACAAAATTCTGCATACGATTGTGTACTTTGAATTTTAATAATTTTTTTTTGTTTTGATCTAGAGTGCCATGACGGATGTAAATCTGTTCCTATGCAGTCAGGCGTTACCATAAAACTGTTTAATATCGTTTGCTGTCCAAATCCGTCGATCCTGGGCGCTTTAAACATTTGGCAAACAGTTTTTTGAGAAAAAGTCAGAAATTTCAAATGGAACAATATTGAATCATATTGTTTTTCAGAAAGAGCATTTTCTAATTGTTGCAAGGATACCCATTATTCGATACTTCATTAGATTTATAACCAGCAAAATTAGGTTTTAATTAGTTGTTAAATAAGAACGTAACTACGGTCAACTACAGTTGTTATACTTTCAAACAAAAGAACAACATGCCATTCATTCAACAAAAAAAAAGAGGAAATCAGTTTAATAACAAAAACTAATACAAATTAAGTAGCCAGTTCTTATACTTTCAAACAAAAGAACAACACGACATTCAAAACAAAAGAGGAAAGCAGTTTAATAACAAAAACAAATACAACATAAATAGACAGTAAATAAACAGCAATTAAGAACTTTTTATTTATAATAACGCAGAATTGAATTTTAAATTCAGCGCTCGAATCAATTTGAAACATTTCCGTTGTTTTAATAGGATTCGATTGTTTATAATAGTCTCAATGCACATAAACCAGTTTTCGTCTTTTGTTTGTTTTAAACTGATTCCCGTGCTAATTTCAAAATTTAATTCAACATTATTATAAATAAAGCGTTCTCAATTGCAGTTTATTTACTGTCTATTTAATTTGTATTTGTTTTTATTAAACCGCTTTCCTCTTTTGTTTTTATATCGTGATGTTTTGTTTGACTGTAGTTGACCGTAGTTAAGTCTTTATTTAACAACTAATTAAAACCTAATTTTATTGGTTAAAAGTGTAATAAAGTATGGAGTTATACAGAGTGGCTAGAAAAACTCCGGCCACTTTTCTTGCGGCGGTCAAGAGATGGCGCTTTAGTAAAGAAAAATTAAGTTAAAATACTGGCAACAATGCAGAATCCAAGACGTTTTAGTTGTTTTGATTTAATATGGGGCGTATTTAATAACTAAAACGTCTTGGATTCTGCGTTGTTGCCAGTATTTTAATTTAATTTTTCTTTACTAAAGCGCCATCTCTTGACCGCCGCAAGAAAAATGGCTGGGATTTCCTAGCCACTTTGTAGGTATCGTTAAAACCTTGTTCTTTCTGAAAAACAATATGAACCAATATTGTTCCGTTTGAACTTTCTGACTTTTTCTCAAAAAACTGTTTGCCAAATTTTTAAAGCGCCTGGGATCAACGAATTCAGACAGCAAACAATAATAAACAGTTTTATGGTAACGCCTGGCTGCAGAGGAACAGTATTATGCCCTTAATGGCACTCTAAACGCAAAACAAAAAAATAAATAAAAATTTTAAAAAGTTAAAAATCAAGTAAAGTACATAATCGTATGAAGAATTTTCTTCCGATTCCAAATACGTAAAAATATACAAAAAGTTGCATTCAAAATAAGAAAGTTATGGTCACTTACGGGAAAACCGGAAGTGTTAAAAATTGCTAATAACATCAAATAATTACATTTTATGTATATATTAACCATACCAAATTACATTTGTTTATCTTAATTAATAAATAAAATAAGGAGGGTGAACCATTTTTCGTTTACACCCGGTATACATTCAATCCGCACCGTTCTTCAATTTTAACTTAAATTCCCCTCTCCAATCGGTTAGTATGAAGAGTCTTCTAAAAACTAATACTATTTTAAAAGTAATATTCGAGTTTACTACCTCTATTTTTTCAGCTAGTAGGTAATTCAACTTTTTACTTGCGGAACCCCCCCCCCCTCTGGTTTCCAGAAATAAATATTAACATTGCCATTGCAAGTAAACTCGAAATAACTAAACTTATGACATTTACAATTTGTAACACAAAACGTTGCGTAAACATAAATCCACAATTGCACCATAACAAATATTTGCACTCCTTAGAACGCATTAAAACCGAATTTTATCTGACAGCAATTTTCAGATCAAATGTTTACCCTTTTCCAATTGACAGGCTCAACCGCTCAACATTTAATCAAATAATTTTTTCTCGAATAAATAGGTGCTTTATTAAAGCCAGTCCATTGCATAGATTGATCGTTGATTGCAGGCTTTCCACTTTTTCATTGTGGGTGCCGTTTCCACGGTAACAGAGTGCTCTTGTGCAACAAGTAGCATCCCTGAAGTCGACTGACCTAACTCTATTGCGTTTGAAGAGAAATACAACTTGACTTTTTGATCTAAACTAATACAACTTTTAGCTTGATTTTTAAAAATTATAACAACTTTAAATAAATATATCGAATAGTTCAGAAATTAAGAAGCTATTAAAAATTTTAAAGAAATAGAAACTAACTAAAGAGTTTTTTTATTGTTTTATATTTTTGGACGTAGTTATAGGAAAAGTATAGACTAAATTTTCTCCTCAAAATTATCACAAGAAAATTCTCAGAGAAAAAACATTACTGTTCCTCGGGTTTTAAAAGTAGAATTTAAAATTTAAATATTTTGCATCATAGAATATTTGAATACATACACAGATGCACGCACGCACATGTAATTTCCGTCAAACTCAAAAAATAATTTTTTATTATATATTGTGATATTAAACTGCGAGGCAGAGAAAAACCTGCATTTCACATCCATAAACTAAATGGCCTCAAAGTCACTAAAATGAACTATAAAAGCTTAAATTGCACACTTCCAGACTTCTCGGATTTATACTGCTCTTGCTCTTCCCTTTCGTTCCTAATCAAACCACTTACTTCACCAACGCCGTATAATGTCTTTATGTTTAAAAGATGAAGCTAGATGTAATTGCTTTCTTTCATTTCAACCGGTTTTTTCTTCTTTTTACCTTTCTCTCTATACAAAGTATAGTTATAGAGAAAGGTATTTTTGATCGTCATGTAGAATTTGGAGCAAATGCAAAAACTCAAATTAGACTCAACAGATTGTTAATTGCAGTCGGATGAAACAGCAAGAAAACGAGGTTGGTCCGCCAAAAAAGGAAGGAGGGGAGGGGTGCTCTACTTCAAAATAGAACCACTCAAATAAGAACCTTAGATTCGTATTCTACGCATGTCGAATAGTCGATATGCGCTAACGTGATTTCCCTATCACCCCCGTCCCGCTACTTCAACGTTTATAAAAGTTCAGGAATTTGGGCTTCAAAATCGGCATGAGCATGTTAAGTGGCAATAGGAACTACTTTCCATTGATAAACCACCACTGAGAGGTGTCCTTTCGGTCGTTTATTTGAACGGTTTAATTAAGTAATCGCCAAATAACAGCTATCACTCAAAGGTGTATAGAACATGAAAACCGATTTTGAGATTTTAGTGGATAAACATATTGGTTGCAAACACAAAACATCATAAAACCGAGCGTCTGCCTTCAAAATACAGGAGGTTCAATATAGAAGTGCACGCACCTTAGATTTGTATTCTATACATGTCGAACAGCTGATCTGAGCAAACCCGCCTCTCCCTTCCAACGATTTTTCACTATTTTAAAAATGTACGAATTTCTGTTTAAAAATCGTTATAAACGTGTTAAATGACAAAAGGAATACTCTTCCATTGCGAAAACATCTTTGGGAGGTTTCCTTTTCGTCGCTTACCTGAACAGTTTCATTAGATATCACCAAACTATGAAATCTTTTTAGATTTCAACGAAAAAAAATTGTTAGCTATTAACAAATACTCAAAACAAAAAATTTTCAAACAAATTTTTCAAAATTTTGTAATAATCAATTGATTGCAGTTAGCAAATACATACTAAAAACAAATTTTAGAACTTTCAAATAAGTTTCAAAATTTTTAAATACTTTCCAAAAAGTACTTCAGAATTTCCAAAAATTTTCAAAATGTTTTAAAATTTTCAAATTTTCAATGGGTTTTCAAAATTTACAAAATCGTTAAAATTTTCTAAAATTATCAAATTTTCCAAGTTTTTTAAATTCCAAAAACTTACATTTTCAAAAATTGTCTATTTTTTTAAATTTAATTTTAAACAGTTGCAGGCTTCCGCGGCCGTTGTTAATAACAGCTAGGCTTCCGGGTTGGAGCCGCGTCATCGGTGCATGAACTGCCGACGTTTCATTTTCAGTTGTGTTCCATATCCCAAAGTGACCACAGCCCTGAAGATGTCCCGTGGAAGCGAGGACGAAACGTCGGCAGTTCATGCACCGATGACGCGGCTCCAACCCGGAAACCTAGCTGTTATTAATTTTAAACAGTTCGAAATTTTTAAAATTTTAAAAATAAGAAGCAAAAGTAAAAATGCTGGCTTTTTACCACACGTAAGTGCATCTTGGGTTGCCTAACCAGTAGGCGTTGTCTTTTTTTTAATTTGGCACAATCCGTAAACTTCGACCTTCCTTCGTTATTGGTCGACATGAAGCAGATATTAATGTATCCTATAATCTTAAGGTGGTTACCAACGCAACATACGTAAATAAGGCAATAGAATTTTTTTGTTTTCTATTACCCCTGTGATAAAATGAAACTAGGCATTTCGATGCATCTGATTGGTTTAAATAGCTTCACGTGACATATAAATTATTTTCTTTTTTTCTGTCAAACACAATTAATTGAAATTCAAAATTCCAACCAAGTGAACGCATTAATCAAAATGGGGAACTTCAGCCCTGTGTTTTTGGCATTCTTACTCAATTCTGGCGGAGTACACATTTTCACTGCACCAAAACGTTTTAGTTGTTTTCCATTTTTATCATACTTTATATTTCTCCTTGCTGTATTTTTTCTACTATGGGACGTAAAACTCAAACCTGTTGGTTTTCGAAAATTGTTTGGATGGGCTGAATTTATAATCGAGGTAAGAATAAGAAACTTTTAGTTGTATTACATATCCTCGTTCCCATTGGGTTGAAATTTTTCAAAGGTAATATGGTTATAAATACAAACATAAGAGCAGCACTTTGATGCCTACCTAAAATGAGCTAAAACATTATAATTTTTTAATGTATTGTAAATAAAACAATTATTAACTTCAGTAGGTTTTTATTATAAGGCTAAAAACCCAGTTGAAGTTAATAATTGTTTTATTTACAATACATTAATTCGAACGAAGTAAAGCTAGAACGCATTAATAAAATTACTCTTTTAGTTTGTAGTTAATATGATGCTAATGGAAATTATTATGTATAACTTTTGGTTTCCACTTGAAATGGCTTTCTTATCGTTGCTGCCTAAAGTATCCGAATTTGTTGACAAATTGATGTACGTGTTCGGAATCAGATCCTCGGGAATACTCAAGTTTATGAAATGGCACGGAAGTTTGTGGGTAGCTAGCCATTTACTGAGTATATTCTTTTTCTTGTGTATAATTCATGCAACTCGGGTGGTCGACTTTAGAATATTAAAGTAATGAGACAAATTGCGGTATTGATCATGTTGATAAGTAAATAAGCGATCAATTTTAGACGATGTGGAGGAAGTGCGTTTATAGAAGATGCTGGAAAGCGAAGCCGGAAATTTTATACGAAGATGATAGCCTACATAGATTGTAACCAGAAATCATCTCCTGGTTGTAGAAAGGGAGTAGTATGTCGTCACAATGCTGCATATTTACGAGATTGTTATAAACGTGGTAGCTATTCTTCAGAAGATACGCAAGATTATTGCGAATGCGAAAGTAGCAGCAGTTGCTCTTGAAGTCCCTGTATTTTCACGGAAAATTGTTTGGAGACGACACCTATCGGTGGTTTGTTTACACGAAATCTTTACGTCAAAAACGAAACCTAATAGAATTTTGTGCACCGGATGGAAAATATATTTTTATTTTTAAACGTTTATTTACATCATTTAGAATTATGTTTAAATTCAGTAGATTGTATAAATTAGTTTCCAACTGTAATAAAGTACCAATTGTAAAGCAACCTTTACCAACACAAACTGTAAGGTTATGGAATTTTCCTGTGAACACTCTTAGGTTATATCAGGTTTCTTTAATCAACAAATTAAAGTGTAAAGGTGTACCTACTAAATCTCTCCTTGCCTTAAACATTTTGAGCTGGTTGGGTTTTATTGATGATGATGAAGAAAAGGAATCGGAACTAATAATGACGTTAAAACGTGCTGTACTATCTACAAAACGAGAACAGTACGACAAAGCCGAACAACTACTACATTTGGCACTACGTTTAGCTCAGCAGCAACAAAACGAACAAGGTATTACATACTGTTATGATTTAATGGCTAATGTTGCTTTCAACCGTTACGAACTTGATAAAGCAGAAAAATTATTTGTAAGTGTCTTACAGAGACTGTTGAGTGGAGGTACAAGTCAAGATGATTTAAAAGTAAGGATTCCAATATTTAAATAAAAACACATGAAGAAGGGTTCAATTTCAGGTGATTCATATCAGTTTAAAACTTGCAAGAATATGTCACCTAAAAGCCGAAGAGGAAAAAGCAGATCTAGGGTACAATTGGTGTTTAGAACAGATTAGCAAAAAGGATCATGCTGAATTTGATGCTAGAGTGTTATATGGTGTTATACAAGACTGGTATGCACAGTTTCTACTTGATAGAGGTGAAGTCCAAAAATCATTAAAACACCTAAAAGAAGCTTACACTGCTTGTTCAGAAACCAAAGGAAAAAAATCTGAACAAAGTATGTTACTGCTTAACGATCTAGGAATTACTAGTTGGCGAGCTGGGGATATAGACGTTGCACAAGGATGTCTAGTAGAAGCTGTATCCATAGGGCAAAATTTAGAAGACAAATCGCATGTGGGTGTGGTGAATGCAAATTTAGGACTTATTTACCTTGAAAAAGGTATCTTAAAACAAGCTGAAAAATATTGCAAGGAAGCATGGCACTTAGGTATGTAGGCTTAAAGAAGAGTTAAGAACATGCGACTAAAATAATAATAAATATTTTAATACCCAAGAATCAGATAAACAGGGTGTCATTGGTTCGATCAGGGGGTGTCTCACTCACAGCAATAAGTACAAATTTTCGGTAGTACTTTGGAAATCACTTGGCAATCATGGCTATAGCTAAGCAATCACGACATTAGTTAAGCAAGCGCGGCAATAAAATGGAAATCAACGGTAATTAGCGCAAATAAATCGGTGATCAAAGAAAATATTAAGATTTATTCGGCGGTAGATAAAACACCTATGTCATGTGAACACTGGGTATCTATGCTGCACAACCATTATTTAATCGAAATATTTAAATAGATCTTGAAGCCAGCTTGAAAAACGATTGTGCATGATCAACAAGTAGGAGTCGGCAAGAATGTGGCAAGAAAAGAATTGCAATAAACAGAACTAAATTATATTTGATTGTCATCAGAATAACGAACACTAGGAATGCAAATTTTAACTATTGAGGCAAATTTAAATTTCAAAATGGCTTCTCACAGTAATTTTTTAGGAAGTATGATTTCATGAAAACTTTCGAATTCGATATTTTGCTGGAAATAAATGTTGTGATCACCAGTAACCCAAAAAAATGGTCTTTAAAAAAAATTTATGTCTGTGGGTGGCTATGATAAGCAGAGTTTGCTGCGTTTTGGAATACAAGAAAATATCAAAAATCCAGTGACATAATATGATTTTGAAAAATCCAAAACCAAAAGGCAGATTATAGACATGTTCGAAAACCGAATTTTTCAAATCCTGAAACGGAATTTAATAAATAAAATACCTTAGGGCAAATTATTACTTTAAAAAGAGTTGCCATATCGGCACAAACTTTAATTATTGTAATAGCCCTAGACAGGCATGGCAACAAACGTGTTTTTAAAAAAGTTTTCGATTTTTTTTAAACAAATAAAAAAAAACTTTACTGAAGACTTGGTTTTTTTATTTCTATAATGTTTACTTCCAGAGTAATAAATTTGTGTATAAAAACACGATTTGTTTTTTAAATCAAACATTAAATCATGCCAACCGTGGACCTAGAGGAACACAATGTTATGTTCCAAGGGAATTTTTAAAAGAATGAAAACTGTAAAATGAAAAATACTGCTCAAAAACTGATGACACGATTTTCTTTAAATTTTGTAGGCTCATACAGCTTGGCATAAGCTACAATTTGGTTGGCGTCCAAAACCACAAGTTTTGCTGTAGCACCTTCTTTTTTAAATTAAAAATTTATTTCCCTTTATTTAATAAGCAGAATACGATAAAACATTTGTATTTAAGCTTAATTTCTCATGATTGATAGTAGAATAACATTCACAACCTAATTTCTAGGTCCAGCAATATTTCGAGGGGGGGGAGTATTTTCTCCCTCTCCCAATTATTGGTTGGCCAATGTTGTGTGTTTTCTGGTTTTCTTTAATCTCGCCGAATCTTTTTCCAAAAAAAAGTTATATGTGAAACGTATTGGACAAGAGAACTAATTTTTGGCATAAGAATTTAGAAAAAGTTGTTGTGTACTGCAATTCTTAAGTTTTTTGTTCAACAGTGGTTTTCCGTCTTTGATCTTACCTGATTATGCTGGCGACGTGGTCTAAGCCGAAAGTAAATTGTAATATTGACAATTCGAGAAACCGCGAAAGCCTCAAAGAATATAATAACTCCAAAGTCACATTGGCAATACAGCAATAGGTATACACATTTTTTCCTTGTGAGACACTCCCCCGAGTTCGATATTGGTTTGTAACGTTTTTGTTATAGCAGTTACAAAGAAGAGTTATGAGAAAAATTATTTGTTGGGTTATTGTGCATAAGCTAAAATTATTACCAGTTAATTAAAATTATTACTTTGTTATTTTAAATGCAACACCCTGTATATTTTTGGAGCAGTAGCTTTCTTATATGTTCTGGGAGTGTATTGTAAAATTTGGGTCCAAAATAATTAAAGCTACTAGAAGTTAATTGATAGTAATTTATTGTTATATTATCTCTAAAGCGTGTGTTGTGACTAGGAACGCTACTTTGTTTCTTGTATTTCTCAGGGTTTCAAGTGTATATCAAACAAGTGAATATAAGGGGGATCATGGGAACTGAGCAGCTATTGCCAGCTTTTTCATTTTTAAAGATACAAAGTCACTTAAATTAGGAAAGAAGTGTAACTTTTTACTTTCCCATACTTCTACCGAAGGAAAGTTATGATTTCATGTGAATTTTCGAATTTCAGATTTTAACGGAAATACGCGTTTTGGGGTCCAAGGAACCCAAAAAGTGTGGCTTCAAAATGAAGTCCGCTACGAGTTTTTGAAAATTTTAAATTTTTCAAATAAATTTCCATCAAAACTGCCCACCATTTTTATTTTTAACTTTCTGAGCCGATCGAGTTTGCAATGAACTACAAAATTTGTTGTTTACTAATTTTAAAAAAAGTTGGTAATAGTTGCCCGGTTACCAGGATCTGAAACTTGAAAACCATTAATTTTAAGATCATATTATATAACTTTTATTTATAGAATTCTATGTAAAATCTAAAAAATTGGAATAATATGCTGCGGGTTCCATTCAAAATAATGTGTTGAACATGCATAACTAAACACCCAGTATAATTAGTACTAATTTAGGTTATGCACAGTAACTCCAGCAATTTTTCTTTTAAAAGTTTGTTCTAAGTACTATAATAGAGACATTGGAAAACAATATCTCGCTAATAACTCACCCTGTACATACTAGGGATGCGCCAAAGCGGGATTTGGCCGAATAACCAATACCACAATTTTAAAAAATAAGTAATTTTTAAAGTGTTTTTCAAAATTCATTTTATTCAAAAGGGGCAGTAGAAAACACTAAAACAAAACTATAAAAAAATAGTATGTGGTTAATATAGGACATACCTAAGTAACATTTTTTCTTAAGGTAAACTGGATCATTGTGCTGGTTCGGCGAATATTAAAAGCGAACCAAAGCTTCGGTGCATCTCTACATGCATATTTTCTTTAAACAATTATACTCAAGATCTCAGAATTAAAACAAATTAATATATATAATAAATTCTAGTTTCATAACGTTGTGAACCTTCTGTTTCTAGATACACAATTATTTAGGATGTCTTAAGTTCTATATGAAAACCTTATATAAGGATTTAAACTTCTTTTCAGGTAAACGGCACGAGAATAATGAGTCCATAATGCAGGCCAATTATTGCTTCGAACAAATCAAAAACATTTTATCAAAGTAAACTGTTATTTATTTTTTTCCTTTGAGATTTTGTGTACAAATAAAATAATAGTTTTAATAAAACAATCATTGAAGTTGGTTTACTCACAATTAAATTACAGATTTTAGAAATGACAATATTCTCAATGTCTTACAATAAATTACACACTTAGCATCAGATGCTATGAAAACTGCGTTTATAAAAATAAAAATAAGTAGTTGTTGTTGCCCACCATTATAATGTAATTTTTTTCTTAATTCTACTCAAATTCTGCAATTCGAACCATCATGTAAATACCCCCTACCATAGCAATGAGTTGTAATATGGTCTGTATTATACTAGGTTTTTCTTCCTCTAGCAATTCTGGAATTACAGATACTAAAGCAATATATATGAAACCTCCAGCAGTGAAAGGTAGCACCCAATTTGCAGCTAATATGCCGTAGCCGTCTTGCGCACACAAAGATAAAGCAGTGCCTGCTAGAGCACCAATTGCAGTAGTTAATTGTAATAACATGGCATTTTTACGGGAAACTCCTGATTGTAATAATATAGCAAAGTCCCCAATTTCATGGGGTACTTCATGCAGTAAAATAGTAACTGTCGTTATTAAACCTACATTATTGCCTGCTAAATATGAGGCACCTATTGCTAACCCATCAGTAAAATTATGACTAAAATCTGCAGCTAAATTTAAGTAACCAGCCACTTTAATGTCTTTAGTTGGAGAAATTTGTTTTGCACCACTTCCTTTGGTTTCTTTAGGCTGTGGTTTGCTATCGCCTCCTTTACCTGGGTTGCTTGCTTTATCTTCAGTCTTGGAATTCTTCACTTTTTTGTCATTTACTTGCTTCACATCTTTTTTTGCATGTGAATGACTATGACCACCTTTTATAAATCTAACACCTTTTTCAACAACAAGGAAAGCTAAAATTCCAGAGAGTACTCCTAAACCAACCGACATATCATGTACATGTTCTTCTTCGTGTCCATGTGCATGACTATGGGAATGATCATGGTTTGGACCAAGATCTGTAGCCATAGTTGCATGCGGAATCAAGTGCAAAAAAGCATCTCCTAATAATCCACCCGAGGCAAAAGCCAGTAAAATTTTTAACAGTGGCTGTTTTTGCTCTGTATTGTCAAGAGGTACTACAAGCAAAATCACCACTGGCGCTGCACTAATTAATAGGGTTGATCCCAACGCATATAACCATATATCACTATTAGGAACTTCTTTGGGTTTTCCATGTTTATGGGAGTCTTCGTGATGATGCGTATGATCAGGCTGAACAACTTTTTCATTGGCCGCTCTGGAATACTTAAAAGATGGAGCCTCATGGGTGTCGTGATCGTGGTCGTCGTGACCATGGTCATGATGAGAATGAGCCCTACAACTGGATACCAAGAAGCAACAGCATACAGCAAATAGATAAAACCACTTAATGAAACCCATTTTCTCTTACAGTTCTACGTAACACACAAAATGTTAAATTACAGTTACTCACAACACGTTATTATTTATTCATTTTATTACTTATAATCTAATTCAGTTTGTAATAATACCGGCATAGAAATACAATGTTTGAATTTTGATATATACACGTCAACCTTACATCTGTTTACGTCCACATGCACGAGACAAGGACGAGATACTTGTGGATCCATTCAACGTGTGATGAAGCGGACTGAGGAACGCAATTTATTTACTTTCTAAAGCTCGTTTTACACTTGTGAACCTTGTGCGAAAATTTGCTGCCCGGTCGCATGCTGCTATCGAGAGTAGCTCATTGAGGGAAAACTCTGGAGAGAGTTTGCATGGAAATTATATGAGGCACGCATTATAAATTTTAATGAATTACTTGTTCATTGTATGTGTGGCAGAAACAGTTTGTATCCGCGATCGCCACTTACAATAGATGGCGCTGCTAAATTTAAAATGGTTGACTTTAAGAAAGAGAATATACCGTTTGCGCTAAGTTTCTATAGTGTGTTGCATCTAATGGCTATACACTTTGTTTTCCTTCTTGTAATTCCAAATTTTACGTCAGACGTCAGCCACTTCGGTGGCGATCGCGAATAGAGGTATATGCTGCAATATACAGGGTTGGGCGTAAGTACAAAATACTTGCTATAAATCGGTAAATAAAATTATATTGAAAAAATCGTCGAAAGGGAATACCGATGTTGATATATTGCAACGTTTTGGCCTAGTTAATTTTTTTTCTTTTTGATGATATCAGAGCAATGACGTCATCCACTTTTTTTTTTAAGTGAACATAGGGACTGTTTGACATTATTGGATAGAGAATTTATTTCTCTTTATAACTATCGAAAATGTTCATAGTCTTACATCACAAAATTATTGAAAACACGCGAAAAATGTTTATTTCGAAGTAGGCTAGCCCAGCAATGCAACCCGCCTAAAACAAAAGACAGGAGCAGTGGGGTTGTTTACTACTTCTTAAATATACAAAAAACTTTAGGTATTTCACAAACATACTGCATATCTATTATACTAATCGTGTTAATAGAGATAATTTGTTAATTAATTAATTACAAAACATACTTTACAACACTGATTTGAAAGTGGATTGTGGTGGGAATATGACGTCATAGCGCACCATACTGGCAGTACTGATATTGTTAGGGAGTTTTGAGTTGGTACTTGTCATATTTCAGTGAAATTTCGAATTGGTGTTGTGCTGTCATTTCATTATCATTTGTTTCCTACTGCAATACTCCAGTTTTGTCGAATATTTTCATTGTGTGGTACAGATACAAACATTTTGCAGAAATTTACCGAGGTATTGCAACAAGACGGAACAAAGCCGGACATGTAATAAAGAATATTAAATATGTATAACTTTACATATTACAATATACTTCAAAAAATTAATTGATAATTTACACTGTTTACAACTTGCTGAGTAAGGAAATAAAAAGTAAAAAACGTCACTTAGATTATTCAGCGCGCTTATAACACGCAAAACATATTTTTAACAGGCTAAACAATCATATGGTACCATTATGATTACCAACAGCAGCAACAAAAACACTTTAAAATGAACCAGCGCTCGGTGACGTCATATTATGGCGCATTTTTTTAAAGGCCCCTTTTAAAATACAAATGTCAATAATTAATTTTGCGATTTATACGATGTCCATTTAAAATTTAATAAAGTATGGGGTCAATATTTTTCATCCTACAATGTAAATTTGAATTAAAAAAAGTAGTAAACGACCCCATTGTTATTTGGTTCGGTCACACGTTTCATAGCAACGTACTTATTGTTGCTTATTTTGTTACACGTAATTTTTCAATTTTTTAAACATTTCTTGTTGGAAAATGGAATAGTTGTCTGACAAAAAAGGAAACAATTGAAATTCTAATGCTTCTAGGCTTTGGGAGTTCGAAAAACGCAACGAGAGATCCAATTTATTTAACGATCTCTATCCCAATCGAAATCCTATCGGTTGCAAGCACAATTCTGCAAAATACTTAATGAAAGTGGAAACGTCAGGGATGCTTCAAAAACGGGACTTCTGAAATCAGCAACAGACGAAAACAATGCTTTGAATATCTTACTAAGTATTGAAGAAAATTCACAAACTTTTACAACGCAGATGGCATTAGACAAAGGGGTGAGTCTGTTGCTAGAAATTTACAGAGAAAAAAGTAGCATCCGTATAAAATACAGTTGATGCGGGAGCTCGCAGATGACTTTGATAAAAGGATCGAGTTGCGTGAGCAAGTAGTTGCAATTTGTAATAATAATAATTTTATAAGAATCATTGTCTTTTCTGACGAGGCAACGTTTTGTTTAAATGGGACTGTTAATAGGCATAATTGCTGCTACTGGTCGAGGGAAAAAACCCACAGGGTTCAAGTATCCCATACCCAACACCCCAAAATGTGTGTGGGAATTTTGGCAAAACGCACTATCGGGCCGTTTTTTTATCGATGGATTATTGACTAGCGCAAAATACTTAGATTCGATTGAAAATAATATTGTTCCTGAAATAGGACGAGACAATCAAGATCTAAACAATGTGTGGTGTAAACAGGATGGTGCTCCACCTTATTATTTAAATTTAAATAATATTTTTTTACAATCCCTGGACTGAAAAGGTGTGACAGAATGACCGGCACGTTCACCAGACCTTCGCCCTTTTGATTTTTTTATGGTTAGGTATAAAAAAAACAACATTTAATTTGAATGTTTGTTGTGGGTTTTATTCAGGGACGTCAACCGAAAAAAAAATAACATCGGTTTTTTAAATTTCAATTACGTTTTCGGTTACGGTTTACTGCTGTCAAAGATTTCGGTTTCGGTTACGGTTACCGTTATTTTTTTGTTTTTCTCGATGAAAAGCAAAGAAAATTCTCGACGAGATTATGGAAAAAATTATGATATTTAATTTAAAAAAATGTTTATCACGAAAAATTGGCAGCATTGAAAAATTTTCGTTATTGTCAAATTGTAGAAAAACCTGCTTCGGGGGGGGGGGGTTAAATAAAAAAAATAGCTACGGTCTTCGGCTCTTTTCAAAGAACAGACTGTACGTCATAGTCTTTTGGTCAAATCCGTCTTTTCACGAAATGCCCAGATAATTTGTTCAAATTATTTAAAAAACGCCCTTTTGACAATAATCTAGAAACATAGCAAACCTGGAAACATGACAACATTGTTTAAAAAATGTCATTGACAAGTAAGTTACTCTATGTGACTGAGACCGTGCCTGGGATTTTTATGAAATGCTTAATTACACTATCACCCTACGATATATCACAGTGACTAGCCGGCCGGTGCCGGCTGCCAACAAGATCTTTATTATAAATGTATATATTTACATATCGATATCTTTATAACATAAAACAACAATAAAAGTGTATTTTAAATAATATAAGACGTTAAATACAATTACAATTCAATTTAAATGTGGTATTTTAAATAGAAACACAAGTATTTCAACTACTGTCTCTCTACGCTCTCTGTATACTGTGTATATTAAATATGCTATTACCAAAAACACTTATGTACCTACAACTCTCCAATTTTACACCTAAAATACTTAAGCTGTAGGAGCCTACAAAATTTGAAAAAATTTTTGGCTAGTTTTTGAACAATATTCGTTTTATGTATGTCAAAATGTTGAAATTTTTTTCACTTCGCAGAAGTGAGGTTTAGAAATTCCATAAATGCTCCTAGTTCATAACATTGCGTACGACTATGGTATTTACAATACCAAATTTGCTCCCTATCTAAACTTGTTTTTAATTTAAAAAGGCGTTAAAACCAAAACTTTCAATAATTTATGGAAGACGTCACAGAAAAATTAGCGGCTAAACACGAACCCAATAGTAGCTCATCCCCAGTTCTATGATCCTACAAAACTAAAAAAAATTGTATAGCCAGTTTTAAAGCAAGATCTTTTTGAAAATTTCTATAATTTTAAAATAAATGTTACTTTGCAGTTTTCATGTGTTTAAAAATGCTCGTATATACATAGTAATATTGTGTCCTTTTCAAAGATGTGTTGTATTAACATGAATCGAACAACACGCGTTTTCTTTTAAGCCATGAAGTAAACACATGACTTTTTATCTCTATCTCTGTCGAATTAAGGCAGAACTCGATTTTGCATCTCTCTTTCAAGTACACGTTCTAGTAGTTGCAACAGCGCATGTCGAAATACCCATACTGGAGAGCAAGATGCACAGTAAAATTCTCGCAAATAAAAAGATAGGAGTAAAACATCGCGTTGTAGTAGGGAGGTATGTCCTGGATTCTTATCAATATCAAGCCTTGAATAACCAATGTTCTATCCGTGTTAATATTACACATCTATGGTCCTTTTAGAGCTACTACAAAAAAATTGTAGCGACCGCAAATTTTGAGCGAAAAGGTTTAGAAAAATTTCATTCGCATTGACTGAAGGTCGTCTATCAGATTCCATTTTCATATTTGGGACATTAGTTTTTAGAAAAAAATTCTACCAAAGAAACTTCCGCTTCGAGTCTCGGTTTTTTTTTAAATTATTGTTTTCAATGAAGTTTTGATGTTTCTTTCTCCAACATTCTATAGCTCATCGAAATCGGACCATCCATTCCGGAGTTACGACACGTCACACGCCCACAGACAGACAGACAGACAGACATTATTGTTTAAAACCCACTTTTTTGGGTTCCTGGAGCTCTAAAACATGTATTTCCGTCAAAACCTCGAGTTCGAACATTTTCATGAAATCGATGCTTCTTTATAGTACTGCAAACGTAGTATAGAAAAGTAGAAAAATTGTTTTTACTATAATTTATTGTAAGCCAAGCTTTAGAGTATTGTGGACGTTAGTTGAACGCTTCCACGAAAAATAAACTAACAACCTAGCTTCTCTAAATAAGATTACACGGCAAAATAATTTGTGAGGTTGTGTTTTCCGCTTTTAAAACTAAAAGTTCATCGCCTAAAGTTGTTGTTATTTTAAGAATATGTCTGCTCGTTACGATCGTGCTATTACTGTATTTTCTCCAGATGGCCATCTCTTGCAAGTTGAATATGCCCAAGAAGCAGTTCGAAAAGGTTCAACGGCGGTATGTGCAAGCAGAATTTTCTAAGATACTTAATAATAGTACTACTTTTGTTATTTAGGTAGGTGTACGCGGTAAAGATGCTGTTGTACTAGGTGTGGAGAAAAAATCCGTAGCAAAATTGCAAGAAGAAAGAACGGTACGCAAAATTTGCCTTCTAGACGACCATGTAGTCATGGCATTTGCTGGTCTTACTGCCGATGCAAGAATACTAATAAATCGTGCTCAAATTGAATGCCAGTCGCACAGATTAACAGTAGAAGATCCTGTCACGTTAGAGTACATAACGCGTTACATTGCCAGTTTAAAACAAAAGTATACGCAGAGTAATGGTAGGCGCCCATTCGGCATGTCGTGTCTTATTGGTGGTTTTGATTATGATGGGTCGCCCCATTTATATCAAACTGAACCATCTGGAATTTATTATGAATGGAATGCAAATGCAACTGGCCGTTCAGCCAAAACAGTACGCGAATTTTTGGAAAAATATTATACAGACGAAGAAGTTGCAACTGAACGTGGAACAGTAAAGTTGGCAATTCGAGCTCTTTTGGAAGTGGTACAGTCAGGACAAAAGAATTTGGAAATTGCAGTTATGCGTCGTGGTGAACCTTTGGTTATGTTGGATGGTAAAACTATTGAAGAATATGTTAACATGATTGAAAAAGAAAAGGAAGAAGAAGTGGAAAAGAAAAAACAAAAAAAATGATCACTACACAAATATAAATTTATATCTTAATAATTTACATACTATCATTATTTTCTTTTTGCACTAGCTGTACTTTTTGAAATATTAAAAATAAACCAAGTAAATTGACTGTAGTTTAGTTTTTAAATTTAATAATTGATGTCTAATGTCTAACTTTGTATGTATGGGATCCTATGAAAAATAGCCTTATTAAAAGTTTGTTAAATTTCAGCGCATAATTTGTCGATGTTCAATTTTTTATGTTTGATCATTTGATTGGTGTGGCAACTAGGAAATTTTTTAAACCCAATGCTACTTTATTCAAAAATTTTGTGTCTTAAACTTACTGTGCTATTCAGAAAAAAGGGAATTAGGGGAGGCTGCCATTATAATCAAAGATAATACTCAATTTCTTAGGTAGTAATAAGCCGCTTCACTTTTACAAGGTAATAAAAATCCAAGTTTTTTATTGCACTGCTTATTTCATCTTTGCACTCTTCCGTATCCGCATTAATAATTGTTATATTTACCTTTTACAGACATATGCTTAAAAAACTACTTTAATACATTTAGTAATTGTTTGAATTCTTCAATATACATAGTCGAATTTGTCTCTTGGCGCGAAAAAATCGCCTATCTATCCACCACTATAAGACAGACCTCGTTAATATATTCGTAAGTCTATTCACGTAAGCAGTGTAGACAAAATTTAATTCTCACTAATGCAGCTGCTCGTTTGGTTGTGGCTTTTCGTGTAAAATATAAACGTTTTTTAACACGTTCGCTGCCATTCCCGCCTTTAGGCGTCATCGGCTACGTTGCGCAGGTGCCGTTCCCGCCTTGGCGCGTTTAACAATATCAACCTTAAATGTAAAAAAAAAGGAACGGCCCCTAGGGGTAGTGTCATGTGACAGAGTGGCAGCGAACGTGTTAAATGTATAGGACAAAATTCAAATTGGCTTTTTGTATAATTTTTAGGTAGGGAACAGGGATGCAATGAGCCATGGGGAACATTGAATCACTGGTGTTATTTCTATCTTGATTACGTTGATTTCGATGGAGTATAGCAAAAATTGTGTCTGTCTTTGTTGGTTTGTTTCTAATATCACACACTAGATCAGTTACTGTGTTACTACAGTGCGTGTGTGTCAGGTGAGTTACCCAACTATTTTTTGTCCTTTTTATGGCATGTTAAAAATCAACAAAAAACAACTTGTGGATTTTTTCCTTTAATAGCATAATAAATAGTAATGCATTGCCTAGACACTACTTATAATACTTGTTTTTAATTCATCTTAACATTTAAGTTAAAAATTGTTATTGCTGTCAAAACGGGAACTTGAACCAAAGTTATTCGAAGCACTGTGAACCAGTGGTTCAGGTAAGAAAATTTAAAAAATAAGCTATCAAACAAAGAAAGAAAGAGAAAAATGAATGAAAGAAAAAGCGAAGAAAATGAAAAGACTGTTCAAAAAAAGGTGCAGCTCATTTAATCTGAAGGAAAGTAGTGAAAAAGCCAGCAATGATTGATATGAAAAAAGGTTGTTTTATTGCTTCTCAACCTCATAAAACATCAATTTTTATTGTCTATTTATAAAGATTCATTGTATCACATGGCCCTTGGGTTATATTAAACCACTATGCATTTTTTTTAAATAAATGTGTTTAGTGTAATGCAATATCTTTTTTTACTTTTTATGCTATGTACCTGCTGTATAAACCATTGGAGTTTGCTGTATGTAGAACATTCGTTTATGAAATTCTTTTGATAATAAGTTTTTTAAAGGCATTTTTTTAAAAGCGGTTAATTGTACCCTCCCCCCACCCTTAGACAATGTCTACCTTATCTACTCCCAACGTTTGCCACTGCCAACTGCCCTAACAACTAGATCTGCATGATGCATTTAGCTGAAATTTACTAATTCTGTAGCCTTTATCAAGTTAAACAACAAATTAGAAGTTTTTCTCATTGGTTTGGGTTTCTTTCTTTCTAATCACGTACTACTTTACCCCACAATATAGGAATCTGCCTATTCTGCGTTAAGTTTTCAGTTTTATGCATTAAGTTTTCAGTTTTCTGCAATGTACAAAATTCAAAGTCGTACCGACAAACTTAAAAAGTTTATTTAATTTTGAAATTGGTGCTACCCCATTGCCGATCAGTTTTTATGATTTATAGCAATACAGATTTCTTTGACGTGTTTTGCAAAAGCACCCAATATTTACAAAATACAGCTGATTTACCGTTTGGCAAAAATTTTAAGCATAAGCTGGAAAAATGTGATTGAACATGTATTTTCTAAAGAGCTAATATGTATATTAAAATACTATAATATCGAATTTTGATTTTTGTGTTCAATCACTTAGTTGTAGTTTTCTTAATTAATATTTATTTATTATCATCAGCCCATTTCTGGCATTAAGACTAATACCAACGGAAGCCAATAAGTCCACCACATGTGAAGATTTTGCCAAACTCTTGTCTTCTGCTCGTCAACAGAAATATCTAACACTAACAAGTAATACTAATTTATTATATTTATAATATATTTTTATAAGAACGCACTAACTCTACCATTTTTTATCCGATCAGTTCAAACTCCCAGAGTAAAAATAAATAGATATGCTAAATTTTAAAATCGAAACTTACGTTAGAACTATCACTTTGTGCTTTCAATTTAAATTTACTGTTTTTATGATAGGAGTTAGATGCATACTAATAAAATCACAGATTTCTATATAGAAATCTGTGCATAAAATACATAATAATAATTAATAACAAAGCGTAAGAATCAAGTAAGCTAAACTTACAAGAAAACTCAGAAACAGCAAAAAAGTTAAATAGACAGAAGAACGAGCAGTAAAGCAGTTGTGGGTAACATCCTTTATTGACGTACTTCCTAGCTGCAATTAGAGTGTTTACATACGAATAGGATTTAATATTTGACTTAGTTTAATCTTATGGACAGTATTTAAGTATTTTAAATTTAAATTAAAAAGAAGACGTATTTTAAGTTATAGCTCTTTTTTAAATAAAACAAACATAAAAATTGAAACAAATTATAGGCATAGGGCAAGATAATATAGCAGTAAAAGATGTCACAAGTATAAAAACAAATCAACAAGAAACGGGTCTGCCACAGGATTTGACCACTGAACCAAAATGCCGTTTAATTTTCCCATTATAATGCGAGTTAATTGGGTCAAGTTGCCAACTACGATTTTGTAAAATACAAATAAATAATGTTGAAAATAATTTAGAATGCTGACTTGCTAATTGTTTAAAAATGATCGCACTGCAACAAAAGTATACATAGTACAAAGAAGATTTTAATACTTTCGCTACAATATTAAGAAGTCCTCGGTGCGGAGTCCACCCCCGCGCCCCGCGCCCTGCGCCATAGATATCTCACTCGCCGGCTAGTCCCAGCTTCGTGTATGTTTTATGAGTCCCAGTACGAACATTTGCGCGTAATTCAAAACTACAGTATGTTGGCATGCTGAGCTAGCTAGGTCTTGGCCCTTGGGACTTGGAGGAGTCAGTGTGGCCCTTAGGATAAAAAGTTTGGAGACCCCTGTTGTTGTGACTATTAGGCGATTGTGACCACTAGCGTCTAGTCTCTTAAATAACAATCGATCCTACCTCATCAATGTCAAACTTGCGTGTACGTATGCCGTCAATCAGAGAGTAAATGCAAATATGGACTTGTGACCACGTTATGCGTTATGTACCCCAAGATCCAGAGCCTATAGATAACCAAACAAGTACCGTCACGAACGTGAAAGCCAACTATGACGAACGATCCCGTGCAACAGGGGAAATTAATCCGCTACGGCTCACTATATTTCTGCTTCTCAAGTTTATTAACACCGTGCGAAATGTTTCTACAATTAGAGGAAGTACTTGTTTTTCAGTAATATTGTATATTATACAACGAACCTATAATGATAGCCATTAATACAAGAGTGAGATTACGACACGAGCGGCAGCGAGTACCTATATGTATCTGTAATCTGTATCGAAATGGGTATCATTTTAGTATAGGCAACGCACACTTAATAAGTAAATTAAAACATGGGAGTAGAAAAACAATTTTTTAGGCGACCTTAACAAAATATTGAATTTTTAGTACTCAAAAGCGGCCAAATGTAACCGTTTTTTGGCCGAGGACGAAAAAACACTTTTTAGCAGTGGTGCACACAAATGTTTTTAGGCGACCTTCATTATAAAATTTACAAATTTGTTAGATATATTTATGATTTATTGATATAATTATTTATAACAACTGAACAATTGTACATATTTGTGACTCCAGAAACGTTTATATTTTCTTTATTTACACTTGAAGTAATTTCGGCATGTATAGCTTCATTATTCGTATGAACAATTTGTGTGCTTTTTGATGTTGCTGCAGCAGTAATTTTATCTTGATTATTTTAAGTAAAAATCTAACAAATTTGTAGAAAAATATAAACGTGTCTGAAGGAGTCACAAATATGTACAATTGTTCAGTTGTTATAAATAATTATATCAATAAATCATAAATAAAAAATATTGTGTGCACCACCGCCAAAAAGTGTTATTTCGTCCTCGTCTGCTTTCTGGCCTCGGCTTCGCCTCGGCCATTAAACTCAGACACGGCCGAAAAAAATCCACTTTTTGGCCTTGGTACACAAATAACTATTTCGGTCCGTAGACTGTAGTACACACCGTAATAGTAAAAAATTACTTTCCAATCGCGTTCCACTAATTAATTTCCGTACCGTTCGTATTCCGCAGTTTCCTGTCATAAGCAGCTGTCGAGCATTTTTTTAGTTGCTGTCAGATTTTAAAACTTGTGCTTGTGAATGGTTTTTCCCGTCAGTTTTATTGTTAATTTTTCTTGTTCGTGATAGTGATGTAGTCGTTTTATTTATTTATTATTTTTTATTTGCTTGTTTGTGATTACTATTGCTAAGCAAATATGGATAGAGGAAGGTAAATAATAAACAATGAAATTTTTTTTACTACTGGTAATAAATAATGAAAGGTAATAACTAAAACTTTCATTGAAGGTTTTCTCTGTTGTTATTGGAACCCGGGGAAATCTACTTTGAAGATTTTAGTGCAAGTATGATACCTTCTGACACTACACCAAAAAACTATGAAATAAAAAGACAGGAGGGTAGACTGAGAATGTGTTCAAAATCGTTAGTCTTCGATCCTAGAGATTTAAATAAACCTATTATAAAAATTCCCCTAAAAGACTGCACAATATTAGAACAGTTCAAGGGTGATGCTAAATTTTTGAATAATAATAAAAATGTTTTAAGTGTAAGTTGTAGACAACATGCTGAAATGTTAGAAGGAAATATAATTGCTCCGTATACATTTTGTGAAAATGCAAAGTTTTTATTTCTATTAAACTATGGTAATATTAATGACTGTTTATCACGAATTTGTCAACTTCATCGTGCTACTACCCTGCCCGCAGCTGAACAGGTGGATATGGTAAGTCTAATTGGTTTTAAATTGTAGCCAGGTCGAGAAAATTTCTAAAAACAAATTTAAATGTAATTAGCTGTTATCACTTGATATTGTTTTCTATTAAATAATAAGGTGTAATTGTATTTACCGGGTGATCGTAAAGAAAATGATTCAGAGCAGGCCATGACCGAAGTGTTAAAGTTGGCAATACGTAATAAAAACCAATTGTCAAATGTTGACAGCTGTAAAAATTTTTGGGTAAATCCATTAAGTTACATGTATCTAACCAAAAATTTTTACAGCTGTCAACATTTGACAATTGGCCTGCTCTGAATCATTTTTTTTACGATCACTCGGTATAAACTATAAAAGAATATTAAATATATGATTCATTATGTAGATAGCCACTATAGTTCATTCAAGACAGGCAAGAGTGAATTTTGATCCTTTATGGTTAGACTTGTATGAGAAAGTTGTTATGGAAACTTATGCCGATAAAATAACTCCTCTGGTAGTAAACCCAGGTAGGATTTTATTGTCCACCGTAAGGTTGTTTTTCCAGCCATATAATAATGTGGAAACAGTAAGGAGATACTATTTAATGCATCTTTTATTGATGTTATTTATTTTTTATAATTTATAGTATCCTGTTTTGAAGATTAATCTAAGCAGCATTAAACGAATAGTTAAGAGAAGATTTTTGCTTCGACACATTGTAAGTACTACGTCGCTTTACTTGTTTGCAATATTGTACACAAGTTTTTACTTTCTCGTACTTCCAGTACTTATAAGAAGGTACTAAATATTATGAACAGTTTGGTTGTTGAGATTTTAATAAAAATAAAGTATATTTTGGGGCTTAATGTTAAAAATTTTGATTTTAATATTCAATGTTGTGTAATAGCCCACTATTATCTATTTCAGGAACCATAAAAACTGTTAATTTAAAATTTTCAATATAGTGAATATTTCGAAAAGGTTTTTTACTAGAAAACCTCACCACATGACTATTTTTTTTTTCATTTTAGAAACTAATAAGAGTTTCCCGAAAAATTAATGGTTGGTTATTAATTAATAAACGCTTCACAATGAAAACTCCATGTTTAAACTAACTTAGAAAGAGATATTAAATTTACTTCTTAGTATTATTTAAAGGACTAATTCTCCCCACCTCCACGTTTTATCGCTGAGGAGTTTCATCTTTTTGATCTCAGGTGTTGCTAGTGCCAAACACGTTTTATTTTGCAAATAGCAGCAAACTTAATATTTGCCTTTATTTCCAAAAATGTTTGGTTTGTAATCACAATTATATTCTTATGGCTGTTTCGACTGGTACAGCAAGTCAGAACTTCATGCAGCCAACCACGTTAGAATTTTGTAGTAACTGTTGAGACTAGAACTTTATGATGTAAAATACTTTACTATACACACTCAATTATTTTTGTGAAGTATGAGAAAGTTTGGGCAAAGTGCTTTGCTTATTATTAACTATTATATTTCAGGGTTTAGAAATTTATTCAAACGAAAATAACGATGTACCATACATATATTTAATATTTCGTTCAAGAGATGATCGTGACAATTTATACGCAAACCTTTTACTGCAATCGGAATTAAAATTGTGTGAAGTTGAACAAGATGTAATGACTTTACAGTGGCAAAATGGATATGTTTCAAATTATGATTACCTTTTATATTTAAACAGGTATTACATGCTGTTAACTTGAATTAATTTCAGTGTTGTTTGTTATTAAAAAAATATAAAAATAAAGTTAACAGTTCCTGATCTTGTTTTGTAGGGTCTTATTTATTTTACATACACAATTTTGCAATAGATATTTTTGTTTTGTATTTAAAAGATAAGAGTGAATTTTTAAAAACAAAAGATTAACATTTACTTTTAACAGCATTGGTAGTTAAATGTTGTTTTCTAGGGCCCTAGAAACATAGCTTTCATGTAAACAAGATTTATTTATAAGTAAAATTGTATCTTTTTTCTTTTTAGTTTAGCTGATCGTACAATCAATGATTTAACTCAATATCCTGTATTTCCATGGGTTATTGCAGACTACACAAGTAGCACATTAAATATTAATGATCCAAATTCGTATCGAGATCTGTCAAAGCCAGTAGGGGCCTTAAATGAAATACGTTTACAGAGATTGATGGACCGCTATGAAGATATGATACCTCCAAAATTTATGTATGGATCACATTATTCTACTCCGGCATTTGTACTGTTTTATTTAGTGCGACTTTATCCTCACTATGTGTTGTGTCTTCAAAATGGTCGTTTTGATCACCCAGATCGAATGTTTAATTCCTGTGCAGATGTTTATAAAAACTGTTTGAGTAATATGTCAGATTTTAAAGAATTGATTCCAGAATTTTATAATGTTGATCAAGGAGGTGAATTTTTGTTAAATAATATGGGAATTAATTTTGGTTTTCGTCACGATGGAACCAGAGTTGGTGATGTTGAATTGCCACCATGGGCTGAAAGCCCTAAGCACTTTGTAAAAACACTGCGTGATGCTTTAGAATCGAAATATGTTTCTGAAAATTTGCATTTGTGGATTGATCTAATTTTTGGTTACAAACAACGAGGAGAAGAAGCTAAAAAATCAAAAAATTGTAAGATTATTTTTTTGAATGTAAGATAACAGTCACAAATGGAATTTTTTTAGTGTTTTACTATTTATGTTATGAGGGGAGTGTAGACTTAGATGCTGTTGGAGATTTCAACAAAAAGCATGCTTTAGAAGTTCAAATAATGGAATTTGGACAAATTCCAAAACAAATTTTTAAAGTACCACATCCTCCAAGAAGAATAGGTCAATTACCAATGGAGCCCTCGCAGATCATTCCAGAAAATGTAAATGAAGGTAAAATTTATACACATTATTATTTTTTTTCATAATGATATTTAGCGAATCAGCCTAAAGTTGACAGTGATTTTTGTTTCTCTGAAAATGTTCCAGTTAGAATGTGAAAAACCCAAGAACATGATAGATTTTTTTGTGCAATCTAATGAAAACTATTGCACGTAATTTGATGGTCGTTAAAAATAACTTTTTCAGGAATTTTAATTTTTTATTTATTTTGTTTTAACTATTGTAGAACTGTCAGATTTTATCATGTTACTTTGTAGAAGTGTCCGACCCATGGAAAAATATAACAGCATTACATGTTGATATGGTATTTAGTACACATAAAGACATTGTTAGTTCACTTTTAATAACAAACGATAATGGAAAAGTTATATCGGTTGGATATGATTCAAAACTTAAAGTATTTTCTTTAGAACATAACAGACAAATTAGAAGTGCAAATATTGGAAGTATGCCTCTAAGCAGTTGCATACAACTACCAAATATGAATGTACTTGTTGTTGGTAGTTTCGACAACAATATGTAAGTTACTTTTTATATAGTATAAGCAAGAACTATATGCATACTAGACCTCTCAACTCGATGGAAGAGTGGTTTCGGTAAAGGAGGTACCCCACAGATGGCAGTAGCAGTGTAGAATGAAAATACAATGGCTCAAATACAGTGTGATAAGGGACCATTTACCTGGGCTACTGTAAATTAGGTAGACCAAAGCAAACAAAAGGTAGATGCTTCACTGCCATATCGGTCATAAAGCCAGGGAACTAATAGAATCACTAATATTGTGAGTCCTAGTATCTTCTTTGCGCTCGAGCGCCGTTAATATTCTGCCGAGCTCCTGCAAAAAATTCCAAGCAGTAGTAAGCATAAACATTTGCTATTGTATTGCAAAATCAAATCACACAATATTTGGTGTGAACTATGAATGAAATCTCGACGTCAATATGCTCACAATATATGTACGTTTTATGCACTACAATGTATGAAATACTGTTTTATTTTTTATCCTGAATTATGGTAAAGAAACTTATACTTTCCTCAAGTCGTCAAATAATTTCTGACGTCAAAAAGGCATGTCTTGACATCTGAAATTTGTTCAGGCTATCTAAGATTAAATAACGAAATAATTATTAGGTAAACTATAAATAAATTAGTTTCAGACGGCAATAAATGATATTTTGACGTCAATCAGTGATTTGTTGACGTCAATAAATACGTTTTTGACATCAAAAAATTATTGGATAATTTAATTTATATGTTGATGTCAATAAAAATATTTTTGAGGTCAAAAAATTATTTATTGACCTTTGAAAATAATTCATTATAGTTAATAGAGCACTAAAAGTAGAGATGCAGGCGCTGCTGTCTGTCAGCAGCTGACTATTCAAACACCTATATGTTGAATACCTACTTGTAGTGTTCAGTAGCATGTCTGGCTCGTTTGTTATGACAAAAGATCGGGACAACTTTTGTGCATTTTTTTACTACGTTAAATTTATGCAACTTTGTCACAGAATAGCAAATTTTCTTTTTTGTTAGTTTGTTAACTTTTAACGCCAATTTGACAATCAAAAGTTTGTTGGTGTTCTTTATAAGTGTACCTCATTCAAATTAATAAAAATGCACGTGGAGGTGCAAGCAAGACAGGCATAAACAGAGAAAATAAAGAAACACATGTGTTCATATACTGAAAATTTAAATTTACGTGGAAAACATAAAAATTGACCTAAAAAATTTTTTTCTTGCTTCATCTAAAGCCCCACATCGATATTTTCTTTTATTTTTGGAAAAATTTGTACTACTTCGTTTGGTGCATTGAACATATTTGGTCATTAATATTCATTTTAAAATGTGCCATGGCGGAAATTGCAATTTAGAAACACGATCATTTTGTAAGACTTAATTTAAATTATGATTTTAGCACCACTTAATGTACTTGAAATTACATGTTGCTGAATATTTAAAAATGTGTTTTCTAAAATAATAGAAAATGTTCTCCTTTGCCAAATATGATGGATATTTTTATTTTTTAACCGACTTCAAAAAAAGGAGGAGGTTCTCAATTCGTCTGTATATATGTTGTTTTTTTTTTTGTATGTATGTTCGGGCATAACTTTTTTGTTTATGAACCGATTTTAATGATTTTTTGGTGTTGGGTTCAGTATAGTTCCAAGGTGGTCCCATTATAATTTCATTGGTATTGGAGCTTGAACTTCGAAGATACTCCTCAAAATCTATTTTTTTAACCGACTTTTTAGTGTTTCCGTATTTCATCTTCCGTTTCAACTAGCCGTCGTTTCCTCATTCGAGAAGCATCCTTACTAGGTCTACCTATCACTTAAAATTGTAAAATAATTAACTTTTAAAAAAAAAAGAAAACCGACTTCAAATAAAAACACAAAAGTGACATAAGTTAACTAAAAAGCAAAAAATAAATGTTTTTTATACAACAGTTTAATACTTATTTGTTGTTCCGTTTAATGTAATTAAGAAATTGTTGTTTATTATATAATTATTAATTGTTTTATAATTTTTAAGTCGGTGCCAAGTAAAACATAAAAATTCGAATCTAATTTGTTATTGTAGCAAGGTATATAATTTTTTTATGTTTTACTTGGCACCGACTTAAAAATTATAAAACAATTAATAATTATATAATAAACAACAATTTCTTAATTACATTAAACGGAACAACAAATAAGTATTAAACTGTTGTATAAAAAACATTTATTTTTTGCTTTTTAGTTAACTTATGTCACTTTTGTGTTTTTATTTGAAGTCGGTTTTCTTTTTTTTTTAAAAGTTAATTATTATTAGCTTAGTCTGTTAGTTTTGAATATAGTTTTAAAACTTTGGCTGTCTTAGAAATGGTATGCAATTGTTATTATTTTTTACGTCGCCAAGATAACGAACCTAACTCGCGAAATTATAGAAACAATTCAGATGCATTTTTATTAGTAAATCTTGATTGCAAATTTCGAGTAATTGTTGTATGGAAGTTTCTAAATTTGATGTCTGTTTATTTACGGAAATAATGTTAATTAAATTAAATAAATTTTGAAACTTGAATATCTTTACCTAAATATTGCACAGTACTTAAAAATCTCAGTAGTTACTCAACACTAGTGCATTTGGAACAGTTATCTAAACGACCACCAGATGTCGTATCTGACCTAAGTGCTCTATAAAGAAGAACATTTCTGTTGATTTATTGTTTCAGTCTACATTGTGTAAGTGATCAGTAGACTTCAATAAATAATTATTTTTTAGCGTCAAAAAATTAATTTTTCATGTAAAAATTTTCATATTGCCGTCAAAAGATCAGTTTAAATTTTGAAAGTTAAATAGTTTTTTGTAAATAATTTTTGACGCCAAAAAATTAAATGTTGACGTTAAAATATTGTTTATTGATATCACAATATATTTTTTCAGTTTTTAACGTCAAAAAAGAATATTTGACGCTAAAAAATCCTTTATCGTTGACTACACTCGATATTGAGAACGAAGAAGCAAAGTTGTTGCATATAGACTGCATTATTGTAAAAAAAATCTAATTTTGGCATAAAAAAATATTTATTGATGTCAAGTTATTTACTTCATTTATTAATAATTAAATCGTTTTTTCTAATACTCCTATGTTGTAAAAACAGTTTCAGACATCAAAAAATTGTAAGTTTGTAGAGTACCTTTCCACAAACCTTTTTGTTATTAAATATAAAAATCACTATTAACTGATAGGGTAATTAAAAGGTGTTTGGTTTCACCACCAAAAAGAGCGCAGACTTTTATTTTGTATGTGCTGCTAAACACAAAGTTTTAAACAATTATATAATTTCAACTTTCAATTACTTGCAGTTTTACTGTAAAAATACATTGTTTAAAGTGAGTCATTTCAGACAAGATACGCTTATTAGTCCAGTGAATTAAAAAAATTAGACTTAAGATATGTAGGTAATCCAGCGTTTGGGAAAAGACATGACTTGTCTAATGGTATTTCACTCAGGTACCAATGAAGTAATGACGTAAAACCATGATAAGTTCAAAAAATAGCCGATCGCTTCGTCAACTGGAGGACATCTCCAGAACTGAGTAGTTAAAGATTAGTGAGATGTCTAGAATGTATATAGTCTTTGGTATATAAGTTAACAATAAAAGTTTATTTGAGTGTTTCGAATTAAGATGTTCATAACAATAGCAGTACACAGTAATTGAGTTCAGTCTAAAATCATAATACCTTTTTTTTTTAATATACTCACTGTGTTTGTTATAATATACCAAAAAAGAAAACTATAAACACAACAACAAAGAAAATAAAATTATAATAATGCTCAGTTAAAAAAATCTTATTTTTCAGAGTTTTGTATGATTTGGATTTTGGTAAAGTAACACAAACTGTAATGGCACATGAAGATGCAGTAACTTGTTTGGCTTGGGGTAGAAAGTGCAACCTATTGGCTTCAGGTAGTAGCGATTGTACTGCTAAGATATGGAGAAGTGTTGCAAGTTGTGATACAATTAAACCCATGGAATGTGTTGAAGCTCAACTGGATCATAATTCCCAAGTAACATGCCTCTGTTTTAGTCCGTAAGTTGTATAGCCTATACATTCTTGCATAATAAAATAATACAGATTATTATTATTTTAGTGAAAATGACTATTTAGCAACTGGTACAGGCGATGGGGAAATTTACATTTGGAACATATCAAATAATTCACTTTACAAAAAGTTCAATCTTCATAAATCAGCAGTTAAAGCAATAAATTTTAGTCCTGAAGGACAAAAACTAGTTTCTTGTGGATCTGACAAAGTATTTCAGGTTATTGATATAAGCACAGGAATGGCCTTATATAATAAAACTTTGCCGTCAGTATTGGTCAGTTTAAAGTGGCAAGAATTTATATTATTATTGGGTTCCGAAGATGGAACTTTGTATATCTGGGATATCGTAGAAGTTAAACTATTACACCAAATAAAAGCTCATCAAAGTATGTAAAATATTTGAATATATAGGGTACATTTTTCAAGATGCACACTATCTTGGGAATCATGAGCTACAAATTTGTTTATTTTTGCATATTCTGAAAGAAAATTAAATTATGAATATACAAGTTCCAATGTATTAGTAACATAATGTGGATTAAAAAAAAGTTGTTCGTGGTTATTGTAGCATTGTACAGAGTGGCTAGGAGAACCCCGACCACTTTTCTTGCGGCGGTCATGAGATGGCGTTTTAGTAAAGAAAAATTGGATTCTGCATTGTTGCCAGTATTTTAATTTAATTTTTCTTTACTAAAGCGTCATCTCTTGACCGCCGCAAGAAAAGTGGCCGGAGTTTTCCTAAACCAACGAAAACGAACATTGTTTTGTACAGTTTGTTTTCTGCTGAAAAAGCGTTTTATTCTACAAAGTGGCTAGGAAAACCCCGGCTACTTTTCTAGCGGCGGTCAAGAGATGGCGCTTTAGTAAAGAAAAATTAAATAAAATACTGGCAACAATGTAGAATCTAAGACGTTTTAGTTATTAAATACGCCCCATATTAAATCAAAACAACTATAACGTCTTGGATTCTGCATTGTTGCCAGTATTTTAATTTAAGACGTTTTAGTTGTTTTGATTTAATATGGGGCGTATTTAATAACTAAAACGTCTTGGATTCTACGTTGTTGCCAGTATTTTAATTTAATTTTTCTTTACTAAAGCGCCAACTCTTGACCGCCACTAGAAAAGTGGCCGGGGTTTTCCTAGCCACTTTGTAGATTAAAACGCTTTTTCAGCAGAAAACAAACTGTACAAAACAATGTTCGTTTTGCAGCCCACTAGAACATTACCACTATACTACATTCGTTTCCGACTTAAAGAATAAGTAAATAACAGAACAAGATCAACAACTATAACGTTCAGGTGGTTTCCGGTTTCGTAGTGAATATCTTCAAACTCAACTAGAACTTGTTTCAAATTCAGCATGTCTGTTCTTGTTCTTCTTCTTCCTCTACTACTTCTTGTGTTTCTGTAGGAATATGGGTAGGGCGTAAGTTTGAATGTGTTTGGTCTTCAGTCTCTGGACTGTTAAAATAGAGCACGAGTTAGCTTCTGCTGGGTTTTCTGCATTCAAAAAGGTTGGAGTAACATTGGAATCTTGTCTTGGCCTCATTTGATGAATGTTTTCTACGATAAATTCCCTGAACATCAACGATGTACAAAGGAGTAAGGTAGGGCGCAAGTTTGAATGTGTTTGGTCTTCGGTCTCTGGACTGTCAAAATAGGGCACGAAAGGCACGGGTTAGCTTCTGCTGGGTTTTCTGCATTCAAAAAGGTTGAAGTAACACTGGAATCTTGCCTTGGCCCCATTTGATCTGAATGTTTTCTATGATAAATTCCCTGAACATCAACGATGTAGAAAGTAAAGTCCTGTTTGTTCAACGCCATGTCCTGGAACACTCCTCTGTTGGTTTATTAACCCATACTGCTTCATTTTCATGAAATATTCAATCTCTTGCTCCTCTATCGTATTTTTTCTTCTGAATTAAAGTAGATTTGTCCATGTTTCGATGTATGTCTGGCTTAAGTTGATCAAACAAGGACCTCACAGGTCGTCCAAACATTAGCATACTAGGAGATGTTCCTGTTAAAGGTTGAGTGGTATTACAGGGTTCCCACTGACCCTGGATAACCTGGAAGTCATGGAAAAGTCAGGGAATTAAAATTTTAACCTGGAAGTCATGGATTTTATGCAAAATTTGGCAAAAGTCTTGATTTTTCTCTTGATTTACAGTAAAAAACCTGATTTTCTTGCAGTAGTGTTAACATAATTTAAAAAAATTAAAAATTTTCCGATCAAATTTAAAAATTGCCGCTTATAAAACTTTTCTGCTGAAGGTTTTTAAAATATCGTTGAGGTACTTTTCTTTTCCTTGTTAAATTCCAAGGAACGTAATATGGCTTATGATTAGGTGCAAGTGAGACGGCCATATACTGTCTTGTGAATTGATAAAAAACGCATAAACGTGATTATAATTTTATTGATTTCTTTTGTCGAAAGTCATGGGTAAGTATGATTTTTGGTCATGGATATCCTGGAAAAGTCATGGATTCTAATTCTTGATAGTTAGTGGGAACCCTGTATTACTATAGGAAAACGTAAATTGCTGCCAACGTTAATTTTGATCATTTGATTTGCCGCTTGCTGTCATTCTCTCTTTAAAGCTACGAACAGCTTTGACAGCCAAACCGTTTGTTTTTAGATGGTAAGGAGTTATTCTTATATGAGTTATGCCCTTGTTTTTTAAGAATTCTTCAAACTTGTTATGTTAGTTGAAGACCGTTATCTGACACTAAATTTTTGGGTAAACCAAACCATGCAAACATTTCACGTAATGCTGTAATAGTTCTTAAACTCGTAATGTCAGTTATTGGTATAATAAAGAAACATGTATATGCGCCTATCACAAGTAACAACATTTTCCCTTCAAAAGGTCCGATAAAATCAGTGTGAATTCGAGACCATACTTCTGGCAGAGCACTCCACGGATAAAGTGGCAATTTAGCTTTGTTTTGTCTCGACTCTAACTTGAGTGACGATATCTTCATTAATGTTTGGCCGGTACACATGCATTCAGGCTATTGACTTACTAGCACTGATGCCGGGATGTCCGCCGTGCAACATCTGAAGAATTTTGTTTTATAAAGATTTTGGTACACATATCCTTCCCTTTTTCAAAATAAAATGTTTTCTTCAAAAGAAAGTTCTTCTTGTTTCTCAAAAAATGGTATTAATTCCCCTGGTATCGTCCTTTTGTCTGGCCAATATGTGTTTACGAATCGCAAATTTTTGATAAAGTAAATCGCTTAAAGTCTTTTCTTGAAGCTTTCTTTTCGTCACTAGCAAATGGTGTAGTCATACGTGTAATAGGTGGCTCAATTTAGGTAACCCCTTTTTTTCTTCATCTGATGGAGCTCCGCCGCAGTTTCACCATGACGTTATTAATTGCTTAAACAATTAATACGGTCTTTTTTATTTTCCAATATTGCATTATTTTTAACTTTCTTTCAGAATACGCAAAAATATAGGGGGTGTTTGTTCAATTCTAAAAAAACTGTTGCATTTAAACAGTATAAAAAGTTACACTTCTTTCCCCATTTAACTAATTTTTTAGATTTTGTGGTTTCCAAGATACCACTAGCGTGCATCTTGAAAAATACACCCTTTGTAGCATATTTTATACTGTTTTTGTGGTTATGATTTAATAAGTTAACATGCCTTTAGTTAAAAGACTTTTTTGTTACAAGAGTAAGCAAACTTTAAATAAGAACAGGCTATACTTGTTCTCTTGCAGTAAAAAATTGGCTTAATCATGCAACATATCAGAGGAATAGTCAGCTTGGGGGGGGGGGCAAGAGCCAAAGATAGACTTTTGAATGTTTAAATGTAAATAAAGAAAACAATCATTTTATTTAAACCAAAATGAAGAAAGATTATTTGTATAACAAAAAATTAAATTATTTAAAAATATGAAAATAGGTACCTGCAAGATACCGCAAGTATGCAAATTCTAAAAAGTTATGGAAAACAAGTAATTTTAATCAATTTCTTAAAAGCGTTTACCGTGAATCGAAATGCTAAAAAAATCAAACTATGGAAATGAGGTGGCTACCTACATTAATTTCACTATTTCACCAAATTTTGTAAATTACACTAGTATTTCACGTGTTACGTACCATTTCATTGCTTCAAATTTTTTTAGCTTAAAGTAAAGAATATTTTGTTCACCTGGCCATGTCACTTTCATAACTACTTTCATAAATTAACAAATAATTGAAGCGTTTGCATATCTAAAGACAACAATCATAATATGTAGCTGAAAAAGTACCATCAGAAGTTTATGTTGAATTTTAAATTTTTGCCATCGACACTATGCATAAATTTTAATCCAGCCTAAACATTATTTTACTTTTTAGGCGCCGTGAGAGTAGTGGATATGTCATCAGATAAAGCATTTATAGTAACTGGAAGTGAAGACCATCAAATTAAAATTTGGAGGCCGTCATAAACTTAATCTCAATTTTATATAAAGTATTATATTTCGACTGTGAATTTACTATTATTTTATTTTAGATATGTAAGAGTAAAAAATTTTTAAATATTGTGATTTTTATCTAATGAGAAAAATATATTAACTTTAATAAATATTTTTGCACTAAGAAAGTGTTTTTTGAAATGTTTACTGATTGCTTGAGAATTTCAAAAGTTTTATGTATAAATAATTACTGTTGTTTTCCAATTTTAGTTACTCCTCAGTTGTTAACAAGACGAACTTGGAGCTTACTGCCACTTTAATTGTGTCTGTTTGTATTCGTTTACTAATAATTTTTTTTCGTATTATATAAATAATTAGATTTGAATTTAGTGGAGTATTTTACGCATGAAAAGGAAAACACTGGGCCCTTATTATCTCTTACAGCTATACAATAACGCGTTTTGATGCGCATGGAGAAGCAACAGCATGAAACTAAAGCATTATACTTTGATAAAACTTCTAAATTCGAGGATAAAGAATGGTTGGAATGAAATGGGGGTCAAAATAGCGCCTCAGCAAATATAATGCCATGTAAAATGTTGCCAGCAAAAATAGCGCCGATCAAAAATGTTGCGAGTAGGGCTGGGAATATTTATCGATAATATCGAATAACGATAATTTTAAAACAATTATCGATATTATCAATAATATCGATATTATTCCTTTTTTTATTAAAAGGGCTATAAATGGTAATAGCTTCTTAAGTTAAGATTAGAAGCAAAGTTAACGTCAACGCGTAAAAATTCCCTTGTTTTTACACGGTGTATATACAATTTTTAAAAAATTACGAAAGAAATAAATCGTGGTATAATATTGACATTTACAATATCAATATTATAGATTATATATCGAAATTATTGATGATAATGTCGGTATTATCGTAAATTTAGGGATATTATCATTATTATCATACTATTGATACTATCGATATTATCGGTATTATCGATTTAATTTCATTTTTGAAATTAAATTTTTAATAGCGCCCAGGCCTAGTCTAGCAAATAAAAACAGCACCGGCAAAAATAGCGTCATCAAAAGTATCGCCGGCAAAAATAGCATCATCAAAAATGTCATCGGCAAAAATAGCACCTCAAAGTGTTTTTTTTTTATATATAATAATGTATTACACTGTTATTTTTGTTTTGTTTAATTTTAGAAAGAAACCTTTCTTTAATGAACAATTAATTACATCCGCAGAATCCAACTAATTAAATCAAAACTTACTTTTGAAAAAAATCAAATTGTATGTTTTTATTTTCTTAAATTGTCTCATCATCTCTGGTAAAAGCAGAAAATGAATTTATTCTTTCGTTACTCCGTGGCACAGACAACAGCACAGTGAAGTGTTTTTGAACTTATTCATGTTCTGGTGCTTTATGAAACTGAAGCAGAATTAACTTTCAAGCAAGATGACGCTATAAAATACAGGGTGTTCCATTTAAATAACATGAAATATCGCTGATTGATTTTTCTACAAAATTAAACTGAAAAACAAACGCCTTAAACAATCGCAAAAAATTCACAAGTTCACATTTATTACATTAAACCATACCGATTCACATACTAACAACTCACTCATTCCATTGGTCACATAAACATTAATAAGAATTATTTCAAAATTTGACCACAACAAACAGTCAATCTAAATAAAATTGGAATTATCTATCTTAAAAAAACGTACATTTTAGGTATAGAAATATTGTACACAAAATTATAGAGAACTTAATAGTGCATTCGAAAATATAGTAACATAGGGTGTTGTTTTTAAAATATGTAGTTGCTTATATTGTCGCTTAAAAAATAAACACAACTTTCGGGGTACTATCCAGAGCCGTATTTATTTTTTGCTTTTAGCTGACAAAAACTCTTCGGCATAGAAATCAGGCGACCCTGGATACCAAAGAAACTTGTCTAACTTCTACTTCTTGTTTTGGATTTTTTAAAGCTTACTTTATCTATGAATTTTTGATATACACTCTAATTTTGAGTTTCACCAAAATTGGCTCATTATATTTAACTTAAACTAGCTGAAACTATGGGTTACTCCCCACGCAAGCTTTTGAAATCAAGTGCCACGTCATCCTACGTGACTGTTACATAAACATAAGGTCCAAATATCGCTAACAAAATATAAATAAGCTGTGTCGACATGTGAGAGCGTAGCCCATCGTCGCATACAGTTGAGACAGTTTCCGATTTAGTATACATATAATTGCGTAAAGTTGAGACCGTCCCGGATTTACTATATATAGATGAGCTTTCAAAATTGCGTTGCAGCTGAGAAGTCTAGAGGGCAGATTGTTTTATTACCTACAACTATTTACTACTCTACGAAGTCTTAGAGGGCAGATTGTTTTATTACCTACAACTATTTACTACTCTAAGAAGTCTAGAAGGCAGATTGTTTTATTACGTACAACTATTTACTACTCAAGGGTTACCATTTAAGAAAAATTACAGAACATATGAATAGAACCTATAGGATAGCCAACCACTATTAACAGGGATCGTTAAGAAATCTAAAGGGCAGATTGTTTTATAACCTTCATCTATCTATTCCTCTCGGGTACTGTATTACCATTTTCAATAAAAATTTTACAGAACAGGCTAACCAAACTAGCATACACAACCACCAATAATACGGGTCAAAGACAGACATTTATGTACCTATACAGTTAGGAGAGTTCCAATAATTGTGAAAACTACAATTTAAAACACTAATGAATGGGATAAATTTTAAGGTAACGTGGATACAATTACTTAAAAGATTTGTTGATGTCGATCATGCAGGGTAAGATTGTTACTCCAACATAATAAACATCACGTGATTAATTAGTACTTACGCATGTTAAGTTATACAATACTGTGGGACACATTCGCTACTAACATGTCTTGCATCTCGACGCAGTTTATTTTTTTAAATCGACTTACTAAATAAAGGGGCGTAGCCCACGGGTTCCGCTAGTTTGATTTCAACATTTAACCTAGATACGGTTGGCGTCACTGACTGTCATGTTTGACGCTTCGTCGCTTCAGAAAAAAAGATTTGACAGTTCAGTATTATGTTAGTTTTAAACATATTTTGAGCAAATGGTGAATAATACGACGTGTTAACTAATTTATAGTCATATTGTTCATATGTTTTATTCTATTTTTTTTATTTCAAGCAATTTACCTGTTACCATCAGTATTTATGTGGGTTAAATGAAATAGGACCAGTTTTACTACTCAAATTTTTGTTAAATTTTCGTGTTTCGGGTAATAATGTTTGCTTCGCTAAAAAATAAGATACGTGAAGAAACTGGTAGTGATATTTCTAAATTAACTGCAAAAATAACATCATCTACTGCCCAACGAATAGAAGCACTGCGAGGTCGTTCGCATCAGGGATCAACTTCTAGTATAAATTCGGTCCTTTCTTCGGAAGGTAACCGGGAAGAAATTGTACCTGATTCTGGTAAACATGAAGAAGACTACAAAAAAAGAATATTGAAGCTTGAGACAGATCTTGTAAACAAGTTAGAAGAAAAAACGAAAGAGTGGCAAGAAATTCTTCAGGAAAAGGATAACAAAATACAAGCATTAGAAAAGGAAAAAGATGAGGCGTTCAAACAAATTAGTGCACTTAAGGAATCATTGAAATATTCTGAAGGTACCACAATATTTTATTTAAAGTATTTGCTTTTAATTAACTGTAAATTTGTAGCACTACAGAAAAAGTTGGTAGAGCACAGAGAAGATAAAGAACAAATAGAAAATTTTCAAACGCAAGAGCTAACAAAAGTTAAACACTTAGTTCTCTTACGAGAACAGGAATTAGCCGAAAAAACGACAGCTGTGAAAGAAACTGCACAGCAGCTTGAAAAAATACGCACTGAAGTTACCCGACTACGTAGACAAGAAGAACGTTTGAGTGATGTTCAGGTAGGTACCTATTAATGTTTCAATTTTTTAGAAGTTCAATGTTAGAGTTATTATTATGTATATATTTAGTCATGGAATGAAACATGTAGTTGAACAACCCTTTTATTTGTTCCTATATTTTATAAAGCATATGAGTAGATTGGAATTTACTTACCAAGCAACTGCTATGCGTAATTACACTTAATTAATTTTCCCTTGTATTTGCAAGTTTTTTTGTTCATAAAGCACTTTATTAAAAAAATGCTAAGTGTACCCACTAAATATGCTTTAGTTCAGCATATATTTGAACGAATTTACAACTGTTTTCTTAACATCAATTTTATATTAAGAATAAACATCAATTTTTGTTTGTAGCATTTCAAACATGTAATGAATGTAGTGAATTGTCCTTCCTACCAAAGCTACTTGTTATTTATTAAAATTTGAAAAAATTACAGTATTTTAATTGGTTGAATTTGAATTACGGTAAGTGTAAGTTATGTCCCTAATTTACTTTTTATTTAATGCAAAGTTTTTAAGTATTAACTTTGCCATTACTGCAAGAACTATTGTATTTGTTTTTTTGTTGAAGAATTTGAATAAATGGGGAAAAACACATTAGTTAGAATACAGAGTGAATTTTGGCTGTGGAACGCTCCAAATAAAAAATTTCTCGTTTATCTGTGGCCGAAATCCTCGGACACGTCAACTTTACTTTTTGAAGGCGCATTGTTTATGATAGTTGTCAATTTTTTTTACTGCCAATGTCGTTATAGCCAGTTTTTCAAATGGTAAAGGAGGGGGGGGGGGGTAAAAAAATTTACAACTATCACAAAAGATGCGCCTTCAAAAAGTAAGGTTGATGTGTGTGAGGATTTTGGTCGCAGATAAATGAAAAATTTTTTATTTGGAGCGTTCCACAGCCAAAATTCGCTCTGTATGTTTGGTGTTATGAACCTTTATTTTACTTATCGTCTTGAGATTTTTCCCATTCTTTTAATCCAATTTGAAAATAACCTAAAATTCTGAAATGAATTTTGAAATTTAACATTGTCATGGTTTTTTTCACGATTTTAATTGTTGTACAGTAGCAAGACTATTCATTTTTATTATATGGTTCCAGTCTCTGTTACGAAAAATTGAAAAATGCCTATGTAATTGACTATGAATAAGTTTTGGCATGTGTTTTTTAGCTTTCATACCCTAAGTATATTAGGATAATTTCTTTGGTGTTTATGGTTAAACACATTGTATAGCAGATAGCTTTGAACCATTTTTGTTATCTTTCTTCCTGTTTTTATCAGCCTGTTATTTACACACGGTTGTTTAAATTGTAGATACTAACAGGTACTTATTTTACTTGCTAATATTTGACCAGTTTGCATTTTAAATTAAATAAGTTATCATAAACCTCGATGTATAGATCATTCACCTTTAGTTTTAGAATTTTTGTCCAATTTTAAATTAATCTTGCTTAATAATAATTAACAATATACTTTTCTTAGGTAGTATGCTAATACTTCTGTGGTTATAGTGAATGGCCCATAAGGCCATAAATAACTTTTATTCTCATCGAATTTCTCAACTGAAATTCTTTTAAAATTTGTTATTTGACCTAAAAGTAAGACGAAAAGTCTTAATAAACATAGGTCCTAAAATGCTTCGCTTTCGAGATATAAAACAAAAATAAACAATTTTACATGATGTCTATGTTTCACACTAGAAAAATTTCGTCAAGGGCAGTACTAGTCCAGGAGCATTGGTACTTTATTAAAGAAACCTATTCTTTGAACAAAAACACTCAGAAAAGGTATTCTTGTTGAAGGTCGTTAGAAGTTGCTTGAAATAATTAAATTTTTGTGAAAAAACGAGTTGGCATGAGAGCCCATTGTTTCCTAAAGATGTGCTGTAAGCGGTAGTTGTAACTCTATAAGAAAGCATTTCTGTACTCATATTTACGGAAACTTTTGTTATTGCTTTTATGTGCAGAACCTTTCGAAGTTTCTACAAACTATATTGAAAACAAAAGAAACTTAGAATTCATGTTTTTGTCTTACTTTTAGGCCAGAAAACCACTGTATGAATTATAGCAAACTTTTCTGCGACACCCTGTATATTATTGTAGAGACAGTGGATTTTATTATCAATTGTTTCTTTAAGTTAAGGTTTGTGTTTATTAAAGAAAATTTTTTTATTTCTTTTTTTGGAGAACAACTGTGTGTACCTATTTCAAAGTTTTAACCACTACGTGTTAACATGCGATATCTTTTACTAACATGTCTTTATACAACCTAAAAATAATTAAATGTTGCAATTAAGAGGGAATGTGATAATAATCAGAGTCTAAAAAATTTCTAGTTTTTTTTAATGAAATGTCTTATTAATTAGACACTCTAATATTGAGTATTTTTTCTAATATAAATTTTCTTATTTAAAAAGTTTCATTTATGTTTACCAAGACCCTAATTGTTTGTTATTTTTAGTGTATGATAGAATATGCTTGATGCCTTCATATCAATTAAAGTTTTTTATTTTAATTACAGTTATTAGTTGATAGTAGCCAAAAAAAATTATTTTAATTTCAGGATTGTTTTTCTTATATTACCGGATTTTGCATTTATGTAACATTTTCTGTGTATAGTGACAACATTATTTTAGACATGAACAACTTTTTCGTCCTATTGCTTGATTATACAGTTTTATCCTGCACAAGAATTGTTTTTGTTCCGATATTTATAGATTTTTTTAATTATGTTACTTTTTTTATTTAAATGAAGGAATCGCACTCGGTGTAGAAAATTGCACATGTGTTTGCACTTTATGTTTGTGAGCTTCCAGTGGTGCATCGCAGGTATGTGCTTTGGGCTTGAAACGTTAATTCAGAGTCTTAAATTTTATGTGCTTGTCGTGGTCGTAGTTATTTTGTTTTACAACAGTTTTAAATGTATTCTTTTACAATTTTATTATGAAATACTCATATTGATGAAAGATTTAAAACATTGATGATTTCATCAATTAATTCTTTTACTATGTGAAGTGGAATTCAAACAAGGGTAGAAAAATATATCTAACTTACTAATAGATAACCATTTCCTGATGTAGTAGGCTACTAATTTTAGAGAATTTTTTATTTGAAATGCATAGCAAAAATTTAATGCTTACTAAGCTCTTAAATTGCTATTCAGTTATCAAATTTCAGACTGCTCGGTTTTGAATGAATTGATCAATTGGCTGATGAAAAAGCAAACATTTGTTACATTTTTAGAAATTTAAGACTCTTGAAAGTTTTAAAAAACACACAATATTATACTAAAATGAAAGGTCTACACAAAAGTCTTTTTTAGGACGATTTAGAGAGTTTAAGACATTCTAGTGGTCGAGATTTGGCAGTGCTAGCAACAGAGTTAGCCAAAAGCGAAGAAGAAAGAAGGCATCTTGCTGATTTGGTAGCTGTTTTGCGACAAAGAAATTCCTCAAATACACCAAGCGATGATCAAGCAAATCAAGAACGAAAACTTTTAGAACAAAGACTCGAAGAAGCCCATCTACATCTTGCTGATATCAAAACTTCATGGAGTGATAAAATTGCTTCTCTGGAAACACAGGTAAATTTTGATGTTAGCAAGAGCTTTAGGAAAGGAAATTTGACAATTTTTTTTATCGTATAACTTGTAACACTCAGAATTGATATTTTAAATGTGACGTTTTTTTAGGTTGGTAGATTAAGCAGGCAAGCTGCTGAAGAAAGTGCAGAAAGAAGAAGAGCTGTACAGGAGAAGGAAACCTTTTCAGAAAAAACAAAACAAATGGAATGTGAATTAGAATGTAATCGTCTCGAACTTAATAATAAGGAGTCTAAAATCAGACGCCTCACTACTGAAATTGAAGAACTATCAAAAGAATTGAAAACTCTTCGTGCTGATTCCGAAGAGGAAGTTACATTCCTTAGAAGACAAATTGTAAGTGAATGAAAATTGGGCAACTATGTTTAAAAAATTTTACTTTTTATTTTACTTTGTGATCTTTTGTTAAGGTTGTGCAAAGAATGATACCGCTTTTTGGGGTTGCAAAGCAATGAATCTTAAAGCTATAAGAAAAAGAATAATGCAGGATTTTATATTTGTTTCTTTTCAAATTGTGATTTATTTTGTAAATAGTAGTTTTTTATACTGTTGACACTATTGCTTTTTGATGTGGTTTTGCAATGCTTGTACATAATTAAAATGCTGCAAAAAGGTGGTTTAATATGAATTGTATTTATATGTATCAATAATTTACTTTAAACCTACCTACATTATTATTTCTGCCTAACATTAAGAATAATTGCCCTACACATTAGTTGCATCCATGGTATTCTATTGAGTTGTAGACCAAAAAAAATCAGCTACTAGAATACAATTTTCAATTTTAGATCTCTGTATCTGTACAAACTTATCAAGGGCAATACAACGAGAGGTGAACATTTTTAAAGAATGTTCTGTATTTACGCAAATTATTGTGTCATAATTTCAAAACAAAACACATTAAAAACGAAATTGTAAGTTTGTTTAGCCACATTTGCAATAATTTGCATGTAAGCACAAAACATTCTCTTAAAAAATTTAGATTGCGAGTAGTATTTGGAAAGATTATTCAACAATATATAGTAAGAAAACATACTGTACCTACTTTTTTTAAATATTTCCTTTGCTGTTTAAATAGAGAAACTCCCGAAACGTGTATTATCATCAATTTTAGTGTATGAAACTAGAAACTTCTCGTTGACATTTACGTCAAAACAAAACAATTATTCACATCAAAGCATCTCGCCGCTTGTAAACATGATGTTGAAAACACGATGACATTAAAACTTTTCCCTATGATAATATATAATAATATAATTTCCCCGTTTTGTTTGACTTGATTTCAAAAATAAAGTTATCGTATTGGCTCATTTACTATAGCATTGAATAATCAATATAATTTATTACTAACAAATAGCAAAACATAACCAGTCAGTTATCCCATTTTGTGAAATTGCTTTCTGTATTTAAAATAGCAAAGCAGATATCAACAACTACGACCGTCTTGACTCGCCCTGTGTAGTAAATAACATACAAAAAAAAACTGACCATAGCCATAGATAGGTGTACTAACAAAGATCTAGAAATGGCAAACATATTTTTACATTTATCGTGTATCATTTCGTTAATGCGTCATATTAAGATAATAAAATCGTAAGAGGTGATATAAAATGGCACATGCCTTTTAAATAGACAAGTAGTGGTTATTTTAAATTTTCAATACATTTTGTATGACTAGAATCCTGTTGCTGATACGATACTAATTTCGCTGACTAAATTTTGTTAGTATTGTTTAACTATCCCTTATATAAGTTATATGATAATGTATAACAAATGGAAAGAAATATACAAATGCTAGATTACGTAGCAGCAGTAAAACTGATTTATTTGTTAATTATTTGATGTTACAAAGATAGTTATGAGGTTATTAGGTAAATGTAGCTTAGTCTTTTTGGTTATTGTTTGCTTATTTTTTTGTTGTTGGAAAAATAATTAACTATTACAATATCTGCACTTGTTTCATTAAAAAAAATGTTACATAGATACTTCTTTGCACAACATAATGTTTATACTGGCATAACTGAAGAGTTATGGTTCTACGCTCCTCATATGTGATTAATTAAAGAGTTTTTTATTACTATTTTTCATTAAGATTAATTTGCTTTGGTAGAACTGTTAGTAATGCCAGTAAGTAATGTTACTATGAAGTTTTTAGCATGTAATTACACACTACTTCTGTACTATTTTTATAGTTTGTACTTTAAGGCTTTAATATGTTTATTAATAAGTTCTAGCTTTACTTAGTTCAAGTTCATTTTAATTTATTGTAAATAATACAATTCTTAACTTCAACAGATTATCTATTTTAGCCTTATACGTTGAAAAAACAACAAAAAACATTTTAAAAACTTTGTTTAATGCTAAAGAAAAAACAGACATTTGCTAAAATCAGGCATTTACAAATTAAATTGTTCGCACTGCAATTCGGTTTATGAATGACAAACAATTAGAAATTTTGATATTAGGTACAAGGAACACGTACGTTGTTACAAGTATAAACACCTACCTAAAATCCAATTACGCTAAACACTTATTAGAACACAATCATTCAATAAAATCTAATAACACTATAGAAAAGTTGGATATACTAGAAGCGTTTGAAATTCACAAACATTTAAAATTTGTACCTTCAATGAATTAGCAATCATCTCTTACATTCACCATTATTGGACGTTTTGGAATGATGAATCAAGTTATTTGGATGCAGATATAGAAAACCAAGATCAAGTTATGAAGATTTATTGTTCCTATAGCAACACCAACTGTTTACTTTTAATCTTTTTTATGAAAATGACATTTCAACATGTCGAAATACCTACGTATAAGGCTAAAATAAAAACCTGTTGTTAAGTTAAGAATTTTATTATTTACAATAAACTTTAATATGTTCTTATTTTACACATAAGTAAAACATACTTTTTTTTAAGTTGTAAGAAATACTACTGTTAAGGTTATTTTTAATTTGTTTTTGTATATAATATCTGAAATACTTTCTGCTTTCTTTGTTTTGCTTTTAATTTTGTGATTAATAAAAAACTTTTTGTTGCTTAAGTTCTTTATACCTTCTTCCATTATTATTTTCCTTTAATGCCTGATTAAACATACATAAGCTATAAACAAAATGTGATGAATGTTTTTGAAGTTTGTTTTGAAAACAAAAGTAATAATTTTAATTATAAACAAAACATTTCTACTACTACGTTTAATCAGTGGCATAGTATGATTAAATAGTGATATACCTAGCCAGCATGTTTTTTTACCACAAGTCTTCACTGTGTTAGGCCACTGGTTTTAAATTGTAATATCTCTAATGTAACTCCATAAAATACTAGCTGATGATCATTAAAATTTTTGGCCGACTCTTGCCATGAAAACCCAATGTAGTGTCTTTGTTTAATTCACAAACCTACAATTAGTTTGGTTTGTCATTTTAACAACTATAATTTATGGTATAAGGTAAGACACACGTTCATATTCTATAGCAAGAGTTGACTTAAAGTTTAAATGACCGAGTGGTATAAGGCATCTGTTTATATTAACTTAATATTGCGTTGCATTACAGCAAGATGCAAGTACTGAAATAAAAGCAGTTCGTAAAAATTTAGATAATACAGAATGTCAGTTAGAAAAAGCCGATGATGAATGTGGCAAGCTAAGATTATCCGTAGAATCTGAACATCAAGCAAATAATTCACTTCGACAACTTATAACAAAACTTGAAAAGGAGTTAAATGAAGAAAAAACCAATTCACTGAATGTTCAGAAAACATTAAGCAGGTGAGATGTGGTTTTTATTTATAAAACTTTTAAATATGTTAAACAACAGTTGTGTTTATAGGGTAACATCGGAAAAAAATTCAGCCTTATTAAGAAATGCAGAAATATCGCAACAAATGGAAATGGCTAAACAAGAAACGAGAAGACAAGAAATTGAAGTGACTGAACTTACAAATAAAATGGCTATAGTCGAGGAAGAGAATAGAAAACATAAAGAAAAAGAAAGTAAAAATGTAGAACAAGACTTAAAAAACAGTATAGCCCATTTAGAGGAGCAGCTTATGGAAAAAAATAAGGTACTGAAGTGCTTTGTACTGAAATAAAATACTGTGACATAGAAATTTTTATTTTTATATCTATGTTTAGTTTATTATAGTTAATAGCATATTTTTTAAGAAAAATATCTTCCTCGCATTTCATTTTAAGCACACGAAAAAGAATTTCTCTATACATACATGCGACAAACTTTAAGGCTGATTCCTGGGTTATTTTGATCATAAAAGTTCATATGAATAACTGTCCAAAACGGCTTAGTTTTAAAGTTATAGGATGTTTAATAATAAATTAAGAATACAATAAACGGTAGGTAATAAACAAAATGAACTTATAGAAATTGTTGAAAATGATCACCGCCAACTGCAATACAGGCATCTGTCCTCCGTCTTACTGAATGGCACACGTTCAAAAATACCGGGGATGTTCTGAATTGTCTCAAATGATGCAACAATGCGATTTCTCAGTTCATCAACATTTTCAATGGGAGTCGTATAAACTAGTGATTTAACTCCAGAGAAAAAAATCTAGAGAATTTAAGTCTGGAGACCGAGGAAGCCACGGTTGTGGACCTCCTCGCCCTATCCACCGACTTGGATATGCACCGTCCAAAAACTCGCGAGCAACTCAACTGAAATGTGCTGGAGCACCATCGTGCATAACATACATTTGGAATCTTCATTGATATGGGACTTCTTCCAACAGTAGTGGCAGTTCCTTTTCAAGAAAATGGCGGTATACTTCTCCATTTAACCTCATCGGCAAAAAATGTGGACCTATCAAGTGATCTCCAACAATTCCGGCCCACACATTAACAGAGAATTGGTGTTGATGACGGCCATCCATTGTTTCGTGCGGGTTTTCTTCGGCCCATATGTGATTATTATGGAAATTAATAATAGCGTTTCTAGAGAAAGTAGCCTCGTCGAAGTAGAATACTTGCGTCAATAACTGAGGATTTTGTGCGAATTTATGTTGCATCCATTGACACAAAGCCACTCTTTGCGGGAAATCGGTTGGCAAAAGTGCCTTTACTCGTTGGATGTGCTATGGATACAACTGTTGACTCTTCAATATCCTCCACTGTGGGCTAACTTATGTTTAAGACAGAGACAATTTTTCTAGTGCTGCTTGTAGTAGGATGTTCCTTGATTTCATTAAGCACCATTTCTTCCACTTGTGGAGTTCTAACTATGCAAGGGTGTCCGTTATCAGCCGTATGTTTTCTAAAACTTCCCGTTTCACTAAGACGGTGAAGACAGGCAAATATCAAATGATGCGGGATTACATGGTTCGGGTATCGTTCCTCATAAAGACATCTAGCTGCACTTGAATTGCCATTGGCAAGACCATAAACATAATGCATATCGCACATCTCAGCATTTGTGTAATTCATTTTAAAGAACAGAAGCTGGCAATAAACTTTAATGAACCAATGCTTTGATACAATAATATTGAAATGACAAATAAATATTTTCACTTCAAAACGATTGTTTTTGCTGAGCCAACTATGATACTAGATGGTATAAGTTATACCACAGATAAGGTTAACACTACAGATATACGGTAAATATGTGAGCTATCGGCAGCTTGTTTTATATGATTAATAATCTGCAAAAAGATGGCGCTACAATGACAATTTATAATTAAGTCACAGATGACTGTAATTGAGCAGATTACTTAGCACAGAAACCAAAAGTTAGACAGCCATCTGCCATGCTTAATTGTCAAATCGCAATTTTTCGTAAATAATTAATATTGAAGCCAATTCTACTTAAATTATATTCATGATGTGACAGATGCACTCAAATCCTCGATAAAACAGTTTCCAACACATTTCAACAGTAATAAACAAATAGCGATAGCAGCGCCCTAAAATTGGTCTGGTGCGTTGTAGCCAAACTAACGCTAATTTCGTCTCCAAATATGAGCGGACATTTTGTATAAAGGGTCGTATATCTGTAGTGTTAACCTTATCTGTGGTTATACTATACAAATTCTTAATTTATTATTAAACATCCTATAACTTTAAAACTAAGCCGTTTTGGACAGTTATTCTTATGGACTTTTATGATCAAAATAACCCCAGGAATCAGCCCTTAAAATTTGTCGCATATATTTAGAATCATCCTGTATAGAGCAACTTTATACCAACAGAGAAAATATTTTTCTTAGTCGGTGGCGGTAATTATTTAGGTCATCTTAAGATTCAAATCTCTATTAACAAACGTCTGGAAACGGACCTTTTTTAATATATGGTGCAGTCAAACCATGTTTTAATTAATATCTCCACTAAAATTGAGATATTTGATTCACATTTTGTATGGGTATTTTACTATTGATGTATACTTAAGATTTTTACTTAAAAATCGTGTTCTGTTTCCAAATTACACAAAAAAAAGCTACTGAAAATCTAAATCCAATGGTTTTCAAGATAATTCAACTTTTTTGAAAAATTGAGTTGCCATAAACTGTGGGTACTTTAAGGGCTGCATTTCGGGCTAAACGTGGGTATACGCCACAAATATACAGTTAGGTAAAAACGTATAACCAGTGTAACAGGGAACCGGTTCACCCCCCTTTTTTTTTATTTATTATGATAATCAATTCAAATTTGGTATGGCTAATATATTCCTAGTGCTCTATTATTTGACGTAGATTACGACTTTCTGGAACTTCCGGTTTCGCCGGAAATGACATCAATTTTCTTATTTTAAATGGAAGACCCGGTATATTTTTACATATTTTAATTAGGGAGGAAATTCTGCATATGGTGGTGCTGTTTAACTAAATTTTAGGTGCAGTAAAGATTTTAGGCTGCAAAAATATTTTTTTTATTTAGAGTGCCATGACCCACGCAAATTGTTTGCTATGAAGTAAAGTATTGTTTTAAAAATGATTAAAGTTTTTTGTAAAAAACTCAGGTTTTTTAAATGGAACGATATAGGCTCGCTATGTTGCTTCGAAAGAGCATTTTGTTATGTTTAATATGATACCCATTACTTGACATTTTTTCCAGTTGGTTGTAGACATTTGCCCTTGAACAAGAATTTTATTTTGATATAAAGCAAGTAAACAGTTGAAAGTGGAAACCGTCGTTTCAGTAAAAATTCCGAATTATGAAAAACAATAGAACTGCATCAAAAATAATGAAAATTCTTGACAGTTGACTGTTGCAGTTTGTGTATTAGTTTTGTATTAGTGTCGTAAACGTTTAACTGATTTCTGTGTTAATTTTGTAGCTGCAATTAATAAGAACTGGAAAAGCAACCAATAATCCACATATTGCGACGTAGTAAACTGTCAACAACTTTATTGTTTTTGATGTTGTTCTATTGTTTTTCATAATTCGGAATACGTTTTCACTGTCGAGTACCTTTAATTCAAAATAAAATTCTTGTTTAAGGGCAAATGTCTACAACAGATTAGAGAAAATGTCAAGTTATGGGTATCATATTAATCGTCACAAAATCTTCTTTCGAAGAAACATCTTCTTCTTCTTTCTCTATACCCATTCATACCTTTCAGTGTTTCGATTTGGTCCTCATATAATTGGATTTTCTGTTTATTTTTTATAGTTCTTTCTATCTCTAGCTAATATTTTTGCTTCTGTGATGGTTTTTCCTCTTCTGCTTGCCAATTCCTTTATATGTTCCTCTCACATCCTTCTTGGCCTTCCCTGTGATCTTTTACCCTCTGTTTTAAATTGCAGCATCTTTTTTGGAATTCGTGTGTTATCCATTCTAACTAGGAGACCATACCATTTCAGTTGCTATGTCTCAACATTATTAACTGAGGTGTCAAGTTCAAGTTCATCGCTAATGCTTCTGTTCCAGATTCTATCGCTTCTAGTTTTCCTCAGTATTCCTCGTAAGTACTTCATTTCCGCTGCTGTAATTTTAGATCTATGTTTGTCTAGCACTGTCCATGATTCGGCTCCATATACTAGCGTTGGTTTTGTACAGGTGGATTTTTGTGTTGCTGTCTATTTCTTATTTTGCTATTAGTGTGTTATATATCTGATAATATACTCTACTGGCTTAACTTATTCTGTATATGAAGGAATATAATGAGCCGATATCGTTCCATTTGAAAAAATTGAGTTTTTTTGAACCGTTTGTAACAACATTGAACGCTTCTACATCTTAGCCGATAGAGTACCGGTACAGTGGCAGTGCTGCCAGAGTGGTTGAGTGGTTAGGGCACTTGGCTGCTACGCAGAAGGTCTTGGGTTCAAATCTGAAACTGGATACCTGGCGGCCCAGTCGCTTTTTAAAAATCGGAAGCAATGGTCCGGTGGCCCTGACCCACCACATTGCAGGCCAAACTCCTCATTGGAGTGTAGTGCCACCGACTTTACTTTTTTACAGTGGCAGCAATAGTGCGATCTTACACGTTAGTGTTCTCGCAAACATACTTTTGAAATATGATATGACAATTTCTAAAATATAGCAAAGTTTAGGCGAAGTGCTTCACTCATTAGTTTATTTAATGCAAGTCCACCAGTGCGCGTATAACGAAAAACAATTCTAAGAATACAGCTCTGGGGTACTTCCTCAGAACGTGCAAGTAGTATGCAAAGTGAGTTCTGTTGGGATAAACTATACTCAAAGTTTTTTTGAAGGCAAATCTGCAAATGCTGTGTTGCGAAGTTTAAAGTCATTTTTTTAGTAAAACACATATTGAGTATATACTGACTTATTTTATAACATTTGAATTAAAAGTGGATAGTAAGAACTGAGAACTCGTGTTTACATAGAATTCTTTTGTTTTAACACTGGTTGTAAACTGTTTTAAAGCAAATTCAACTTGGCTTAAAGTCTCAAGTATGTACAAAATAAATTAATAGATGAGTGGAGTATCCCCACATCTACACACCTTATTTGTGGATTTGTACGAAAACAAGTGTCATTGCAAATCATTACTAGTAAAATCACAGATTTTTTATAGTTTTACATCTCTGAGTAAAATATACATATAAAATTGGAATCTAATATCTTAATTTATAGAGGCGATAATGTGATTTGACTGCAGGGGGTTGCATCTCAAAATGTTAATACTTTATTCTTAAAATGATCTAAGGAATCACCTCCTCGGGGATCGCATAAACTGTTAAGAGATAGTGATTTGGTTAAATGAGTAGAATTTTTCAGCATCTCAAGTACTACTATAATCCACAATTAAATCCTAGTATGTTTGCTTAATTTGCAGTACGGACTGAAAATACTAGAATTTTCAGGTTTCACTCTTTGTGTATACACTTTTTTACGCAGATTTCGAATCTGAAATCTGAATTTTTATAAGTCGTCAAATTTTCAATATATTGACATTAAATTCGATTTTTTAAATGAAAAAAAAGGCTGCATTTGTTTCCATTGAGGTTTGATCAGTTTATCTTCACAAATAATAAAGTTATAAGCGAGAAACTATTTTCTTATGGAAGGCTGTGAAAAAAAAAAAAAAAGATGTGAATGTTTCAGAGAATAAAACTATTAAAAATGTAAGCTCCTATAACAGTCAAAAGACGTTTAAGTTTTTAAATACTTCTTCCTCCTAAGTAATAAATCCTGAAAAGTAAGATAAATTTAGAATGAAAATAAAGATGCAGATATTGCCGAAACAAATGAAATAGTCTTCATCTCTGATTATTATATGTTCAAACATTTTTAATAGTTTTATTCTCTGAAGTTTCCAAGTGTTGTTTTCAATTTTTTACAGCCTTCCATGAGAAAAAAGTTTCTCGGTATTTATTATTTGGGAAGATAAACTGATCAGAACCTCAATAGAAACAAATGCAGGTTTTGTTTTTTTCTTTTGTTAATTTTCAGCCTACTACGTGAAAATTTTGTCACAGCCTACTATGAGAAAATAGTTTTTCCCTTATAACTCCGTTATTTGGGAAAATAAATTCGTCAAAACGCCTTTGACGCGTATCTAAAAAAGTGAAGTTAATGTCAATAACTTGAAAATGTAACGACTTATTAAAATTCTAATTCCAGATTCGAATCTGCATAAAAAAGTGTTTTAATAATGTCAAAAAAGCTTTGCGATATCTTTGATAATAACCAAATTATACACAACAAATGAAAACTGAAGTCTAGTTTTTTCAGTCTGTACTGAAAATTAAGCAAAAATTCTAGGATTTGAATGTGAACTGTAGTAGTACTTGAGATGCTGAGTAATTCCTCTCCTTTAACTGAATCTCTATCTCTTACCGTTGACAAGATCCTCATGCATGGGCCCCTTATCTTGGACACCCTGTACAAAAATTCATATGAACTGTGCTCGGAAATGATTTCGTTTGGGGTAACTGGTTTTTATTTATGTATTGTTTGTTGAGACATTTACCAATGTAAACTTTTTTCAGACTATAAAAACACTACAACTACGATTAGCTGACATGAAGAAGGCATTACAGCAGGAATTAAGAACTCCAGGAAGTACAGCTTACTATAGTGATTTATCAGATACAAGTTGTGCAGCCATATTAACCCCTAGTCAGACTTCAACTAAAAATTTGCAGCATAGTATACGTAAAGATGAAGACGATATAAACTTTAAGTATTTAAAACATGTGCTTATTAAATTTTTTACTAGTCGGGAATATGAAGCACAACATTTAATAAGGGCTGTTTCTACGTTATTAAAATTTTCACCCGAAGAAGAAAAATTGTTGCATGATACATTGGAATGGAAAATGTCATGGTTTGGAGTGTTTGGACCAAAGCCTAAAGCTGGAAATGGTCAGTTGGCAACAAATATCCCATCCAGTTGATGGTTATTTTAAGTGTGATTTGAAAGCATTTGAGTACAGAATTAGCTTAATGCAGCTAATAAATGACAATTAAAAATGTGAAAGTACCTAACATTCCGTGTGGAGTTCTTTTTAGAACCATTTTTAAGCCAAAAATCCGACTGCATAGAAAAGAAATTATTTATTGATTGATATGATATAAAACTTCCAAAAGAATTCCACTACTATCCTAAATAATATAATATAGATTTTTTTATTATATAGGAGTTGTGTAATTTTGTAGAATGTTCTGCTCCAATACAGGTTTTCTGGGTTTAACTTTTGAGTGGTATTTAATACATGTATTTTAAAAGAAGCTTTATGAGTGTTAAGTAATGCTAGCATATATTTGAAAATTATACCCGGAAGGTCTTTTTGAAACACATTTATATTATTTTCGAGTAGGTAATGCTTCACTATATATATTTTAAATGCTTATATAATTTCATATAAAAATATGTTTTGTTGAAATTTTAAAATTAACATCGTTACGGATTGTAAATTATTTATATTGTTTTACAAGTAAATTATTTTGCCTGCAATTTCAATTCAATTTTTTTTGCTTCCTTTCCTATTCTTTTCTAGTTGCACACAAATTATTTGAAGTGCAGTAAATCTTTATGGGTAGTTCATTATAACAATGGAGTGCTGCACTTAAAGAGTATCAAGATGAGTAAAAATAAGCAAAGCATTTTAGTTATGCAATCATTCTAAAAACCTTATCAGCAGGTGTCAGGTGTGAATAGCTGCGTCTTTGTCATTCATAGGGAAGCTCTCTAGAACAGTTGATTATCCTAAATAAAGCGGTAAGTACACAGGGTGTATGAAAACTACAGCGACAAACTTTGGCAGGTGATTTTTTAGGACATTTTAAGAGGAAAAGTTCCTACGGACGTACGTCCTTACCTCTTCCTTACAGAGTTACAGTCTTCTGAAGATGGAACAATTTAATCGCATTTTAACTAATGTCTCGGTTATAAATCGCAATATTTGATACAAAATTTTAGTTGTTATGACTAGAAAATAAAAAAGTTTTATCTCGTTCTGAATCAGAAAAAATGTTAAATCGATTTTTTCTGTAAAATGGCTAGTTGTAAAAAAATAAAGTGCCAGTTTCGTACATTTTTTAACGTAGAATTATATAACAGACTCAAATTGGTAAAAAAGTTGAATATCACTAAAACAATAAATAAAAATTACCCAGCCACCCCCAAGTTTGGGACGTCTCTGGTTTAAATTATTTCATTTTGATGCTGATAGTAGCAGCTACTAGTACTAAACTGTATGCCAAATTTCATTACTTTATATTAAAGGGTGTCGAGATATTAATTTAAATTGCATTTGTTACCTTTAAGGGACCGTAGCTCCCTTGAGAGGCATTTAAGGACACATGCTCATGGGAATTTTTGTTTTTAAGGTGACCTAAGGAATCGCCTCCCGAAGTTTGTCAATGTAGTTTATATACACCCTGTATAAATGGATTCAAATTCATTAAAATATGCAAACAACTAGACTCTATTTATTTTTATTATAGAATTCAGAGCAGGCAGTAATTTGTAGCTATTTTTGCAGTGTATCAGCATGTTTTACTAAAAGTTACCAATTCAAAATGACAAATGATTTTCAATCTGTCAAAGCCAGAAATCAATTATTTATTTAAGATTGTAGTAATTGTACTTACGTAACCTGTACATCGGTTATTTTTATTTTGTTAATTACGATAGATCACAAAAATACCAAATGGTAAGGTCTTGCCAGATAATAGGAAAATAAAATGTTGAGTTTGTCATTATGAATTTAGTAATTCAGGTTGTAAAAAGGGACTATCTAAATTTACCATACACTGTTACAATTATTTTATATCATAGCCCACTCCGAATTCAATAATAAAAAAATGGAGTATACTTTTGAGTACATCAGCAGTCGGGGTACTAACCGCCTTTGTTAAAACTACTGCAGTTGTTTGTTTTATGAAGGCCAGATTAAATCCCGGTAGGGGTAAACTTTTTTTTTTTAATTCAGATGCTTTTTTAAACGTCTACATGGTTTTTTATTTTATTTTTTCTAAATTATTTTTATTGTGTACATGGTGAAATGAACTCATGCTCCATGAGATGTTTTTTTTGTAGTAAATTTAGGATACTACCACGTGCACATAGTCATATTAACGGCCAATATAAAAAAAAATAAGATCTATTTTAATTCCGAATTTATGTTTCTGCTGCTGTAGCTTTAACAAAGGCAGTTAGGACCTTAAAAGAAATGCCTTCCGTTATGTTACTGCCATGTAAAGCGACCTATTTAGGTAATTTCTAGTCTTGGACTGCTGCATAACCTAAAATTGTTATCGGCTTTTTGGTTATGCCCGTACAGCACTGTACTTTATTTTAATAAGAACACCCTGTATGTTAGTACATTTTTAGATTCTATATTTAATTACAGGTATAAAAGTATTAATGTTCAATGCTATTAAAATTAACAGTTTTCAAGTTATTCAACTTTTTGCAAAAATTTTGACTTTTATTTCCTAATATTAAAGAATTAATATTTTAGATACCAAAAACGTTAGGTTTCCCTATTTTGCACAGATAACACCACTCGACAAAAAACTTTTCGTTCTCTGTCCTAAAGTTTATTTTATGATTTTCCGGTTAATTATGCACAAAAACCAAAAGAAAATACCTTTTTTCCATATAAAGTTTGCTTTTGTGATAGTTATATTAATAATACTCATTTTCGAGTATAACTGGCAGCTGATTGGAGATTTTAAAATGGTGGGATTTTTAATGGAACTACAAGGCGGATATACAAAATATCCGTGTTATCTGTGTTTATGGTACAGCAGAGCGGATGCTCAGCATTACGTTCGACGATCATGGCCTATAAGAACAGAATTTTGTGTCGGGAAACAAAACGTAAAATTTGAGTCGATTGTTGAAGTGGAAAAAGTGTTAATGCCGCCTTTGCACATTAAGTTAGGGTTGATGAAACAATTCGTAAAAAAACTGGATGAAAAATCAGAAGCTTTTGAATATTTAAAAAAAATTTTCCCGAAGTTGTCAGAAGCAAAGGTTAAAGCTGGAGTTTTTGTTGATCCGCAAATTAGACAAATTTTTGCCGATGAAAAATTTCCAAACTTGCTTAATAGGGCTCAAAAAGCAAGTTGGAACAGTTTTAAAGCAGTAGTCTCTGGATTTTTAGGAAATAACAAAGCTGAAAACTACCAAGAGCTAGTTGAAAATATGTTAAAAAACTTCAAGACCATGGGTTGCAGGATGTCATTAAAAGTACATATGCTGCATGCTCATTTAGATAAATTTAAAAATAACATGGGGGCGTACTCAGAAGAGCAAGGAGAACGTTTCCATCAAGATATTATAAACTTCGAACAACGTTATCAAGGCCAATACAATGAAAATATGATGGGAGACTATATTTGGGGTTTATTGAGAGAAAGTACTTATGAACATAAAAGAAAAAGTAATACCGTGCACTTTAAAATTATTTTCCACTCTTTTATAAGCTAGTTTGATAGTCAAAATGAATAAAAATAAAATACGTATATATTTGTATTGTTTTATCATAAAATAAAAATTATAATCACAGATTTTTAAAAAATATCGTTCAAACGTTCTCCTGGATACAAGCAAACTTTTTCATGCCTAATAATTTTTTTTCGTTCAACTATGATCCAATCTACCGAAATTTCATACTTTAATGTCAATGTCAAATTTTGTGTTGTGTGGTGTAATTAACACATTATAAAGTATTCAGCGATATGTTGAAAACAACAGATTTGTTACACGGGATATGTTCATTATTTATTTTCAATACTTCAAATGTCAATAAATTTTGTTTTTCAAATGGAACACACGGTGTTTTTTAACAGGGTTAAATGTAGTGTGTCATGGAAGAAAAAGAACGTTTACAAAAAAAGAGATTTCTTCAAATATGAATGCCTGTACCTACCAGAATACTCATAAAAAAGTCATGTTCAACTTCATCAACTTGAAATATAAAACAAAATATGCTTTGCAAACTAAAACACTTTCTTTGAGAAACATCTGTAACTGCGTTAAAATCACACTAAAGAGGGAGTAACTCTCATTATAATACCGGTTGTAAATATCAACAAGTCACGCTGTAAAGAGAAGCTAAGCCGCAGAGTAGACTAGTAAACAACGAAATGACTGAGGCATGGGCCAATGCACCTGACTAAAGTAAAAACGAAAATTTAAGTTTTTGTTGATAAATAAAATAAATTTTTTGGAAAAAGATGCACCTAATAATTAAGTTATGAATCTTATTCTACTATCAGTCATGAGCAAATTTAGCTAAAACAACATTTTTTTATTGTCTCTCGTTTATTAAATAAATATGCATGAATTTTCAAACATTCATAGAAGGCGTCACAAAGAAATAACAGAATTGAGTCATGAACTTAATTGTAGCTCATTAGTTGTCCATTGTGGTTAGTTGGAAAACAGAAATAAAATTGGGTGTGAAAAAATAAATTCAAACCGTTGTTTACCAGCTTCTATATTATATGAATAACGTTTATGGTAAAAATTATGGCAGAAATTTGTTAGTTAATTGGTATCAGTAAAAAACAATTTAAAAAAATGTGAATTTTCAACAATCAATTTTTTTACAACTGATTTTAATATGGCTTAAGTTTATAAAAATATAGAAAATTTTCTGTGTTATTGAAAAATTAAACAATTTTTAATAACAAATTGTTTATAACAGAAATAGAAAAAAAATTTCAACCTGAAAATGGAATTATTTGTTTTTTATTTATTTTTTAATAGTTGCTGGCACCTAAAAATATATTTTTGGAACTCTCGATGAAGAGGTAAAAATGCTACAATTTAAAAAAATCATAATTTTACGATATTTATTTAATGAGTAAAGAAGCTTCCCAGGCAACAAAAACATTAAACCCTTTAAAATTTTATTTTTACAAAACTGTTTAAAAAAAATTAAGAAAACATTCGTTCAAAGGTGTTAAATGTTCCTTTATAATCTATAAATACGTAATTTTTTTACATTTTTAAATAATTATTTATTATCTGGTTTGCAGGAGCCAATATCCGTAGTGGCGCCGAACGTAGCGCTCCAAAGACACTTCTGATAAATTTCTACAGCCCAAACTATTAATTTAGAAATATACTTCCTAATCTCGCATGATCGTAAATTTTCCGCTCTACTGAAGTTCGATAGGCAGACGATTAAAGCTCGAGCTACAATTTAAAATCTGTTTTACCGATATTAATTAAGTAACAAATTTGTTATAATTTTTACCACAAAAATTAATCATATAGTATAGAAGCTGGTAAACAACCATTTGAATTTATTTTTTTTACCCTCAATTTTATTTCTGTTTAAAGCATTGCAGTCGTCATTACTATACTGGACTATAGCTCTATTAGCAAATAGAATTTTTAAAAATGTCAAAATTCTTGGATTTGTTTTCACTTCAGTTTTAGTAGTTCTAAAAGCTCTAGTAGCTAGGAACATAGTGTATGATGTAGAATTGTAGATGATTTACAATATTAAATTTCATTCCGATCTGATATTTTGATTTTGAGGAAATAGATGTTGAAGCCAAAATATTTAAAAATTCATAGAAGGCGTCACAGAAAAATTGGGGGGCTCGGACACGAACCAAATTGTAGCTCATCCTCGGCTCTACGAGCTTACAAAATTTTAAAAAATCGGCTAGTATTATGCCGAATTTGTTTGAAAATTTATAAACTTTTGAAACAATTTTTACTTCAGAATTTTTATGCGTTTAACAATTTTTGTACATAGTAATATTTTGTCCCCCTAGAGCTACTACAAAACCAAAATTGATGCAGATTTGTCCTCGCTTTTGAGTGATATAGCGTTAAATTCAAAATTTTCATCAAATCATAGCGGCCTTCGTAGGTCTTTTATCAGATTCCTATTTTCCAGAAAAATGCTTTCAAAAAACATGTTTAACTTTTTTTTATTGCTTTTTCAGACAAATTCAGTTTAAATTATTTTATTACAGATTAATGTTGCAGTGGAAAAAACAAACAAAAAATAGTAATTAAAGCAATTAAAAGTTGGCTAACCTGAGTTGAGTTTGAACTCATGATTTCTGCATTTGCCGTGCAAGTAAGTGCATGGAATCATCACCTGCAGTTCCGCTGGCACTTGCATTTTACAGCTTATTTACCTGAATTTAATGTACTAATCTTAGAGCCAGCGTATGAAACCTGGAATTATTTGTCAACGGTTGAAAATTTGTGATTATTTACTTTAGAATAAGTCCGACAACATAGTGTCAACCCGACCTTGAACACTCTACCCTAAGTTTGAAATTAATAATTGAAGTTGTATATGTTTTGCATTTATTAGAATTACATGTACAAATCCGTCCTTCGTTTCTAACGGCTAACTGTAAGCAATGAAACATAATAATAAAAGTGTCCGAAAATTCTTTTGGACCAGAGAACGTGTCCGCCGTTTACATTTTGTGTACTTTTGGTAATTTATTGAATTATTAGTAAATAGCTGGAATTTGGTGCATTGCCTTATTAAGTTCAAATATACATAAAAATTCGCTTGTCCGAAATTTTGAGCCGCACATTTTTGTCGTCCGACGTCAAAATTTTGTTATCGTATTACAAAAAGTGGAATTCATAGTACATGTCGGACGGTTGTACAATAGAAGCATAATGTCATTGTTGTTAATTTGTTTCAAATGTCCGACAATAATATACTACCGTTTCGCGAGTCCGACAAAAAAAGTGACGGGCTGTGTCCTCTACGCTGCCGGCGCGGCGGGTGTTTTGGGCGTGACAAAGTCTGCCAAAGTCAAAGTACCCGTTTGAATGCACTTTGTCCGGCTTCAATAATCAGACAAAATGAAAAACAGATATTATTTATTTATTAGATTAAGCTTGGTTCGGTTTTAATGGTAAAAATAACTAAATATGTTTCTTGTGTTCTATAACTAATATTCAATGTGGAATGTGGGTCAATTATACATATACATATTATTCTTCTTCTGATGTTTCATCCTCACTCTCACTACCAGCAGATGAATCATCGGTTTCATTAAGAAAGTCTTCTTCCGTACTTTCCTTTGGATTTATAAAATGGAGACAAAGGTTGTCATATCATTTTTAAAAACTATATGTAACATAATACATACTTGAATTATTAAAATTTGGTGAAATTTCTTCAATTGTTGGATATTGTTCGCCTTCAAACCAAAGACAATGGAGGGAGTTATCCATCAGGATCCAACCACATTCTTCTGATTTTAGAGTAGTCGGGTCTTTTAAGTGCGCATTACTTCAAATAGAGGCAATGTATAATGATCTTAATATGTGCTGAGTTAATTCTCTACGGCACGGTGGTAAACTCGAAGGATCAAATTGCTCTAAATTTTTCTTTATCAACATTTCCGATTTGTTTTGTACTTTATACTTAGAACAAAATATCTCAAATCGACCAGCATCAATGTCGTTTTCAGTTTTTAATCTGTATATTCGGCAGACAAACTCTTCTATTATTTCAAATAAGTTTAAAGTAAAGAAAATTCAAAACCCTTTAGTTCTCACAAGAGAGAACTAAAGGGTTTTGAATTTTCTTCATTTGAATTTTCTCACAGTTGCTCATTTATATTTATTCAAATAAGTTTGTTGATTTAATTTCGTCAAGCTTTCTTAGAGAATTTGTTTGTCCCAATTGCGACACAGCATAAATAAATGTGCTGTTGCTCTGTAATATTTAAAAAGGTTTTTTTTACCTTTTCGATAAAATGCAGAGTTAAAATCACATCCACTAAATGCATGGAATGCTGGAAGGGCAGCACAAAGGTTCTCGCCTATATTTTGATAAAACTCATTAACATTTATATATCGCATATTATTTCCAGTACCCATTTCAATGATAATGTTAACTTTGGCTTTTAAGTGGTTCATAACGCCTAACAAAATAATCACAATGTCTGTGTCTAAACAACGAATGCGAACGTTATAATCCAACAACATCTGACAAACATGATATGCTATTTTTGTGTCGGCTTCTTCATGATTACAGGTTAAATCTTCGTCAATAGTTCTCTTCATTATCCCTTCTGGAGCATGAAAAACGTAGCATTTGTCATAATTAACCGAAATTTTTGTCCCGCCACAATACAAAGAGTAAACATTTTCTTGCCAGTATTCTAATAAAAACTCAACAAACTGCTCTTTGAAATTTCGACTTGTCAGTAATTCTGCAAATGGTCGATTCCTCTTATTATTACTCTTAATATTATATTGAACTTGATTTTCTCCTCTTAAGGAGTGTGCATAATCTTTAATGCTTGGTGTTTTGAATTTATCAAAAATAATATGAACTACTCGTGCATAGCTGCTAAGCTGTCTAAATATCTTAGTAGCAATGTCACTATATCGTACTGGTACATCTTTTAAACAGTGTAGTAAGAAAAAGCCATCTATTATATAAATGTCAGGTGCTGATGGCTCGGGAAACTGTTGAAAACTTTCTAAATGCTTCAAAAATATTGATTTGGTCGTACTGCATAGAGTACCATCTAAATGGCATAACGAGAACGGCATTGGTGATAATGGATAACTTAATGCTTTTTCGACATCAACGTGGCCCACATGAGAAGCATAGAGCATCCTTCCAAATACATCTCTCTGTATTTTTATTTCTTCGATTTTCCCGTTTATTTTGACTCGTTTTTGGTTGCTAGTGGTGAAGTTTAAAATTTTGTTTCTTTTTATTCTTTCTTCAAAATGACTTGGATTTTTACTACACTTTTCGATAAATTCTCTACGTAGAGGATCGCCTAACTCGTCTACATTAGATAAAAAGTCATATATCTCATTTGAAACCGAATTTACACTTGCAATGTTATACAAGTGATCCTTAGATAATGCGTTTGAAAATGGGTCAGTCGGTTCTCGTGTATGTTGTATAAAGTTGGCTATATCTCTAGAGTTTTTTAACAATTCTCCTTGTTTTAAATCTGTCGTAATGTCTTCATTTTTTTTTTTAACCGGAAACCTCTAATAGGTACCTACATAAAGTTGTTCTCATGGCATAAGTAACAGCCCATCTTAAACGAGAACTGAATGAATGTGTTAAATTAACAACACCAGTTGATTTTCTAGCAGCATCGGAGTTTATTGTTTGTTCTAACGAGAGATCAACAGGAATCTTTGAAAAGGATTTTTTAGTTCGTTTGATTCCAAAAGAACCATTTTTTAAGTCATCGATGAGTCCGGGACGAGTCTGTTCTACTTTCGAAATGATTATCGCTATATAAAACCAAATACCTCGCATAATTTGGCTGATTAAACACGAAGAAAAAATTAATGATTTTTGTAAGAATAAATTTGTAAAGTTCAAAATCGCCTGTACGTATACTGCTTTCTAACAAAAGATAGTAGTTAACAAATTTAACATAAACCAAATAATATTTTTGAGTTTTTCCGTGTTTCTCCTGTAATGTGTCTTCAGAGAAGTTTTCATAATCAAGGAAAAGTTTCTGCAACTCTTCATTTTCAATTACGGGACTAGTCTTCTGATTTTGATAATTTTCGAAGACTTTTAGAAGGTTCATCTATAGTAATTTGGTTTTTCTCTAAAAAACTTTGGAAGTGCAACCAGCCATTAACGAGCCAAATCGAACAGAACCGAACCAAGCCGAAGGTAAGCAGTGAGTGCTTATCATCAACTTTTGCGATATTCCCTCTTTTATGACATAGGTAAACTAAAAACGCCGGACAAAGTCAGTATGGTAATTTTTTATAAATTTTCTACATAATAAAACAAAACTCGACCTTTTACTAATAATTCCACTTTTTGTAATACGATAACAAAATTTTGACGTCGGACGACAAAAATGTGCGGCTCAAAATTTCGGACAAGCGAATTTTTATGTATATTTGAACTTAATAAGGCAATGCACCAAATTCCAGCTATTTACTAATAATTCAATAAATTACCCAAAGTACACAAAATGTAAACGGCGGACACGTTCTCTGGTCCAAAAGAATTTTAGGACACTTTTATTATTATGTTTCATTGCTTACAGTTAGCCGTTAGAAACGAAGGACGGATTTGTACATGTAATTCTAATAAATGCAAAATATATACAACTTCAATTATTAATTTCAAACTTAGGGTAGAGTGTTCAAGGTCGGGTTGACACTATGTTGTCGGACTTATTCTAAAGTAAATAATCACAAATTTTCAACCTTTGACAAATAATTCCAGGTTTCATACGCTGGCTCTAAGATTATACGTAGCATCACAGCAATTAATAATAATTCAATGTATTTGTATTGACAAAATAAGCTTTGTTTTTTTTAGTACCATTTTTCCCCGAAAAAAAATTTTCTAAATCTGACAACGAAATCAGATAAAAGGCAAAGTAAACTTTTTTCCTAGCTTCCTACTTCAAAAAATGGCGGTTGCTACAACTTTTTGAAAATTTTGCCCTACTCAAAAACGAGTTGGGAGATCGGGATCGAATTTGGTATTGTAGTAGTTTCAGGGAGGGGGGCAACAATATTACTATGTACGAGAACTTCTAAACGCATAAAAATTTTCAAGTAAACGTTTTTTTTTTAATTTTGGAGGCTCGGAGCTGGGCATAAGCTATAACTTGGTTTGTGTCCCAGCTCGCTAATTTCTATGCAACGATAGGGACAAAATTTGATATTGTAAATGCACTAGGAGTACACAATGTTACAAGCTACAAGAACTTTTGGAACCACTTAAACTGTGAAGTGAAAAAAATCAAATCTTGACGTTTCCAAAAATATTATTAAAAACCAACCACATGATTTCTTTTGAGCATAAGAAAAGTCCAGGTGAGGTGCAACATTTAGCAGAAGAAAAAAAATTTCAAAAAATAAAATTCGTAAACTGGCTATCTGGTTTTTATTTAAAACTAGCTGAACTCGTGGCCCACGCAAGCATTTGTTTTTCCGTTTTTCTCTTCGAAAAGCCATTCAAAAACGAAAACATACGAAATCTCATACAAAAATACCATACAAAATCAGCTTTTGGATTTTCCGGTGCATTTTCCCAAAATTTTCTTTCATACAAACCTTGTCCTGACAATTACGAACACAACAAAAAAAAATGAGCCAAATCGGTAGAATCGTTCTCAAGTGATGATGTACCAAACATGCGGCAATTGATTTTTATTTATATAGATTATTTATTATTATTTATTAATAGAGCTAGGAACAAACTATAATTTGATTTTTGCTTATTGCCCTGATTTCTATGCTAGCTTAGCTTTCTATAAAGTTTTGCAATTGGTTATTTTTTACTTAAAAATTGGGAGGTTGATAAAAACATTTGTTTTTAAGCTAAACTAGCTGAACTCATGGGCCCCACACTTATGTGACTTTTACATAAACATCGGAACCGGCAAACTGCTAACAAAATAATAAACAAGCTGTCTCGAGATGAAGTTTAGACAGGTGGAAAGGATACCGATTTATCATACAATGTCTGTTTAATACTTCAAACACTCTTAGCTGGGTCCGTAACTTTTCAGCGATGCATTTTTAGATAACATATTGAGCCAATCGCCTTAATTTTCAAATGACCACCTAAGTTGTTTTGACGTATTAAATAGACACCCTGTATAAATTGCTCATCTATCCATATTATGGAATAAAATTCACTACTATATAGGTCTGTTGAGGACACAATGCTTCTTTAAGGATTTTGACCTGTTTTTAAAAATGTTTTTGAAATGATCTTTAGGTCTAAAATCAATAAATTTTAGAATTGTTAAAGTGAGTCATAATTAAATGACTTTTAGGTACAAAATCAATAGTTTTTATAATTTGTACTATATGTACCTGTTCAGGACAATTTGATTTTTAGGTACAAAATCAATAAATTTTTGAATTATTAAAATGAGTCATAATTAAATGAATTCTTGACAAAAAAAAATATCTGTCATAATAAAAATTATTTGACACATCCCAATTTTCGAGACGTGTTGTTCAGAAAAAAAAAATGGAAAACCCGTTCGATACAAAATGATTTTTAGGTCCAAAATCAATAGTTTTTATAATTATTAAAAGTAATTATAATTAAACAAATTCTCCTCCGGCTCATGAAGCTTCGCTGAATTCTAGACAAAAAAAATGTTCGTTATAATAAAGATTTACAGTACAAAATCATTTTGTCTTTTGTTTTCTATTGCCTGTTCAGGACAAATCAAAATTTTAAGGATTTTGACCGATCTTTTAAGGTGTATTAAAAAAAGTTAAAACTTTCAGGACAAATCAAAATTTTAAGGATTTTGCCCTGTTTTTAAGGTATTTTAAAAAAAGTTAAAATTTTTAAGGATTTTACAGTTTTTAAAGTATATTAAAAAAGTTAAAATGTCAAGGCATTTCGGCCTGTTTTTTTTTAAGTTTGAAAAAAGCATTGCGTCCTGAACAGACCTATATATCAAGAGATCCAAAAAAACTGATCCTCAGCGAGCTGTGGAATGAAAAGTCACGTCTTGGCTAGACTAAGGAAATGTTTATAATGTCAGATAATAATTGAAGCCTAACCTGAAATTGACATTATAAACATTCCCTTAGTCTAGACAAAGACGTGACTTTTCATTCCACAGCTCGCTGAGAATCAGTTTTTTTTTTATCTCTTGATAGTAGTGAATTCTAAACATGTTTTCTAGATATATTAATTTTTAGGGGCACTGCTACTCTCCCTTCACCTCAGTTTTTGACTTTTAAGTTTTCTAATCCCTGGCATTTCTTAATCCCCATCTTTCTGTAAAAATCAAAGGTTGATTTTTTTGTCTTTATTTCATAAGAAGCGTGGAATGTTTTCGGCTTCTAATTACACTTGTATTCTCATAGGCATTCTGACTTTTCAGAAGCAAAGATGAGTCACAATTTGGCATAATGTTGTCAGTAACAAAATACTGGGCGCATTCTGATATTTTGTTAAGTTGCTTGCATCAAAAAAGTCCTGTTTGAAACTCCTAAAAGTATACAAAATGAAGTTTATGTGAAAATTCAGGTGAATTCACCCATTTTTATTTTTTATTATGAAATAGGTAATTTGGAAATACAAATTCTTAAAATATATTTGTTATTGGTAACAAGTATACTTATTATGAATTTGAATTGACTAGATACTGAAATATACAAACAAAAAAAATTTACAACATAGGTACTATAGCATTTTATATAGACTAAACTACGTTCTTTTCTATTACTTATTGGAATTAATGAATAGTTTTAAAAAAATGAGATCCCGCATATAAAAAACATGAACTCTGTTAAATGTTTTGATAAATAATATTTCACTTTTGGAATTAAAAAGTAATCAATCCATCATAAATAAAAACTGTTTGAACAATCAGTGCTTTAGGCATTTATAAAATGAAATAGAATTGGTTATAATTCTTCTAAGGCTAAATAGTGCATTAGCATAGTTGGCAGTGGAAGTTGGTAGATTTTCTTTATGAGGTTCCTTCCTAAAAGGTGTCTTATACGAATTCTACACAGGTCCCTTAAATTTAAAGGTTTTGCACTTACAAATGCCATGAAATCAAACAACGGGTCATCATTTTGAGTTTTCAAACACTTAATATCAAATAGCATATTACTAAAATTAAAACCAGAATAGACTATTAATTTCACTAATTCTGTGTTCCCATTTTTTTTAGCAAGAGTGAGATTATCAACGAAACCTCTTTCTTCTCTTAAATTTACATCTGCACCATACTTTACTAATGTACATGCTGCTTTCAGGTTTCCTACTATAATGGCATAAAATAAAATATTCCCCATAAAACTACTGGCGTTAATATCAGCATCGTAAGAAAGCAGGAGTTCCAAGAATTGCTGAAACGTGTTAGGATCACGTATGCTGTCAACACAGATGTGTAATGCTGTTAAACCGGTTAATTCATTTCTTGCACTTGCTGGAGCACCTGTAAACCAAAACCATTTGCGATACAAATAGCAAACCCTTGTAATTTGTTTTAATTAAATATCGTACCGTTTTTGAGCAAATATTTAGCAACTTGTAAGTTGCTGTAGATACAAGACAGCATTAATGGTGTTTGACCCTGTTCATCTCTTATATTTAAAATTGCTCCTGATTTATGTAATATTTTTACCATTTCAAAATTGTTATTTCTAATAGCAATATGTAACAAAAAATGTGACTGTATTATCTTTGCACCAGCATCTAACAGAGCCTTTGTTATTCCCGTCATATTATTCCAAACAGCCCGATGTATAACGGTGTATCCACAAGATTCTTCATGATTTAAACGTGTTCCTTTTCTAATTAATAGCTTTGCTGCCTCTTCGTGACCAAATAATACAGCAAGAGATAAAGCTGAACAATCCTCTAAATCATGAGCATTTAAATTAGCTCCGTTTTCGATCAATATATTTATTATATCAACATATCCTTTTTGAGAAGCTAAATGCAATGGAGTATGGCGTTGACGATTCATAAACTGAACATTAGCTCCTTTTTCTAATAATAATTTTACCATTCGCATATCACCATTGTGAACAGCAATTTGCAATGGACTGAACATGTCAGCGTCACTTTGGTTAACACTAATTTCTTTAAAATTGTCTATTAAATATTCAACAATATCACAGTGTCCATGCATAACTGCATAATGGAGAGCATTAAGCCCATACCTATCAAAACGAGCAATATCATTTTCAGGAGATTCTAATACGATAGCTGTTCGATTTAGAACATCTGCATACCACTTGTATATTCTAGCTTCAGGAGGAGTAGATGATAAGCAGTCCTCCTCCGAATTATCATCTGTTACTTCCATATCCCACTCTAAAGCTTCCATACCATCCGGTGTTGGACCCTCACCAAATTCATTTTCTTCTAAATCTTTGCATACCACAAAATATCCGATATTTCTATTTTTTGGTTTATTTCCCGTAAAGTCTAAGTTTAATGTTTTGCGATGTTCTGAGAGATTGTTGTCGTTATTACTCTTGTACATCACTGCATTTTTCTGATTTTCTGCTAGGGTACGCAAAATACCAAAATTTCCATTTTGTGCTGCTACACCTAAAGGCGTTCTACCACATGAACAAATTTTATTAGGATTTGCACCTAAAAATAATTTTTTTCTATAAATACTTTCGATATAAACTATATGTTACTACCTTTTAAGAGGCAGTATTGCAAGCATTTAAAATCATTTTCTTTAATTGCTTGTATGAGGAGCTCTTCATAAGAATCCATTTGAGAAAATACCAAATTGATTTATTACTATTTTAACCCTTGTTTGGCCCTACGAACATTTTTTATTAGGTTAACTTTTATCAGTTTACGTAATTGTAAATATAATAAAAACATAAATCAATAACAATTTACATTGACCTCTAATGTTGTGTCCAATTATTATTGAACGTACCTCTAACTATATTTTTATTATGCCTAGTTACCGGTTAGCGGTACTTTAACAATGAAGAAAATACCCAATAGGTTTTCTGAATACATCTAAGACGTGACGAACGCTGCTCAAGCATGCTCTAATTAATTTTTCGTAAATCGTTCGGTAGACACTCAGAACATTAAACCCGACAGACAGTTGTAGGTGGGTTCAGGTAGAGATTTATATTTTCGTAGATACTTTAAAATTTTATAAATTAAAGTTAAAGGTATTCATATTGATGCCTAAATTTTTGAATTAAATTAAAAGGAAAATCCACAATCTTCCACCTGGCCCTCCTACAGTTTGTCATAACGTTTTCTTTATTGCACCACGTACCACTCAACTAATTCTTATGTTTCTAGTAAAATTGTAATTTCATATCCACAAATACACTACAGTAGAAAATGTTTCCTGGAGAGGTGAAACATACCATCGAAGAAATACCTGAAATTTAAAGCCATTTTGCTTACTGCGCTAATACCGTTAAATGATTCAGAGCCTTTTAGTAATGGTGCCGATTATTCTCCAATGATCCAGCGTGGGCCAATAACACTATGGGAAATAGGAGGCTATGGAAATGCACTTGATATAACACTATAACAGCAAATCAACGAAACATATTTAATCAAATATATTCTGAATTTTGAATCACGATATTAGACTTTACCTTTAAGTAGCCTTAAAGTAATTATTTTGAAGATTATTAAAATCCTCTCCACTTGTCTTTACTTTTTCCAGAAAAACCTACATTCCCTTATACGCCATGATATAGTATGCAGGATGGTATGCTACAGCGCACAGTTTAGAGCCACTGTGTGACTTCATCAATTGTAAAAACAATGTCAAATTTAAAAATAAATTCGCGGCAAGTATGCAGCCGATGCATTTTAATTGTTTTTACAACATATAAATATAATAACATAGTTAGGATGATAAAATACAAATAAAATTCCTCTGGGAAACTAAAATGTTTCATATGGGTCTACCTATGCTTGTAATAATATAATGTTTAATAAACAAAAAAATAATTTAGGTGGATCTATAATTTAATACTTACTTTTTGTCTTACTACTATAGGTGGGTCAATTTTTACATAGCACTTCACATCTAAAACTGACATAAGTACATATACTGCGCGTACGCACTGGAAAAAAACAGACTTTCTTAACAAGGTTTTTACTTGCGCAAAAAGTTGACGAAATTTGGTCCAAGAAACAGCATACCATGTTCTATACTCTATCATGCTTGTACGCGAGATATTATACATTGTGCCTGTAAAACATCCAGTGCCAAATTGTAAATGTGTTTTTAGCAGGTGTACTGCGTTTTACTCTAAATATTTGGTTTCTTTAACAAATAATTAATTAGGGGAGTAGAGTATGCACGTAACTTCAGTTCATTAAACGTCTGGATTCTGCCCCAGTGCATTTTACCACAGTAAGTATATAACAAGATACATACTGTTGTTTTATTTTACTATCAAGTAATTAGGTATAATAACTATTTTTAACCGATTCATAACGTTCTACTTCCGGATTACCCCAAAGCGTTGTTTTAAGTATGTATGATTTTATCAGTGATTTTGTATTTTTTCATTCTATATTAATAAACTGGTTGGGAATTTTTGGATTTTTAAGCTGCCAGTGCTTTAACGTGCTGCGGCCGGAATTTCAAACCCATACATCATTTTACATCTATGCTTTATTACACTGCAGCTAATAAGCTGCCATTATACTTCATTACCGCTTTAACTTTATTAATTAGGTATTTGATAATACGAATTATGGTTACTCATTTTATTATGTTACAATAAAACAAAGTAAAATACTTTAAAATTTACCATTATTGCACTTCTGTTGTTTTTTTAAGATGTCAAACATACTACGTCAACTACGTGCAATCAAATCGTTCTGGACTTGAACTTCGCTATTTTTTCGTTGACGGTTGATTATCCACAGATGTGCATAGAACAGCCAATACGATAGCACGTTAGACGTTACCGTAAGTTAATGTCAAATCTTATTATCAAGTTAACGGTTGTGGTTAACGGCTATGATTACATAGATGAGTTAGGCGTTTGTTGCTTGACCACATAACCTTAACGTTGTAACTTCGTCGTACTGCATAGTTTCAAAATTAAGAAAAATGAGTGTAAATGACCAATACGCGTTAAATTGGAGCAATCACACAAATCACCTAAGAAAAGCTTTCGATTCGCTATTGGCAGGCAGCGAATTTGTCGATGTTACACTAAGTTGTGAAGGCAAAAAAATTAGCGCCCATAAGATGTTATTATCAGCTTGTAGTACATATTTCCACGATTTATTTCGAGAGAATCCATGTCAACACCCAATTGTAATATTAAAGGATGTTAAATTCCAAAATTTGGTAGATATTTTAAGGTTTATGTACAATGGAGAAGTGAGTGTAGCGACTGAAAATTTTGACTCTTTCCTCAAGACTGCAGAACTTTTACAAGTTAGTGGTTTAACTGACGACGAAAATCGATATGGTACTTGTGAAAAAGAAGACGAAGGTGCTGAAAATTCTCAAGTACTATTTACTGAAAAATCTGAACGAATTAATCTACGACCTACTGCAGTGAAAAAATTTACTTCTGAAGTTCCCAAAGAAAAAGAAGTTAAAAAACGGACCATTGAAAGCAGCAGTGTTGAAGAGGGTACTTCCCAAAAAAAGCGAAAAGATAATGAATTACAACCAGACATCGAAATCAAACAAGAAGCAGATGTTATAACGTTGGATGAAGAAAATCTAGATATTAGAGATCCCTTAGAATTAAGCCAAAATGACACAATTGAAGGAGTGGACATGTTGCAGCCTGGTAAGCTAATATTGAAATAATTATTATTATCGAACTATTTACAAATATAGAAATGTAGGTGTTTGTGAATTCACAGGTATCTGTTCGCTCTACTTTAAGTTGATAGCAGTTATTGTTTTATGCAAATTGAGTTCTATAAACCAACAATTAAATAATATACTAAACCCAAGAATGCAGAATTGATTTAAATTGATTTAAATTGAAGTAGTAGGTATACAGGTAGAACTATTTAATGGCTTACTGCCAGCATATCGACTATTAACAGCAAAGTAATGCAGAGTCTTATGCCTATTTTAGCACTTACATAAGAGCACAGATTTTTATGAGGACGTGGACAATGTATAACGATTAATTTAAATTTTCCATTATCATTTTCTCCTGATAATTCAGTTATTTGTTGTTATAATGAGTTTAATATTTTATATTTCGAGATAAAAAGATCCCAGACTTTCATGCTATACTTAAAATGAATTTATGCAGCATTCTTTTCATTTACATTCACCTTACGTTTTCATTAAACTGTCATGCAGCTTTTATTTAATTTAATTATGACTCAATAAAAATAAGCAGTGCATGGTGCATGCGCAAAATGCGATTTTTTTACGTTTTATCTATACTTCTGATGTATTTTGATTCGGTAGTATGCTCACTATAATCTGATAATTGTCGGTCAGGGAATCACTCAATATCACTAGTAACTGTTAATTAGTAGACAAATTATCAACCATCCATTCAACTTAGTTCTTGATACTTGCTAGCAGGGCTGTGCAGTATGAAATACGTTTTGATTTTTTTTTGTATCAATATGCACCGAAATATGAATAGATATTAATATAGCAATATGTTGATAGTGTATACGTATATATCAATACACCGAGCTAGGCCTATTTATAAGGAAATAAGAGTGTACTTTTGAACATAGGTAAATAGGGTTATATCTGAGGGGTTTTTCACTACCCCAAAAATTGTATATTGCCGAAGTTATAGTTATTGCTGGTATAGCCGATTTATTGTTTTGTAATTTGTTTAAATATTGTTGCGTATTGCCGAGTATTCCAGAGTGTCAAATATAAATGTTGCCTAGTATTCCAAAGATTTTATACAAGTATTGCAGACAGTGTGAGACCCTTTGGTTATATCATTCTAATTTAATTCCTAGAATTCACTGGTAAATGTATGGCATACCTATTAGAAAGGTTCTGTAGACGAAAGGTTTTATTCTGAATCACTAGCAGTCATGTCTATAAATTTCTTTTAACAAATATGACTGCAGGTGGTTAAAATGCACTTCCGTCGTAGAATGCATGTATTTTATAACTTGCAGTACGTTGTGTCCAACAACATAAATTATCACAAACTAAGAGAAGAGATTCAAGTGATAGAAAATTGAGAAGAAGCTGTTCCTATTGCTCCATTAAAAACAAGCGTTTATTGGGAACTAATGATACTTCTAACAAAAAAGTTAAAAAAGTAACAACATACTGTGGAGCATGTCCAAATAAACCTTTTATGTGTGAAGACTGCTTCGTATTTATTCACGGCGTGATCTCTTAGCTACCTAATAATTTATGCTTTTAAATTTATAATTATTATAATAAATATGTATAACCCATCTTTGTGAAATAAAGGAAATGTAGTCAGTGATTTTTATTTTATTTATCAGCAGCTTTTCCAAAACGATAACAAAGTACGACTTTTTTATTGCTGTTTCTTTGCTGTCCATCAAAATAATATGAGCACCTATATCTGCTTTCTATTGCTTACGTTTATTAATATAGAGGTGGCAGCTAACGTGCTAAAAACGTGTGATGCTTTTCCAACACTTAAAGCATACATTTCTATTTTCTCGTAATTAAAAAATAGTATTTGTGTGGTACGTGCACAATTTACATGATAGTTCAAAAATGTTATTTAGTTTTCAAAAAGGTAACAATAGTACAAAATGAAATTTTTAATTACGTACGCTTTGATTAATTTCTGCTACCGCAAATTTTCTAATTTTTTTTTAAATATTTTCTTAACATTGTAAGTAGAAACTGCTGTTATGTATTTTTGTATTAAGAATTGTTTTTATGAAGTTGAATGTGCGATTTAAATTGTAACAAGCTTATAATTGCAGATGCTAATCAATGATCATTTTTATATTTTCATTACTTCAACTTAGAAACCTTAAAATTAATTCAAGAACTTCTTCTACCTTAGTTTTTATTTTAAAAGCTATAATCTTTTTATAATTATTAATTTTCTTTTACACTTATTGTTTGCTTTCCAAGAGAATAGTGCAAAAAAGATTGATTATTTAAATCTGTTGTGTTGTTTCTTGTCGATCAACTTTGTGATGTGATCTTTGTGTTCAGTGAGTTTGGATTATTTTCTTGGGTAGCAAAATTGTAAATATTGTTTGCATTTCACATTAAATGTTCTTTTTTTGCAGCCGGATCCCAGAAATTTGCAGACGTGCAGGATCTACTAAATGGTGAGTAATTACTATTTTGCAAAAGATTTTCTCAAATTAACAGGTTGAGCACTATTTGCGAATTTTTTCCAATACAGAAAAGTGTTAGACTACTAATACGGTATTTTTCATAACAGTTTTTCTGCACTTTTTAGTGCGATATTTAGCAAGCAATTTGCAAGAACCCAACTTTAAAAAAATAGGAGTCACAGTAGATTCGAAGTGGCACGTTGTGACTTTTCTTTAAAAGATAGCTTGGTAAAATATCTACCGTATGATCAAGAAAATTTTAGACAAAGAGCGGCGTTGTAAAATTAAAATAGTGTCTTAGTCTCGTTTGTACAATTATATATAATCGGAATTAAACATGTCAGTAGTGTGAAACCAGGTTTTAAGTTGTTTGAGCTATTTTTTTATTATTTAACCATTTCTGTTTGTCTTTTTAGTGTTGATCCTTTTCTTATTCATTGACGTGACTAGAAAAATGAGTAAAATAAAACAATGATTTAGTTGTACGAATAAAGCTAAAACATAACTTTTATTTTCCAAAGTCACTTTTTACCTAAAATGTTGATAATACTGTATAAAAATGAACTAAAAACTAAAAAAAAAGTTAATACATACTGTAGCAGTTAATCGCCTGAGATATCCTAATTATTGTTTGGATTGTTTGATAGTATGACGATGAAAGAGAAATTCATAGGGCTTGGTCCTGGAAACAGAACTCATCTTGAAACTTAATTCATACAGTTTTAAATTGTCAGTTGTTTAACACCACTGCTGTAGTGTTTTTTTTTTAATTTTGCTACTGTTGTCATGGGCTAAAGTACTAAAATATCACTAGAGGCCATTTCTCCCGTAGATAGTGTTTTATATACAAGGTGGGCCTCATAGAATGAACCAGTTTTAAAGTTACATAATTCCAGACAAGGACCGAAATTCAAAATCCTAAACATGCATCACCAGGAGTAAACAGGGTGTCCATTTAATGCGGTATTCTTCTATAGCAGCTTTAATGCCAATTTTAAAGAAAATCCTTTTATACAAAAGTTATAGGGTTTCAATAACTGCTTGCGAGAATTGAAACATTCCATAGCCACAGCACTTATAGCCATTATTTCTAAAAACATCCCAGGCACCATAAACAGTAGCATTCCATAATGTGCACAATAAAATACAAATTAATAAAAATAATTTACACTATTAAATGCAAAAGAATGTAAAAACAATTAAAATTAAAACAGAAGTTGAATTCTCTGGGGAATCAAGCACAAGACCAGCTATGCTGTACATGCATTCTCATCCATTGTGACCACATCTGTTAATAACAAATCTGATATAATTTACTTAATGTTGCCGTGTTATGAACTAATATCTGGCAACATTGCAAAGAGCGTGGCTATGGGACGTATCAATTCTCGCCAGCAGCTGAATCTAAAATTGTTTTCAACTTTACAGGTTTTTTTTTGGGGGGGGGGTAGTATTTTACGAATTTTTTTAAATGAAATGTCATATTAGTACTTTTCTTTATCTTCCATCTATTCGTCTACAATTCTAGCTAGTTTTTTAAATGCTTTTGCAGTATTGCCGTGTTATGAATGTTTTTTGTGATAATACTATCATTTAGATGTCCAATGTAAACACTGCACACTGACATTATTTTTCAGATCTTTTATAAATTTTTATTTTAAAATTAGATTTCAGGGTCCCCACTGACCCTGGATAACCTGGAAATCTTGGAAAAGATAAGGATTCAAAGTTTCAACCTAGTAGTTAGATTTTAACCAAAAATTTGTGGCAGTCTTGATTTGTTCCATTTTCAGTAGTGTAAAATATTAAAAAAATACATTTGTTGCCTGAAGAAATTCTAAAATTTTAAAACGTTGACTGATGTTGCTCAAAAGCAAAATTTTGCGAAACGGTATCTAAGAAATTTTATCTTGAAGAAATTATAATCACGAATGGTATTTGAATAGATTACTTTATCATTAAAAAGACGAAGCTACAATATTTGTATGGTGTCTGTGTGATGATCAAGAAAGTGCCTTTTGTTTACACCATTGCTAGGATATTATGACATACTTACCGTGAGAGGTGGCTCTGTGGTTAACGCATATCTTTCATTTGGGAGGCATGGGTTTGATTCCCTGGCTCGGCTGTAGACCCATCCTTACTTATCCTTTCTAGACTGAAGAGGGGCTTAGGACTCCGGAGCGGAGTCTGAAAGACATTTATAGTAGCCCACTCCTTCACGGGGATTGAACCAATAATAATATAATAATGAATTCCAAAATTTGCCTTTTGGTTTAATGACCTATTTTCGAATATTTGTTTTAAATAGCTACCAAGTTACTTTTTTTTTCAGTTGCAAATATTAAATTGCTGTTGTATTAGTTAAAACCGAATGTGATTGGCAGACATTTTACTAATTATCGATTCTGATTGGTTACTAAGAGTGGAATTATTACAAGCGGTGACAAGTAGTGATCCCGTGACATATTTAAAATTAACGGATCCTATCGGGCACGATCGTCGTTTTTTGTGTGTTGTACCGCTGCTACAACCTTAATTTGTCGCTACGAGTGGTTTGGTCGTAATTATGATGTTTTTTGGCAGTTGGGTGTCATAAGTAGGTATGAATTTTGGTTATTGATATCCTGGAAAAGTAATGGATTCGAATTTTTAGGGGTTAGTGAGAACCCTGGAATTTATTAATAGAATACCCTGTTTTTTTTCATTGCATTTTATTCATGTTTAATTTAGGATAGCGGTACCTCTTACCTAAATTAATACTTTTCCAGATTATTTTTATTTTTTATTTACGGAAACCTCACTAAATAATAGTTACAAACAGTGATAAGTAATATCGACTTCAACTTTAATATGCTGTCTACAAGTGAGAAAATTTTACACTCTCCCCGAATGCATATGTTGGTACCCTAATTAAAAATATTAATTTTGTCCAGTTTTTGTTAAAAAAAATTGTTAAGTTACACAAAATATTATATTTAATTAAATCTGATTCACGCATTTAGGGAAGGGTAAGTTCTGAGTTATAATTTATAAGCCGAACTTTTTTATTGAAATCGTAAATTAATTTACTTAAGCTGTAATTAAACTGGAAGATATGATTTTTATATAGAGCATAGAATGAAAGGAAGTACAACGAGAAATGTGTTTGATTTGTCTCCCTCTATAACAAATTGCGGGTAAATATTAAGTCTGCAGGGTTTTTAGCAATGTTTAAGAGAAAATTGAGGTTATTTTCGATTGGTAATTGTACATAGTATAGTATAGTGATCTTATATAGTATACAAGTGGTATTATGTGTAATGTATTGTATATGTTGTTGGCCGGAGGGCTAAATAAACTTTTTTTGTTATTATGATTAACATTGAATTTTAGCAATTATTACAGAACAATTAAACAATGAAAAAGAACTAATGTTAAATTCACTGTAGAAGTCGATGTTACTTGTCACTATTTATACATTGTACTAACAAGTGTGGTTTTGGTAAATGAAAAACAAAAATTTCTGGACAAGTGTTAACTTTAGCTCGACGGTGCCCCTATACTAAATGAAGTAGAATATAATCTTGAATAATATGTGATGCAAAATATAGGATTTTTTGTTAAAAAATATAGTTATGGCCATTGGAAAATGACAAAAATGGTTTCTCTCAAACAAACACCCTGTACAATGTGACCAAACATTTGTAGTGTCATAACATAAAGGATAGTCTTCATTAACAGCACTCCAAATTTAGTTCTTTAATTCTGAAAATTAACATCATTATGGCATTTTTAAGCGAGGCATTTAAGTATCAGTCTATTCACAAAAAAAAAACGACGATACGCTGCAAAGCGTTAAAAAATAAATGTAAGTATATAGATAGAAGATAACAAAAATATACAGGGTGTTCCATTTAAAAAGAATGCTTGACCAGCAACAACATACCATCCTGTAGAATTCAAAATCTTCTAATTTTAGTCTGCAACGTTTTTCTCTGTAATTTATAATAAAGCCGCTATAGAAGAACCCGGCACCAAATGGGATAATTTCATAGTCATAAGATAAGTTCTAATCAATTAATTTATTACTAAAAGGAATACACGACAGCAGAGCAAAACTTTTACATAATCACGTTTTTAAACAAGAAACGACTGCTTATATTTTTACGAGTGGACTGTGTTCGGGGTGCGAAGATTTAAACCAAGTTGATTTAAATCGTGATTTAAATAATGATTTAAATCGAACGATATAAGTAAAAACAGGGTGTAGTATTAAGTGCCATTTATGTGGAAGAAACTACTGCTCTGCCATCTTATCATAGCCACTGATTGAAAAAAACTTTCGAAAATTAATATAAATAGCAATATTTTATTGTATGGGAAAGTTCAGGCGACGGGCCTGGTATTGTTTAATTCAATTTATTTTGCCATAAAACTTTTTGCCGCTAAAAATTTTGTTATGCAGGATTTTATTCCAAATTAAAAAATGTAACAATGGGCGTCCCTTTTAAAATAAGTTGGTGTCACTTCAGTGTGTCACCAGTGAAACCAGAAAGTCTTTGATCTACGTCAAAGAATAGGTGTCTCTGTATATGTTAACTATAGCAAATTTTAATTGATATTCACTAAATAAAATTAATATAATCTAATCTTGATAATTAAGAAAGATAATGGGAGTGAACCAATTCTTCTTCATTTGACCCATTTGTGTCGTTACAGTGTTGGGTAGGGATCCTCCATCCATCTTCAGTACGTGGTTCTATCACTGACCATGCTTCTTACTTCGTTCAATCTTTTTCTTCTTCTCTGTGCCATTCAGATGCTTATTTATCATGAAACTTAGTGTCATCCATTGGATCATTAATCTCAACTTTCTTTCCTTTATGTTATCTTCCCATGTTATTCTTGGCCTGCCTCGTTGTCTTCTTCCGTCTATTCTCAAGTCCAGCATTATTCAGGGAATTCTTACATTCTCAATTCTAACTAAGTGCCCATACCGACTTAGTTGCTTCCTTTCAACTTCGTTGACAAGTGGTAGTTGTTCCAATTTATCTCTTTTGTTACATATTGTATCTCCTTGTTTTCTCCCTTAAGTTTTCTTAAATATTTCATATCCGCCGCGGTAATTTTGCACTTATGTTTGTCAAGCATAGGCCATGGTTCGGCTCTATATGTCGAGATTGGTGTATACAGGATGTCCCAGTAAAAACTCCTCAGCCTTATAGCTTCTTTATTTGAAGAGATACGGTTTTAAAGGTTAATTAAAAATATTTTAAGCGTTCAACGCTTAATCCAAATCAATAATAAAATTTTTGAAATGTATTGCCGTTTTCACGTTAATGCCATTTTGAAATTTTGTTTTTAAATTTTTTCGTTTTTTTCAAATTGAATCGTATATTTTTAAATATGCTATTAATCAGTGAATTTTTTTCTCTTTCAAATGATGTATCATTTTGATAGACTTGCATAGCAAAACTTTTCTTCGAAAAAAAGCGATTTTTATGAAAATCCTTAAAAATCACTAAATTGCTATTTATTCGGTAATAAAGATTGCTTGCTTGCTGTACCCTATTTTGTATTTCTCGAACTATCTTTCCATTTCTTGTTAGAATGGTTCCTAAATACTCAAACATGATCAGAACTTCTAACCTTTCTCCATTTATTTCTATTTCTATATTCTTCTCTCTTTCTTCGTTCTTGTTTATTGGTAGAGTTCTGCTTTTATTTACATTTATCTTCACTCCTTTCTCTTCCAGGCAAGTTTTCCAGATGTTAACATTCCTCTGTACTTCGTTTTTAGTTTTAGATATCAGTGGAATGTCGTCTACATATATTAAGTTGAAGATCTGAACTGGGGCTAAATTGTATCCTAGATTATTTTTGTCTTGCATTTTTTAATTATTTGATCTATGAAAATTATGAGTAGTAGTAGATGGGAGACAAAACCGGAGCCGGGGCATATGAAGAAAGCACAGGGAATGAAATTATCATAAACCTGGGCCGTTATGCCACCGTATTCCAGTCGGAATTAACAGCAATAACCAGCTGCGCACAGGCAATGGTGGAAAGAAACTATGAGAACAAGCAAGTTCTCATTATGTCTGACAGTCAGGCTGCCTTAAAGGCCCTACTGTCAGAGGAGGTCAACTCCAATACAGTAAAAAGCTGCCTGGTAGCCCTAACTGAACTGGCTGCCCGTAACAGAGTTACTCTGGAGTGGGTACCAGGGCATCAGGGAATAGCAGGAAACGAAAGGGCAGACTCACTAGCTAGGAGAGGAGCCGAACACACCCTGATCGGTCCTGAGCCCACCTGCAGTATTGCTTATAGCAGGGCAAAGGGCTATATAAAGGACCTCCTCAGAGAAGCACATCGCAAGCATTGGAATGCGTTGCCTGGACTGAGACAGTCAAAACTGTTTATTCAAGACCCGTCCAGGAAGACTACCAAACAAATCCTGAAGCTTGACAGGAGCAACCTAAAGAGACTAACAAGTCTCCTTACAGGACACTGCAAGATGATGAAACACCTCCACACGATGGGGATAACAAACGACCCTGCGTGTAGAGTGTGTGATATGGAGGAGGAAACCCCATTACATATAATCTGTCGATGCGAAGCACTGGCAGCAAAAAGGCTTAGGAGATTCGGAGTCCCCTTCGTGGACGTAGAAGAACTCCAAGCCATCCCCCTCAGGGACGTCCTGGACTTTGTGAAAGATACAGGACTACTTGAGGGAGACTAACTATTACAGGGGGCACAATAGGCCTACTAGGCCGCAGTGCAGTGGGCAAAGACCCCAACCCATGGAAAAAAAAGAGACTCAGGCTATCTTCTGGCTTCATGCTTTTTTCTATATTGAATTTTTCTGACGTTTCTCCGTTTGGTCGAACAATTCCTTTCGTAGAGACACTTTCAATAATTATTTGAAACTTCTGGTTTACTTAATGCTTCCAATGCCTTTCATATTTCTTCTTTCGGAATGGTATCAAAAGCAACGGATAGGTCCAGGAAGGCTATATTTTCTATTAACGTTCTGAGCATGTATATGTGATCTTGCGTCTGTCTTTTTGGGCGGAACATTGCTTGTTCTTTCTTAATTTTTTCCCGTTTCTTCCGTAAGCCGTTTCTGTAGTATGTTTTTATATACAAGAGAAAATGGCGGTGAACCGGTTCTCTGTTGCAAAAAAAATCTATTTAAATCAAAAAAATCGATTTTTATGATTTCTTTATAAAAAGTCACGATTTTTTTGCACCCTGACTGTGTTTAAGATACATATTATTTCCGTTCAAAAATGGCCAAATGACTCGCTGCATTACAATATTTTGGGTTACTTCATCTGGATAAACTTTTATGTATAAATCGTATACAGTATTTTTTGTATATATCTTAATGGGTATTTATTAAGTTTTAAAAAGTGGTGTGTTTTATCTGGCTCACCTGGTGTAAAATAGCTGCAATATGATTAGTTTTCATATATCTGTTATTTTAAGATAGAAAATAAACAATAAAACGTCGCTCGGTCCGAACCTATGGACCGAGTTGACTCCGAAAGAATAATACAATACTCTAAATAAACGTCAACTCGGTCTTTTTCTCGGCGCCAGATGAAGGAGATCCTACTGCAAAAAATAGAAGGTGGACAAAACATGAAATGGGACAAAAGGAATACAATAAACGAAAACCATGTGTCAATTGTTATGAAAAAATGAAGCGGGAAAAGGGATGGAAAGCAGCTAGAAATTTGAAGAAAATCCGCACTTACTGTAAAGCATGTCAGAACGAACCAATTTTGTGCTTTGATTGTTTTAATAAACATTGTAGATATGATAATAGTAATAGTACTTATTTTTCATCATATACTTAAGAGTTACAATTACATATTTTCCTTATTGATGGTTTTTTTTTTTAGAAAAAAACTACTTTCTAATATGTTTTTATCGCTTGACAGGCGTGTCGATATAAATATACACAGTTTTTAATAAAAGTTTGCAGAAGTATCGATCACTTTTATAAATAAATGGCTCTTAGATTTATGAAAAAATTGTCGTAGACTCATGCCGACTATAATTTTTCACATGACTTACTATATGAACTAGGTTCTGACATCTTTGTTTTCCATGGCCAAGCCTTATGACTTTTTTTGTGATCATGTGATATGTAACTCCCATTATTATAACTAGGTTTAATTTGTGAAGTGCCAAGTCAGTTGCAAAACTTTTTTAACCCTCAAAGTGTTAAAGAGATTTGATATTTTGTCTGTTGTGTTACATCTTGCTTCAAAAGTAGCATGGCACTGTTTACTGCACAAGCGCCCATGTATTATACGGGTTTTAACAGGACCCAATGGCAACCACTTCTGGTCGATTTCGAAAGTGCATTGATGCAAACAGAAGTTACTTTGAACATTTAAATTGAAAACATACCTATTACTATTTCTAACTATAAAATAAATTATTAAAATTATCATGTGTTAAGCTACTTCTGAAACATGGTGTAAATTATACCGGGTGTAAAGGACACATGGCTCACCCTCTTTTTTTCTTTGTTTATGAATTTAAACGTATTAAAATTTGGAGTGATTACTATACGCAAAAATTACAATTATGTGATGTAAATTAGTTTTTCGCATTTTTGACAGTAATGTGACATACTACTGTTATCAAAATCGTACAGTAATGGGCCACGCATAGCAACCATTACTGCATAGTAACGTGACTGTCATTAAAACACAATGTTTATTTACATGGTGTTACTATTATAAATTTTAAAAACACAATTATTTAAATGGGAAAATGTTACATTGCCTGATCTTACTACGCCAACCTGTTGTTGAAAACTAGTTTGATTCTATACGATTTCTGAACTACCTTCTTCGATTGCTTCTGGTTGTGCTTGACCAAATATCTTTTTCAACGTTTTCACTTTATTGACAATGCTATCAGATGTTGCAATACTACTTAATCTGCCAACTATTTTCTTTTGGTTTTTGAAATGACAAATGTCAAGATTAAAAAAACTAGGTAAATAATTTTTTATTAAACATTTTCAAAATTTAATAAAAATGCGAAAAAATAATATACGCACCATATCAGAAAAATGATTTTTCTTGACTCGTATGTCATTTAAATACTCGCTTTCGCTCGTACTCAAACTTGCCAAACTCATCGAGTAGAATTTCACTTTTCTGTACTTGGTACGTAATATACTATTGCACTTCTGGTTGCACCAGAAATGATCCTAGATTTCTTATTTTAAATGGAACAACTAATATTTTGACATTTTTGAAATCGGAGTAAAATTCCAAGTACTTTTTAAATAAATTTTTGAAATCCAAAAAATCAAGATTTTTTTGGGCCAAAATTACGAGAATGTTTTAGCTCAAGAGTGCCATGACTCACATAAAATGGTACCTATGAAGTAAATTATTAATTTAAAATTTAAAAATTTTAATTTCATCTTATTTTTGGACAAATGAATGAGATACAAATTCATTTGTTTTATATATATATTTTATATCCTAAATTTTTAAACAAAAATTCAGATTAAAAGGATAATTACTTACTCCTGATTCAAGGAAAATGTCAAGTTTTCCATGTGAAAAGATTGACGTATTTAAAACAACTGTTTTCAGTAACTTTAACCACTTACACAGTGAAGCGCATAATGTTTAAATTACGATTTTTGCTTTATAATTAATGTTTTACTTCATAGGAATTATTTTATGCAAATCAGGACACTCTTGATGTAAAAAAATTATGGCCCAACAAATATATTGCATCTTAAAAATTTATTTAAAAGATCTGTTATATGTAGAATCTTATTTGTTTTCCAAAAAAGTTAAAATATATTGTGATCCTGCAGTTTTCGAAGATATTTTTATTTATAAATTTTTATAGTAATATTATTTAAAATTAATCAAGTGCTTATAGCAAAAACGGCCGTGACAAAATTAAACAAAATCTGGAAAGACCATAACATAACAAAAACCACCAAAATCAGACTGATGAAGACACTTGTGTTTCCAATTGCCTTATATGCAGCTGAAACATGGACATTGAAAAAAATTGATAAAAATAAAATCTCTGCCTTTGAAATGTGGTGCTGGAGAAGGCTGCTGAGGGTCTCATGGACGGAACACAGAACAAATGATTCCGTAATACAAGAAATTGGTGAAAACATCAGACTAGTAACCATTGTTCAGAGAAAAATCCTACAATTCTTTGGCCACATATCACGGAGAACAGATAATAACTTGGAAAAATTGATGGTCCAAGGAAAGATTGGAGGCAAACGGTTGAGAGGCAGACCACCTAGAAGATGGCTGGATGAAATTGAAGGGTTGACGGGCACCAAACTAGAAGAAAACACTAGAAACGCTAAGGATAGAAAACACTGGAAGGAGATCATACAAGCTACAAACTAATACATCGCACAAATCACGATCTTCGGAAACGAAGAATACGACTATGGAGAGATAGTTGATTGCTTATTTATTGACGATGAATCGGTGCTGGACCTACATTGTGATTTATGTATTTTTGATGTATGAATTACCCTGTCTTTATCGAGGTTAAAAAGGATAAGATGTTGAGCTTATTTAAACAACAGTCCATCTTTTAAAGTATTTATTTTCGTGGGGCAGATGTTGGTATTGTGAATGTGTGAACTTTGTACTTAGAGTTTTCTTATCAGTTGTGGGGAATAACGCTGCCGTTCTATATTTTACCCCAGTTTTACTTATGTTGATAGTGCTATTTCTTTTGGGACTGCTAACAAATGTCGAGAATTGTACAGCTTACGTAAGGAGCTCTACACAGAAACGTCTTGTCTTGTTACTCATTGGTACACAATACTCTCGGTCTGATTAGGTCTCATCCTAACGGTTCGTTTAATTCCCGAAGGACAATAGCGCCACGCACTAATACACCTGAGGAATTAACAATAACAGCGATCGATTATGCACAAATGCGTAATAGCACGAGAAAAGAGCGACTTTACGCAACCAAATTGGAAATAGCGCCGTCACTCACCCCTATCAATTTCCTTTCAATAGCGCCTCGATGCTACGCCTAATTCCCAAAAGACAATAGCGCCGCAATAATGATAAGGCCAATAAAGTACACTGACAAGAGTGTAAGTACCTACGTCTAAGCCTCTTTGCAAAGTGCTCCTCGTAAACCAAAACCCACAATGGTGATTTTTTTAAATTTGAAATTTTAAGTCCAAGATTTATAATAATTTGACAGAATTTCAGCAATAATGTTTCAAAACTGAAATTGAGATTCCAGCAAACTGAGTAATCTTTAAGATTCAGAAAGATTGATCCCTTCCTTTCGGGAACATACTCTTTTGTTCAAATACATATCCAACTTCCAAGAGGTTGGGACTTGTTTATTTTCCCACTCTCTTTTAGTTTTTTATTGGGTACAAGTATCAATAAAATTTTCTCACACTTTAAGGCTTTCTTGAACACTTGTGCTAATTAAAGTTATCGAGTTTCCCCAATTTATGTTAATAACTAAAACCCAATATTTACCCCAATCCCTAAAATTTGAGAGCGTGAAATATTAAATTTTATATTGGCTTGAATAATCTACACAACCAGCGGCAAATCCATTGATACACATCAACATATGTTTTCAGTCATAGTTTATTTACATTTAGGTACAAAAATGTGTGTAGCTGCCCTGAGACTACCTGCTTAAGATTAACTGAAACTACTAAATCACTTAGGTATTTATCTAAGTGAAAGTCAAGCGATCACTGTTAATTAGTCTTTATTTTCTGATATTCCTGTAAAAAAATCTATTGAACAAGTGCATTTTGTCTTCAGAGAGCTCACACTTAATCCTAGAACACTAAAAGGTCGTACAATTCATGACAAATCGGTTTATAAGTTAACACCTCAACTTTGCAACAGCCAATCAATCAAGATACATGGAAAAATTTTGAAAATTGACATTCCAGATGAAAGATCCACTCAAGGTGATAAGAAGCGTACCATCTGTAATTTCTGCCCATCTCGTCTTCGAAGAATGACAACAAATTATTGTGGACGCTGCAATCGCCCTATTTGTGGAAAACACCGAGCCAGTTGGTGCAAAAACTGTACACAGTAACTTTTCCTTTTCAATTATTTTTTGAGAATTGTTATTTATTAATATACACAACAACAATTTTTGGTTTATTTGGAGCATGCCGTCGTGAAGAAATTTGTAAATTAACAGTAGATGACATCGAAGAATTAGAAGACTCATTGTTGGTACATATATCGGATACTAAAACCAACATTCAACGTAGTTTTTGCATTGTTGGAAGTTACATTACTTATTACCGTAAATATTGTGCATTACGTCCACTTAACGTTACTCATCGCCGCTTTTTTCTGAAATATTCCAACAATAAATGCACTGTCCAACCAGTGGGAATAAATACCTTTGGTAAGATGCCATATGAGATTGCTGAATTTCTGAAATTACCAGATGCGAAACTGTTTACTGGCCACTGCTTCCAACGGTCGTCAGCATCTTTGTTAGCACATTCAGGAGCAAATATTACAAGAATAAAACGACTTGGGGGATGGAAATCATCAACTGTTGCCGAGGGGTACATCGAGGATTCCATTGGAAATAAAGATAAAATTGTTCGCAATATTTTTCCTTCTACCAGCTCCGGTTCTTCATCTGCGATTGAAGATTCTTCTGCATTAGCTACACCATCGAGTAGTAACGACACAAGCAGTAGGCGTAGTAATGTTGCAATGGCAACGAGAAATTCGTTAACTACTTCCCAAGGAATTAATATCAGTAATTGTTCTAATTTTAATGTGTATGTTACTATTTATAAATAAATTATAAACTATTTACCACTAGTGTTAAAAATCATTTTTTTGCTAGTGTTAAAAATATTTTTAACATGCTACCTTATAAAATTGAATTTCTAACCCGGGTAACTTGCACTAAAAGTGTCATTTTTAATGTCAGTTGTATAAAAAATGTTTTTTTTTCCAACATTTTTCTAATAAAAAAAAAGTAGTTAAATTTACGAGTGTTTAGTATTTATGCAACTCCCAAGTATGTTTAGTGTTCTAGGGAGTATAAAACAATAATTAAATCAAAATATGATGCAAATTATTTATTCTCGGATAGCACACCTTTAATTTAAAATAAGAAATCTAGCATTATTTCTGGTGTAACTGCAAGTGCAAAAAATTGAAATTATATCAAATAATAGGAATTTATGTGTACATATAGTAATCACTCTAAATTTTATATGTTTAAATAATAAATATAGAAAAAAGGGGGATGGGCAATGTTTTATTTACATTTGGTATGTATCAATCTCAACACTATATCGGTCGTGCTGGGTGCCGGACACGCCAAGAAATACAGTTTATGGTTTTGAAATTTGTATACGAGTTGATGTTTTTTGCGTAGACCCTATAGACGGCTTGGGGTGCCTGACACCTTATTGCGACCGCTACTGTGTCTTAATTTTGACAATGATACTTAATAGGATTTCAGAAAAGCAAGGAAATTTTTAAAATTTGTTGTTGTGTCTCTAGTCCGTGATGAAATCAGTCTTCAAAAAGAAATCAAGTTTCTTCCATCAGGAATATGTACAGTTATCCAAATGACAACCTCCACAGAAGACGTTTCAGCAAAAAAATCGAAAAGTAGTTCTGGAAGATGTTCTACTTGTCCTCGTAAAAAAGATAGAAAGACAAGAACAACATGCGTAAATTGCAACAAATACATATGCCAAGAACATTCCAACATTTTTTGTTTGAAGTGTTGTAGTATAAACTCAGAGAAATCTGAACAATTTTAAAATTATCTCTATTTTAGTATGTTTCCATTTTCTTTAAGAGCAATTATGTTACCAGTCTTATCATTCATAGTTCTGTAAAGAGTTTTCATTTGTTGAGTTAAGGGAGTCTTTGTTGTATTGGTTTTTACTGGATTCAATTTATGATTTTAGTATTTATGCATTGTCAGCTACCAAAATTATATTATGCTTGTGTATTAAATATTGTATACCCTATAATAAATAAAAATAGTATTGACGAATTTAGTAACTACTCTTAAAAAGATTTAAACATCACTGGGGTATATTATACCATGTGCGTTTTGTAATACCGTCTGTCTATAAAGAGTTTCAAAGAAAAATATTCAGTCATAACAAAATGGCGGATTTTAAACAAATGGACTCACTCAATTCAAAATTGTTTTGATTTTTTTTATCTAGGTTCGAGTGACACCTCATTTGAAATGTCTTTTAGTTCTGCGTCTGATCCTAGAGTTTCAAAGAAAAATATTCAGCCATAACAAAATGGCGGATTTTAAACAAATGAACTCGCTCAATTCAAAATTGTTTTGATTTTTTTATCCAGGTCGAGTGACACCTCATTTGAAATGTCTTTTAGTTCTGCGTGTGATCCTAGAGTTTTAAAGAAAAATATTCAGCCATAACAAAATGACAATGTTATTATGTGTCAAGGTTATTATGTGATTCATATTTAATTTTCCGAATTCTGGGTCTAGACTCTCGAATAGGTCAATATTTACTCTTAAATTTACCATTTTTGTTTATGTAGGCTTTGCATACATTTAACCATTTTGAAATACCTTGGCTACCATAGTCAAAAATGAGTTGCGCGTGAAGTAACGGCTAAATGAACATGCGGGAAATTGCAGGCACCTTTTGCTTAGGTATAGCCTCGCATTTTTCAATAGAAATATTATATTGGAATGGATAATCTGTAACAACTTAAAAAAGGAATTTATAATACGAGTATTATTTAAAATTCAGCAAATATTTTTATTTGTTAATATAGTTAAATAAATACTTTTTTTTCCTCGTGCCAGTAGTTAAGACACTTAAACATTGGAACATTGGTGCTCTATAAAAACTGCGAAAAGTGCTAGGCTCCCTAAGTATTATTGCATATGTTAAAAAAGTATTACATATTTACCAGAAAGTTTTGGCATAAACATGGAACATTTATCGTTTATTTATAAATTCTAGCTTTACATGGTTGAAGTCCATATTTATTGATTATAGGTATATAAAATACTTAATTACTTCAACAATCCATACATATATAAAAGCTCAAAGGGTTTTTTTCTCCGGTTCCTCCAGCGGCTACCGCTTCACCAATTTGGACCATTTTTTTTAAATCAAAGGTCTCTATCCACAGATGGAACATGAAATATTTTTATATATTTATTCTACGTCGATTTTTCAATAATAATTATTTTAATTTATAATATATATGAAGGTCGGCTAGACGCGCATCACTTGGGGCGCCATCTACAAAACCGCCGTGTGTCATTATTGGAACTAATGCATCACGTGACTTGGCATTTCGGCGGTTCTGTCAACGCTGTCTGTCAGTGCATTGTGCGCTGGGGTAACACTAGTATTTATTTATTTTAACCTTATACGTATTTCGGCATGTTTACATGCCATTGTCAAAGGTTATAGAAAGTAAACAGTTAGTGTTGTTATAGCAATAGAACTTGGTGATTTGATCTCGGCAATCGTCTGCAGATGACTTGATTTCTCATTCCAAAATGTCCAATAGAGGTGAATTTAAGAGATCAATTTGCTCATTAATTAACGGTACAGTTTTTAAATGTTTGTGAATTTCAAAAGCTTCTAGTATGTCTAAGATCACGTCACCAAGTTCTATTGCTATAACAACACTAAATAGGTATAAGGTTAAAATAAATAAATATTGTTGAAGTAATTAAGTTTTTTATATACCTATAATCAATATTTATTAATCTGTTTAATAAAGAAAATCTCTTTCCAAAATCTGCGCTTTTCATATTGTTAAAATAAGTGCAGACTTGTAGCATCTTAATGCATGAGAATTTCAGCAGTTTGTGTTATATCATACTTGCACCTACTAGAGTTGGTACAATATTCTCGTAATAGGGCTAATATAAAATTGATATCTCTAAAAGTGACTGGTATTTCGTAGATGTTAGTAACTTTGTTTATTATAAAATGTTGCAACTGAAAAGCTTTAGATAACAAAATTTATAGTAGATTTTTTATCTATTATAGTGCTCAACCTGTTGATAAAGGTGTTTTGAAAATATTTTACATATTCACTGGTTACCTTCAGATTTAAGTATTTAATCCAGTAGATTGATGTATATATTTTTGAGGACAAAGACGAGGTTGTCTGGTTTCTCATTATGTTTAAAATAATATGCATCATGTAAAAGTTACCTTTAATCTTTACATATAGGATGCCTAAAAGTTCGAACATAACTTTAACCAAGAATTCTTCAGCAAAAATTAAGTTTGCTGAACTCGATGTATGTATATCCAAAAATGTTTCGTTATAAACATAGAGCCTTGAAACGGGGCGGCAATTTAAATTCATCTTAAACAAATACTCAAACACCATTTGCTTTAAAATAAACTTTCAGTCCTGATCACTGCCTGAAACAAAATCGAATCAAATTATTTTGAATGGCACACTTTGCCAACAGTATGGGATATTTATCAATATTTCGGTTATCGATATACCAATATTTATCAATATCAAAACAGTTGGGTCTTCGCACAGGTCTCGCATCTGTTATTTGCTTTTTCACTCTCTTTCAAGTTTCCACCCTGCCATCACTCTGACTGCTCATGACTTATCCAGCATCCCTATCCTATGCCCTAACAATTTTATATTCTGTGCTTTAATAAATTTTACATCATCTCTTGCCGGTCGAAGAATTTCTTTTAGCATTTTTCTTTCATTTTCTGACACTTCCCATGTTTCGGCTGTGTAAACCGTTGTTTGTCTTATTTTATATAAGGAGTCCCAGGATCGATTGATTAGGTGTAATGTTTTTGTGAAATGTAAAAAAATGTTTGGCAATAGTTTTTGCTTGTTTTAAAAAGATCCATCAAAAAAGTATTAAGTTTTCTCATACAGAGTGTTTTTTTCCGATTTAAAAAAAATCGACATTCGCAAACTACCTTATTTTGAAAAGATACAACAAATGTTAATTGAAAAAGTTGTTAAGAATTGTTTGTATACTTAAATTCTAAATTACTTCGTTTATTTTTTCTATTATTTTTTACAAAAACAAGGAATTATAAAAATATTTTTTTTTTAAATTTAAATTAGTAGTTAAATTTTGACAAAACCAGGTTGTTTTAAAAACAATGTTACTTTTCTAGGCGGTATACGACAGATTGTGGTTAAGAACAGTTATATTTTTGCAGAAAACGGTGCGAAGACAAGGTTTTTTTACAATGTTGTTGGTCTAGGCAGTATGTATGCCAGGTTAATTTACAGATGATTTTTTTTCTAGAAAATTTCTTCTTATGCAAGAAAGCATCCTCTTCTTGTACTTTCTACGTTATCGTAAAGTTAAAAATTGAACAATATCAACCCATACTAACTCAACTTAAACCACCTACTCTACTTCAAATTGAATGACTATCCTGTTTTTATTAAAAGCGAGAACTAAGTTGTGGTGATATCGACATTTACAATTACAATTTCGATATTATGGACAATGTATATCGAATTTATTGATAATAATATCGATATTACCGTAGATATTATCCATATTGGTATTATCGAAATTATCGATATAAATTCAATATCGATTTTCGATACTAAATTTTTAATACTGCCCAGCCCTAATGCCAACACAAGAAATTTGAAATAATTAGAGCAAACAATATCAGAGTATTTGTTTAAAATGAATTTGAACTACCAACCCTTCCTGAGGCTTTGTTTTTGAATTTGTGCTTAAATTTGTGCCAGACCTGTTAGAGACATCCTGTATTCAAAGACAACAGTTTTCTTACAACACTATAACAGTGAATGTGTAGAATTAAATTTTGTGGATGTGCTGCATAATGTTCTCTGTTATGTTGTCTTTGACAGAAATAATTTAATTAGAAACTGTATTGAGATTTTATATTTATTCTCGCATTTATGATATCACTGTTATTTTGAGGGAAAATCTTATTCTTGATAATAGTACTTTTGGGGTATAGTGAGTGACTGATGCTTTTTTGTATTCATTCCACATAAGGTATTTTAAAGTTTTATTTATTGTAGGTATTCTGGCCACCATTTAATATACACCAATCAACAAAATATTTCTAAGAAATTTCAGTTTTGTTTTTCTGTGCTTTAAACATTAAGTAAAATACCTTTATAATCTGCTTCAGCAAAATTACTTGTTATTGGAATAAAATTTTCCTTCAGCTAAAAAATTTATAATGTTTCACTTCATTGCTAAAACGTATACAATATGATCTAAAAAAAGTCTAAACTCAATGAAATTGTTAACAAGTGTCATAGATAGATGCATATATAAACAAAAATTACATTTATAAACGCCATCTTGCCATCTTTCTTTTATACTACGGATCTAATATGAACAGTAACAAAATAGTATATTATACACCAAGGTAGAAAAGTCTACTATTATAGCCTGAGGGCTAAGGTTATATCCCGAGGCGCGTAGCGCCGAGGGATGTAAGGCCCGAGGGTTATAAGACTTTCCTACCGAGGCGTATATACTTTTTTTTTCACTACTAGTGATATAAACCCTTATAATTGTCGAAAAATGACTATTTTAACTTAAATCCCTGTTTATTTCAAATTATAAGCAAATGACAGTTTTTTGTTTTGTTGGCATGACAGTTGTTTGAAAATTGTTAAATCATCATTGGTATTCAAAAACATTGTTTTTAAGAACTGGTTTCATCTAAAATACTGAAATTATTAACAATTTTCTCTTTTTTACTTTGTGCGGTTGTATAATAGGCGAAATTGATATTGACAGAGTTGTCATTTATTACGGCGCGAAAAACGTATATTCAAATACACCAAAGTTTTTATGCATAAAATACTATTAAATAGAATCACTCCATTATATTAAATTGTGCTATAAAAACGTTCTTTTTAAGACTGTCACAGGATTATCGATAAATATAAATTTGTTCATTATTTACCAGTGGTTAATAATGAAAAATTAGTTACCTGTCAGTGAGCAAAGGTAGAGAAATTGAATTTCACAGCATTCTATTATGTGTCAAAATGCTACGCCATATTACTAGTAGTGAAAAAATAATATTAAGTGGATGGAATGATAATAGATTATTTAATTAATAGCAGATTATTTTATTCATACTGTCATATTATGACAACCGCAATCAGAATGCAAGATTTGTAAACCCTATTAAATCGAGCATTTAAAGGTATTAAATCGGTTAAATTCCAATGAAATTCTGATTAGCGTATTGCAAATTAAAACTTTTGTTTATTAGTTGTATTTGATATTTATAAAATAATATTGTCCAATATCATTCAAGTTTTGAATTTTTAAATTACTCAAGCTTCCGGCATAGTAACTCAAATTTGACACTATTTTCGTTGCTATGCAACAATTTATCGCAATTTAAGTGATAATTTTGGATATTTTATGTTGTTACCTAGGTCAGTCAGTAGATGGTTCTGCAACCGAGGTTAAGTATTAAATTTGTTGGCATTTTGATTTTAAAAACATTAAACATTAAAACGTTTTAAATGGCTGGTTTAAAGCAGAAATGTAAAGAAATCAATTTAATACTTAAACTCGATTGCAGAGCCATCTGTTACCGAACCTTGGTAACAACATAAAATACCCAACATTTATTGCTGCGCCCCCAACATACCACGCTCCTGTTTGTCGAAACACTACTAGTATTTAGTAAGCGAAATTACCCCTAATAACAAGAGTGTCAAGTTAGATCGTGCTTGCCACACAATACGCAAGAAATGACACTCATTTCCGATAAGATTGCGATTTTCTTGTGGTTTGATATTTTACTCGTGTTAGTTAATTTAAGATAATTTTGCTTGCTTCGCGCTCGTTGATCTATAGTCTTAACTAACACTCGTTAACAATCAACCCAAGTTTATTGTGATCACTAGTTGTATTATTTGTGAAAACATACGTGCAATTTAAGTCAAGTTAAACAAATTTTTTCAATAGGCTAGGGTTTTTTGATCATATTGTAGAATGTTTTACAGTTTCTAAAAATTGTAACACTTTCAGTCCATCGAGCATGTTTAAATCAGCAGTCTAACCCAGAGAACAGGTGCCCAATTTGTCAGAAAGCATTTTCGCATCCTATTAGTTTAAGGCACCACTTGCATGTGCATACAGGATCTACAACCTGCCCTCAATGTAACACTACACTCGCAAGAAAGTACAATCTAAAAATACATTTACAAACGGTGCATAAAATTGAATATTAGAGACTAGTAGACTTAAAGATTACTTCAATGATCAGTTCAGTTAGAAACAAAGTATTATTCCAGTTTGTATTATTAGTTTCCAGCTATGAACTTATAATATTCTTAGAATATAATAAATTGTTTAATAGAAAGTGAAAATTTAGAAACACTGTAGACCTTTAAGAAATATTTTTCTGTTGTGCCATTGAACTGTATTGTTTTGGGGTTGTAATGTACATGTACATACCTTTATTGGATATACAGGGTCGCTATTAAAGATGGAACCAAAGCTCTCCTGCTAAAACGGTTTGAGATATAGATATGAAAATTGGAAATTATTTCGCATATTTTGAGGTTAAAAAAAATTTTTTTGACACATGATTTTTTAGCGCGGCCGCCATTTGAATTTTTTTTAATGGCAACATGGGCTTTGTGATACATCATTAGAAAGTTTATTTTTTTTCTCTTTCTTACTACCTTAATCATGTATGGTGTTAAAATAGAAAATAATGCAGAAAAATTAGAGAAACCTTTGCCATATTTCACGAAATTAAGGTTTATTTGTCACGTAATACAATAGTTGTAAGGAAACAAACCATATGTACTGTGTTGTTGGTCACTTATTAAACCCCTGCTGATTGTTTTTTGTTTATTTTTGACGTTTCGTTATTGCAAAGGTATCTAGATTTAAAGTGCAATACATTAGCAAGCCACGCATATGGCATTATTTTCTACTTTAACACCATACATGATTAAGGTAGTAAGAAAGAGAAAAAAATAAGCTTTCTAATGATGTATCACAAAGCCCATGTTGCCATTTAAAAAAATTCAAGATGGCGGCCGCGCTCAAAAATCATGTGCCAAAAAATTTTGTTTTTAACCTCAAAATATGCGAAATAATTTCAAATGGAAGCCTTCCAAGTTTCATATCTATATCTCAAACCGTTTTAGCAGGAGAGCTTTGGTTCCATCTTTAATAGCGACCCTGTATATGTTGCCTCTGCATTTCAAAAACAATAGAATTTCTAACCTTCTTTTAAGATCGTATAAATTTACAAAGTTTAGGGTGTCACAAAATGCAACAGAATTTTCTTTTGGAATTACAAATTTTTAATTTTTTTATGATAATGTAAGTTTATGTTAATATAAGACGACTCATCCTAGATGTGCCAAGCAACAACATGTAACTACTTCCTGTAACACTTCTTGTTCTTAAATAGCACCTTATATTTTTCCTGATAGAGCATTCAATTCTCTATTCAGGCGTAAATAATTACCTATCTTTACCATGGTCATGTATAAAAGTTAAACGATTAGCCGCTAGATGGCGTTGAAGTAATAATTCAAGTTGACCTTGAATTTCGTATTTAAATATGCGAAAACTTTTTCGAAGTGATGTGGATCTATTACAAAATTGTGATATGCACAATTATAACACAAGGACAAATCAAAATTTGTATGTGCAACAAATGTAGGAAGGAGGAAAATTCAATATCAAGCTCTATTATGGTTCAATGCGTTACCAGAACAAATCAAGAACAAACCAACACTAAAGAATTTTTCTAATTCAGTCAGGGAGTTCATCATCAATACACAATTCTGTTCATGATCTTTAATTTTGTATTCTGTTAAATATTCTGTGTTATCTAATCTGATTTTATTTTTACTTTTATATTTCATTTAATTTAACTACACTCAAATATTTGTTTTTATATGACTAATATCGATTTTTGTAATCTTTTCTGGTTGAATAAAATATATCTAAAAAAAAAGCGGTCAGTGTTATTACCGTCGCCTGCGTTGATTTGTGAAAACTGATGTTTTACAGTTTTCACAAATCAACGCAGGCGACGGTCGTTACAATATTGAATATTTAATGGAAAATTGTCATTGTTTTTTGCATGGCCTCCTGTATTAATATCGACTGACGTCTCTATACGGCCTGTCGCATAAGACGTTTTCCAACAAATTCCAATACTTACAGTGCCAAACGTGAGTATTAAAATGTCATATTTACGATTAAGTTAGTGATTGGTTAGCGTAAAACAATAATGCATTATATTTTACATCCAGTTTGTTTTTATGAGCAAAGAAATTACTTCCTACATGAACCGAGAAGTATGGCTACCTAATTTCAATAATTTAATTTTTAATAATGCTGTTTTTACGGAAAACCGTTAGATAACGCCACATTGAATGCTAAATATGTGCAAAATCAAATATTTTGTGACGCAGCAGGCCGTATCTCGACTTCAGCCGACGTTAATACAGGAGGCCGTGGTTTTTTGTTATACCTAAACTATTTATTGTTTTTTTGTCGCTTATTTGTTGCAGAAATAGCAGATTCACAATTGTTCTTTTTTTCGGACAATTTCAAATATTCTTTTTATGATTCAGATCAAAAGGTTATTTTCTTCTCTTTCCCTTAATGCAAAAAACTCTTCTTTGGCTGAAATGTGGCTCTGATAAATAGACGTAAGTTAATCCTCGAAAATTGCTTAAAATTATGTATTTTGACAAAGTTGGTCACTAAACAGTCGGAATAGTGTAAATAAAGACAGTTTGTTATTAAATATTAAATTGTTTAATGACTTTTAGCACATTTATATAAAATTCATGGCCAACTTGAATTATTACTTGAACGTCCTCTAGCGGTTAATCGTTTAACTTTTTGAGTAACTCTTATATGTATAGAGAATTGAATGTTTTATCACAATCTGTCAGGACAAAATATAATATGCTATTTAAGAAATAGAAGTTAGCTACACTTCTAGTACAACTGGGAGTACTGACAAATTGTTTACAAAACGAATTTAAAGGTTTCGAAGTGCCACAAACACACGAAAATTTAATTTTATAGTGTAATATCTTGAAAATAATTTAAATTTTAGCTTGGGACATTTAGACTGAATCACCTTATAGAATGAGTCTGAAGGCCAGAACAAACATTGAGGGTAAGTTCTACATATTAAAGCAATAAAAAAGTTCCTATAAACATCAATCTGGAAACGTTCTGTAAGGAGCTTTTGGAAAAGGTAGCCTCTAGTCGCTTTTATGTCGATAACTTTGACGCTAGTTGAAATTCGTTTTTAATATTTAATAAATACGAATGATAAAACTCTCGGTCTATGCTAAAATCACCAACAGTAGAATTTACATTACTTTAACTTTATTTTTTGGATGCAGCAATTTTTAGGGGGATGCTACTTTTCCCTCTTTCTCCATTTTTTTGAGCTGCCTGATTTTGTTCACTGATTTCTAGTGTTTGTAATCGTTATTTATCATTTTCAACAAAAGTTGAAAAATTGGTTTTTTGTATTTATATTTCTTTATGAGGACTTTAGGCTCTTAACTAGACTTGTATTCTTTTTGTTCGTGTCTAAGTTTATACGGGTGACTAAAAAATGATGGGTCAAACTTTGGTAGTAAATTGTATCCCATTATAATTGTAAACGAGAAACAAAATTCATATAAGCATGAGTCTAGATATACCTGGACTACAGTTATTCAAATAAAAAAACACGAGTAGAAACACTAAGGTATAAATGAGTATTGTATGTTTAAACCATTTCAAAATTTTATTGCAACTACTGCTAATGTTATCGCTTTAAAAGCGACTGAACTGTTCCCTCTTTCAGAGAGACCCATATTTATTTCTCAGGGGTTAAGGTTCCAATTACTGTTCAGACTCGCCCTGCTTATTAAAAACTAAATTATTTCAATACAGTCATGCATCTTTTGTCTGTCTTACATTGGTTTAGGATCATGTTAATCTGTTTATAACCAGACTGATTTTTGCTAAATTACCTTGCATTGTGACACCATGATTTCAACAAGAACAAATATACTTCATTTTTATATGAAAAATGTTATTTTCAAGGAAAAAGAAATGAGCTAAATATTTCGACTGTCACTTTATTACTGAATTTTTAAATTCTGTAAATTTTTTTAATATTTCCTATTTTTTATATTCTCAATCATATATAACAAATATCGGGGTGGGAAATTATTATAATGAAACAACAGATAAATTGAAAGTGCTAAGGGACAGAGATGTATGTTAAGAAGAATGATGGCAACAAGATGAAGGAAATGTAGAAAGAGAAGGCCAATACAAGTAAAAGGGATATTAAAGAAGGAAACAAAATTAGAGTGTGTAAAATAAATTGTGTCTGTGTGTATTTCTGTATGATTATAAATTTAGCGAGAAACAATCAAGAGAAATTTACTAAGTTCACTTCCTTAAAATATTCAAATCTGTTTGTGTAACGTTTATTTTGTGCAATGAAATTATCATAAAGTCATTAATAGTTTGAATTTCGGTATGGAAAAGATATGTGGTATATATTCCAAAACTTTTTACTATGTCTGAATTGTATAGCTTTATTTAATTTTAGCTGCTAGCAGTGTTAAGTAAATTTGTAAATATTTATACATATTGACAAAGTATATCTGGATTAACTTTTTTTTATAAATTTCGTAGTTACTTGTTTTATTCATTGCTGGTGCAACGTCAGAAAATGTAAGTGATCATAATTTTTTTTTCATAAGTATGTCATTTTAATTAGGATGGAAATGCTGTACATGTTACTGCAGCTAGGTCGCTGTCAGTTTATTTAAATAATAAACATAAAATAAAGCAAAAATGTTAAAAAAGGTAAATGAGTAACGCTATTTGTTAGAAGTGAAAGTAATACAATAAAACTAAACATTTTTCATACATGCATGTATGAATATTTAAAAATCTTATAATAGCACCGTATGTTGTCAATGGTATTCATACATATAAGTTCATTTAGCTTTAATATTATTTATACCACAGACGATATAAACTATGAAATTAATTTTCTAGTTACTTCTCACTTGTAGCTTGTTTTCTTCATGTCCTGGCTAACTAATGTTTGGTCACTCAAGAATCCAGGCTACCCTTTTCCATTTTCCTGTTAGAAACAGTTAAATCTACGCAGTGACACATGAATCAAGGAAGTTACTGAAATCGTAACACTTGTTGCTACTGTAGTAGAATTTATACATGGTTGTTCAGACATGACTCCCCAGGCCAATATTGCGGTTATTTTTGAAAATAACTAAAACCATATACAGGATGTATCAAATTGCGTGCTAACTATGGGGAGCTCGCTTATTTGAAGAGATACGGCGACGGTTAAATTAGAGAAAAGTTGTGGAATTTTATGCCTATTAATAATCTAAAAAGCAATTGTAGTTATCTTGCTTACTTTCTGAATTAACTAAAAAAAATGAAATTTTGGATTTTCTGTTTTCGGCTATAACTCATTTGTCATTTATGACGCATTATTGAGACACTTTTATATGCTGAATCTAATTTTTCAATCAGATTTGGTATAGCTGCTACCATTGCTCATTTTCGACTGTCAACTTTTTTTTCCTTATGGTCGACATTTTAAATTTTTTATAATTGAATAGTGTTTTTAATTCTGATTTCAACGATGTGTCACACTTTGCGTTTTGTTTAAGTTTTGAGCATTTTATTATAGAAAATAGAAATTTCTTTAGAGTACCATGAAAAGACCCCGTCATTTAATTTATTTTGAAAAAATTCTAGTTGGCCATGAACTGCTGGAAGTAAAACAAAACACTACTTATATTTACTTTGACATTTAGATACAGTAGGTATGCGACAATTTCAGAACAATATAACTGATCTAACCTATGAATTTCAGGAAACTTTGTTTTGACCGTAGGCAGCAGGTCGTTATTTTTTCATCCCATTTACCAATATACGGGAGGTTACTTTCAAGTGTGATCATAGCATAGCATATCCAATGGAATTTTACATTTGTCGCAAAATTTGCTTTTGTATTTGTAATTAATAAATGGTGTTGTTGTAGAATGATAATTTGAACTTGTTACTCAGTGGCGTAGGAAGTTTTTTCTAGAGGGGTCCGAAAATCGTAATCTAACCTAACCAACAACACATGCCTGATTTCCAATAGGTACTTTTTTGCACTAATGAATGTACAACCTAAAGCAATGGGCTAGTATCTGCATAAAGAAAGTTGCTATTAATATAGTTGGTGTAAAATACAAACGTTTTAAAGGATTTTTGTATCAAGGTTTTTTCAAAGGGGCGCTGGCCCCCCTGCCTCAGGTGTCGGGAGGGGGGGCTTCCTACGCCACTGTTGTAACTTCGTCAATAACAATGTTTTGTGGTAAATAATTGCGTAAATAAGTAAAACATTGAATATTTTAATTAGTTTAAGGTTATCTGAACTTAAAATAAATTGTTTGTACGCCTCGTTTTGAAATAATGACAGTAGCTCAGTGGTTGAGTTTCTACCTACTAACCGAAGGTTTGACGAACCAATCCATTCCGACTTTTTTTTTTATGAAAATGTATGCCTTATTAACTCAAATTCACTTTTATTACTTTATTAAACATTCATTACCTTTGTTCTAATACTTTTATTTTAAAATGTTGTTCTTATGTAATGTTAATATTTTGTTGTTCCTTTTTTATAGACTACCTCCTATCTAACAAAAATTTAAAAAAAACGAATATCCGTTTCACTGAAGAAGACAATATCTTATAAAATTGCAACAAAATTTTTTTTTTAGATACCTAGTTCTTTTGGTTCTGAATATAAAAGTATAAGGGCGATACTATAGCAGAAAAACTAACCGTTTTCGATTATTTACAATTAATTGTAGGATGGTATGTATGCTGTGGATGGTTATTTAATATTGTTTTAATTATATTTCGGCTATGAAACCAACCACAAAACAAAAGAAATTTGTTTTAAACAGTCAAATAACGATGAAAACAATTTCAAATAACACACAAACGATTCTATTACTTAACATTTGTTTTAATTAAATGTTTAAACAGATTTTCTTGTTGATTTTTACACCAATGTACATGATTAACAACACTTTGTTGAACTTCATATTGATATATAAATGAAATACTTCATAACTTAAACAATATTGTTATAAGGTATTTTATTTATACATTATTATATTCCTGATTTGTCGTCTCATATTCGATTGTAAATCTACTACTAACGCAGGAACATTAAAATGAACTATGGTTTTCAAATAACCCCACAAAGGAAATCAATAGGATGAATTTGAGCAGCAGTATTCATTGTTAAGGCTCCTAATTATAAAACATAATTAGAATAAAATACGAGACTAGAAATCAGGAACAAGACACCCCAAATGTTAGGGAATGTGAAGCAGAGTGTTGTTAATCGTATAAAGCGGTATAATAATCAACAAGGACATCAATTTGAACACTTAATGTAAGGAAATGTTATGTAATGGAATCATTTGTGTGTTATTTGTTAATGTTTTCATCGTTGTTTGACTGTTTTAAATAATTTTATTTTGTTTCTAGATTGTTTCTATTTTCTATAGTCAACTTACAATTAACATACTTTTAATTAACCGTCCATTCCACAATAAACTGTGAATAACTCGAAAACGGTTAGTGTTTTTGCTATATTGCCCTTATACTTGTGATTCAGAGTCAAAAGGGCTATCCCATTCTGTGAAAAAACTGCCATGTTGCCATTTAAAAAATATTGTCTTTTTGGATGGCAGCCATCTTGAAAACGGAAATTTGAATTTTTGTCGTTATTTTTCTTTGTAAGTACTCTTCAAATTTGCTTTGAGAACTCTATGTCTATCTGTTCAAATAAAGAAGTTGGCCTGTGACTACTTTTCAAAATAAATAACACTGTGTATGAGTTGTTTGGATTATTTTTTAAAATTAACAAAATATTGCCCTGGGGAGTTATGTCTGAACAATCCTGTATAAGATGAGAAATAGGGATGTTAACAGGTTAAGCACCATATGGCAGACACTGGTGTCCCATTAGGAAATATCCACTCAAGTCATGGCGGACACCGGTGTTCGCTGTATACAGAGAGAGTTAAAAGCATGGAGACACCGATTTGCTATCGTTAATATTCATTTTATAAGAAAATGTTCAATACAAAAGTTTTTTATGAAATTTTTATCTACATATTGATATACACGAAAAATTTTATTATTCAATTGTTTTTGAGTTATCACTTTACGCGATATTTTTTTAAATGGCAACCTATTAATGTTATACTACTATTCGATAGAGAATTCTTTTCTCTTTACAATGGTATAAAAATTTTTTGGGTTTGCATAACATTTCTTCGAGAAAATGCCCGTTGAAGTTGAAGTATTTACAATTAATTAACTTCCCTATTCGTAAACGATATAGCCATGATAAACAAAAGCGAAGCGATAAACAAAGGCGATATCACTAAGGCTGAATTTGTTTGTTTACAACATTTTTCAATTTTGTGTAATTTATTGCTGTTAGCATTAGCAATGGCGAGTTTAAGTGAACGTGAAAGAATTGAAATACTTATGATGCTGGGTTATGGAGATAGACGTAGAAGTTTACAAGACGTTTGTAATTTATTTAATGATACGCATCCAAATAGAAATCCAATTTCTAAATCTGTTGTTGGTAGAACTTTACAACGTTTTGAACAAACGGGTAGTTAAAAATGTACCAAAGAGTGGTAGACCTAGAAGATCGACAAGTGATGATAAAAAACTGGATGTTTTATTGGCTGTATCTGAAGATCCCCATTTACCAACCAGGCAATTAGCGGCCAATCTCAATATTTCACAGTCTTCGGTCGTTTCAATTTTAAAAAGTGAAAAGTATAAACCCTATAAGGTACACTTTATACACGAGTTGATGGAGGATGATTTTGATGGGAGACTCCAATTTTGTGAGGAAATGTCAAATATTTGCAATAATAATGAAAATTTGGTCAACAATATTGTTTTCTCTGACGAAGCTACGTTTTGCCTTAATGGTAAAATAAACAGACATAACTGCAGATACTGGTCATCGGAAAATCCTCATTGGGTTTTGGAACACCATAAGCAGTATCCTCAAAAGGTTAATGTTTGGGCGGGCATTGTAGGAGTCATATTATCGGTCCCTTTTTTATCGATGGCAATTTAACTTCGGCTCTGTATTTGCAGTTATTGCAAAATCAAATTATATCTGCTTGTGCTACTGTCTATCCCCATGAAAACAATGGACACCTCCCCAATAACAGTATCTGGTTCCAGCAAGATGGCGCCCCACCACATTATGATGCAAATGTTCGTCAACATCTGAATAACGTGTTTCCAAATAGATGGATTGGGAGACGAGGAAACATTGAGTGGCCAGCCCGTTCGCCGGATTTAAGCCCTTTAGATTTTTTTCTTTGGGGATACGTAAAAAACAAAGATTATAAAGATAGGCCCAATAACATAGAAGATTTAAGAATCCGAATTACCAGAACGATGGAAGAAATTCCCCGTGAATTCTTAGAAAATTTTCTTCGGGGTTTTGTAAATCGATTGGTTCATTGTCAAATTGTAAATGGAGGACAGTTTGAACATTTAATTCACTAGAATTACGTGTTTATTCGTATTTATTTATGCTTTACTTGTTTTTGTTAATGTTTTTGTAGTTTGTAGCATCATTGTATTTTTTTTGTCGTTGTTTAATTTAGTTATTAATTTCTTTCTAACAATAAGATTTTGACCGACAACTTTGTTGCAAATAATTTTTCATAAAATAAAAATATTAAACTCGCTCGCCTTTGTTTATCGCTTAACTTTTGTTTATCATGGCTGCATCGTTTACTAATTGGGAAGTTAATTAATTGTAAATACTTCAACTTTAACGGGCATTTTCTCGATGAAATGTTATGCAAACCCAAAAAATTTTTATACCATTGTAAAGAGAAAAGAATTCTCTATCGAATAGTAGTATAACATTAATAGGTTGCCATTTAAAAAAATATCGTGTAAAGTGATCTCAAAAACAATTGAATAATAAAATTTTTCGTGTTTATCAATATGTAGATAAAAATTTCATAAAAAACTTTTGTATTGAACATTTTCTTATAAAATGAATATTAACGACACCAAATCGGTGTCTCCATACTTTTAACTCTCTCTGTATATCTAACTTTGTTGTGTGCTATGGGCTGGGCGACCACAACATTGTTTGTTTTAGCACAGTACGGTGACCGTTCGGCCTTGGTGAAAAATTTGCTGTACGTGTAAGTTGCACTAGGTCCTTCATATTCCTAAAAGAAAAAAGCTATTGGTCAGGAAGCAATTCTTGAAAATTCTGCATGGGGCTCAATCTGTTAATGATTGCAGGAAAAAACATAGCAACAGTTCTATTTATCGTTAATATAAGATAAATTAGGAAAAGTAAAATTTTAGCTGAATAAAAAACATGAATGGCCATTTGCAAACTGTTGATACTAGCAGATGATAATAAATAAACAAAGAAGCTATGATGAGATTAGAAGTAATTATTGTTACTGATACTTACACTGTATTTTTTTTAATGTTGGAATTATTATAAAAATATAAAAAGTATCTAATGTGTTATCTATTAAGGGCAAGTTTTAATAATGCAAACTTAATGTTTCCTCTCTGCAACCTTTCCAGCTTCATTTACGAAAGAAAGCAGTTCGCTCGATCCCGCAGTACAATGCAAAATATGCGAAAAGAAATTTAACCACCCTCTGAGTCTCAAACAACATCTACCTGTTCACATGGGCAATACACAGTGTCCAATTTGTCGAGCTGTTTTGTCGAGGAAATATCATTTGAAACTTCACATGAGGGCAAAACATGATCTTGCGTTTTAATTAATTATTACTGTAGTATTATTTTCAATTTTATGCTATGTATTTATACCTAATTCAGAATTATGTTTTGCATGTAAAAGAACTTTATCTGGATTAATTTTAAGGATTTAATTATATTTATTTTTTTGTAAGAGGAATTAGCTATCCTTTTTGTTGGTGTTTGACAAAATAACAATTACTTCAGTATTATTTAATACTATAGCTATGATTCTAATTGGCTTGCTAATTTTATTACACGTAAGTACTTTTGTTTTGGAATAAAAATTGCACTTAGATTATAAATAATTTCCTATAAGATTTTTAAAGCTCATTATGAAATTCAACTTACTTGTACATTGCACATGATGATTACACTACATAATTATTTTTTAATATGAAAAATGGTTCTTTAGGACCCAGGAAAAACTGCATACACATGAAATAAAAAAATTATCTAAAAACCCTTAAATTAACAATTACACTTGTTGCAGATCAGTCGGTTTTTATTAAGACTATGAGATTAAAACCAAGTTATAACTGTTCCATTTGTTCAAAGCAATTCAGTAGTGTAAGCAATTTAAAGCTGCACATGCCCAGTCATACTGGCGGAACAACATGTCATTTATGCCAGGGCGTTTATTCAAGAGTCGACCATCTTAACCGGCACTTAAGAAAAGTTCATCAAGTACACCTTAAATTTTAGGATGGTTTTGTAATTTTATAATTGGATTTTATTATTATTTTAAGCTTTAGTTTTTATTATTGATAAAAATTGATTGTAATTAAAATTAAACAAATGTGTTACTCAACATATATAACACATTTAATGTTTATAACTGTGTAGTCTATTCTGTAACTTATTTTTTTTATAGGAATATTATTAAAAGTATGTAATTTTTATACAACATTAATGCTTAACACTGCTTATGTAGTTAGGTTGCTCATGATTTTGAATCTATTGATCATTTGAAAGCATTATCAGTGCAAATCATACACATTAAAAAAAATTAAGTATGCACCTACACATCAAAAATGACGGATATAACCAATGTACTGTAAATACTCTTTATTAAAAAGTAGAATCTTAAAATATATGCATCCTCGGAAAAAGCGTCTACGACCTGACCATGCTGCAGGCTTCGCGCTGCTTCATGCACGGTCGGACTGTTTAGAAGTTTATATTACGTGTTTTAGTAACCGCCTGCAAGTTCATGGTGGCTCAAATGGAAATACGGCTGTACAGCGTTTTGCTGCATAAACAGTTGAGGGGTCGAATCACAGTTGGGGCCAATTTCTTTTTATTTTATAATATACTACTTTTTTTAAAACAATGTTGTTGATCTTTGCTGTTTACGCAAGGTTATTTGTTAAGAGCAGTTATATTTTTAAAGAAAAAATACGAAGACAAAGTTGCATTCACTCACTGATAAATTACTCCTAATGTGCGCCTGCACGAAGCCTGCAGCATGGTCAGGCCGTAGACGCTTGTATCTTCAGGTAGTAACTATTTAATTTTATTCACAGACGATCAGCATTTGGAGAATAAGTGTCCTCTTTGCTTGAAAACATTCACGCACCCTTTAAGTCTTGTTCAACACCGTCACGTTCATACAGGAAGCACAGTATGTCCTATTTGTAAAGTAGTTTTTTCTAGAAAGTATAACCTTAAAACTCACATAAGAAACGTTCATAGTGATTATATGAAAAATTAAATAACCGTTGGTATATTTTTGTACATAAATATTTTACACTTATCTGGATTAATAAACAATGAGAAGTTTTGTTTTCTGACTGGAATAAAATAGAAATTATTTAGACAGAGCTTTTAGAACCACAATATTTTTACACAATATATTACTTGAATAGAGCGATCAAATAAAAACGTAATCGCAGTCGTCTTTGAAACAAGCACGTCATGTCGATGATTAGTTTGCAAATCGTGGAGTTATTATCATAGTGGCGCGGTTTATTAGTTTACCGCAATTGCGTATATTTAACATTTTTACACAATTAGCAAGTGAGCATTTCACTTTATTTTTCATTTACAAACGTGCATGATAAATGTCAGTTGTAAACCGTGCCCCATTTAACACACATAATAGAAACAAATATTAGATGGTTGTGTGGTTTAGTGGTAAAGACGAGGGCTTGTGATCTGGTGACTAAACAGTGTATTAAATTTAAAAAAAACAAGAAACTAACATTTTTTTTATATGGGTGAATGGGCTTAAGCTCATTCAATAGCAGCTTGCAAATGTTGTTTACTTATTTTTTTTTTATTTACCTTAGCTTATTTTTTCTACTACGGCTGAACCTGAGCGTGGGTAAATTTTTTTTAATGGTATATAAAAGAATACTAAAACAGAAAGTTTTCCTGAACACAAAAAATGTATTTTAGGCTGTGATAATTTTAAAAAATTCTTACAACTATCTAACAGGTGTTCAAAACAATTCCTGATCAGGTAGGCTGGTTCGTGATTGTGTTAACGTTAATGCATGTCTTAGCTTACATTTACGCTTTATACGAAATTTTCTGGTGTTGCAGCTGACAGCAATACTGTCGAAGGTGGTATTCTGTTATATTACAAGCAAATGCCATGTTTAGTGATGTTATGTACACAACAATTACATGAATTCTTAGAGGTTTGTTAGGAAGAAAGCCATAGATCACTTGACCAGGAATGTTTTTAAACACCTGCAGTTATTGTAGAACTATAATTATACTCAAAACGATTGATCAGACTCAAAACAAGGAAATTGTTCCATAGTAGTTAGTTTATAAGCACCAAGTTGTATTATGAGCTCAAAACATGTTTGTAATAAGTACTGTTTCTGGGAATTCTTATTTTTTATGTTATTACTTACCTGCTGTACTCTGTAGTTTGCTGCTTTAAGGTGAACTCACATTATTTTACCTGAATAATATTATTGCGCTCGTGTGACTGTAGCTTCCCATTTTTACATATTCGAAAATATTTTTTAAGTTCGATAATGATTAGATGTTAAAGTTTAAGAAGCATTTTGGCAACTTGGGTAATAGCATTAAGAAAAACTATGGGCATTTTATTTAAACAAATATACAGTATGTTCCGTTTTACTCGGAAACGCCCCTATACAAAATTTATTTTTAGCCTAATTGAAACCGGTTTTTTTATAGTATGCAGGTACCTAGCTTACGACAATATTGAATTTTTTAAGATGTAAAATTCCATCCTACTCCAAATTTTTGGTGGCAAAAATCGAAAAATCTAATTAGGGGGATTTTTCTTTGAAAAACTGATTGCATAACTTTGTTCAGCTCCCTAAATATGCTTTTCGACGGAATTTCAGAAAAATGTAATTGTTAAGTAATAATTATTCCAACAATAAATAACCAGACCAGCACTATTTAAATTTTTTTTGTTTGTATTATAGAAACATAATCTGCTGCTAGCTGTATATAGGACAACAGTCTCTGTTACTTTAATATTTTGTTAACAGTTTTTTTTTCAGCTAGTATATTATTTTGCGCAATCCTTGGCACAATCGATAAGCACAGCCACGACGAAACACATTCTAATTAGTAGTATCGAAGTTGACGTGCATCATTCATACTGCAGCGGGTTTAAAGGACCTGTTAAAATAAAAACTGTGTCAGCGCCTTCCTCCTCGCGTTTGGCAGTTCTGAGAATTCATAATTTTTTGGCAAATATGAGACGTCTGCCATGAGCAAGGCATGTGGCATCGTGGAATGATTGCCTCCGATTACCTTGCACTGCCTTTAAATTACCTCTAGATTACCGCGGATTACCTTTAGATTACCGCAGGTATCCACGATAGCTTCAGATTATCCATTGATTACCTTGAGATTTCCTCAGTAGTATATAAAAGATTACCCTCGTGGTTTACTCCTCGCACGTTACATTCTACTTGTAGACAAATTAATGTTAGTCTGCGGTTCACCGAACAGGATTATATGTTTTATGTTAATTATCAACATGTGTTGTTGCAAACAAAAGCTTTTAGTATGAATGCGAGTTTTCTACTTGAAAAGTCATAAAAGCAAAAATACCTGATGAATGTTTTTATTAAAAAACGTATGTTTGTGTTATATGAAAACGAAACAAAACAATCGTGAAGATATTTTTTCCAAATACAGCGTTAGTAAATCTACAACTTCTTCTTTTATGATTTTTTTCTATTTTCACTCCGAACAGAGATATGTTACGTTAAAGAAATTCCGCTTTTTCAGTTTTTCGCTTGTATCTAGTAAGCCATGTGTATTTTGGGAATAACAAAATCACCATTATATTGCTTTCCTACTTAGACAACTTTCATGTAATTTAACCATCTTCATATCTCGTATAGTTGCTGAGATCCTCAGGCTGTGTTAGTTAATCTGGGCACCCCTGTGTACAGGGTAGCCCACAATTTGTTGTCCATAGCTTAAGAGCGTGTTAATGAAGTGATAATTATCTTCACCTATACCCTAGAATCCTTGAGTTGAATTCAAAACATTTTCAAATATATGTTTATTAAACATTTACGACTTAAAATGCCTTCATTAACAAGCCCTTAAGTTATAGACATTGAGCCGTGTCGACCTGTATATTCGGGGGTCATTCATAACATTTGTTTCACAAAAATTGGATAGTAGTACTATAACTTGCAGTGAATGTAGAAGCACATGCACATGTATATTATCGGTTTAGGTAAAAATCAAAGACACCACAGTGAAACACCCAAAAGACTTGGTTGTGATGTGTGTTGATGTGACATCTATTTTAATTCATTTCAAAATCAAATAGCGGGAATAATAAACACAGCAGTAAATCTTGTAGGTATGAGCAGAAACTACACAAAAATTATTTAAATTATTGTTACCGACTTAAATAAAATTCAGTTTTCGTATAAATAAACAACACAATTGTAATGATCCTGGGGATTAATGCACATAAAATAGTTTATAATACCTTTCGGTTGGGTACTTGTTCTCGTTAATACTATAAAGAAGTTAACACAGTTTAAAGCTAGAATTTGTTCCAGCACATCCAGACTATTTTACACCAGAATCTAAGCCTGAAAATAAGTGCCCCGTCTGTGAAAAAGTGTTTTCTCATCGTTATAGTCTAAAATTACATTTACCTAGCCATACTGGCAACACAAAATGTAACATTTGCGGATTGGTTCTTTGTCGTATATATGAGTTGAAGAAACACTTGAAAAAGAAACATAATATTATGTAAGAAATTTTAACATAAATCAATGCAATTTTCTTAATTATAAACTTATCCTGTAAAACTTAATTTTTCAGTATTTAGTATTAAATGCAAATTATTTGAAGTGACACCACCCTACTTATTAATTTTGACAATTATTTTATGGTTATCTTATAAAGTTAATCCAGATAAGTAACTTTCAATAAATTATTTCTGTATTATAACTAAGTAGTTAGTAGTTGACTGTAAAAATGTTTGTGCATTGCAGCAAATTGTTAAGTTTGTGTTTTTGTGTATTGTATTGGTCTGAGTAATTGGGTAACATTGCTAATCATTATTACAAGTACTAGTTTTCTAAATGCTGGTTACATTTGTATAAGTTTGACTGTTTTGAGCTTTTATTCTTCGGTTGTGTATTGTATACTGAAACTAACATATTAAATTTATTTCTAAGAACATCATCTTACAGTGAATCTCAAACCAAGTTGAACATGGCAAAACTAGAACGCTTTGTTTGATGCCCTAAGAATTTTATTACTTTCAGTATTCCTAAATGGAAAGGTAACATTCTTTTACATCACTTGATGACAATTTCTTTGAAAATTCGATAGAAATAATGCTTTAAATAAATTATTTAATAATAGCCAAGGCAGTAGTGCACTGATATAACTGGCCGCGAAATCGATTTGCAGATGTCTTCGTAGCGCAAAGCTAGATGATTTGACTCATTAGCTAGACGTTGTGAGTTCAAACCTTGATGAGGTCTACTTTTTTTAATTTTTTTAAATTACTGTATCATTTTATTTAAAATGTATAATTATTATTTTTTAATACTACATTAACAACAAAATTAATTAGGTGAAACATAAAAGTTAAGGATACATTTTGTACAACTAATTAGGTAGAATTGAAACATTTTGCTTCCAAGTTTCAAACTTTTAGGGCTTAAGTAATGTTGTTACTTATTTTCTTCAGCTGTAAAAAGCTTATCGTTAACTTTTTATGTTTTACCTGATTAAATTTTGTTATTAATGTAGCATTGAAAAATAATAATTATACATTTTTAATAAAATAATATAAACCTGATTCTTTTAATAGTAATTAAAAAAATATCAAAAAGTATATCCCATCAAGGTTTGAACTCATACGTCGTGCTTACGAAACAAATCCTCTAGCTCGGCGCTACGAAGACATCTGCAAATCAAATTTGCCACCAGTTATATCAGTGCACTACTGGCTTCGCTACTGTTAAATAATTTATTTAAAGCATTATTTCTTATGAATTTTCAAATAAATTAAGTGATGTAAAACAATGTTGTCTTTCCATTTTTTGCTACTTTTTATTACTGAAAGTAATAAATTTCTTCTAGGGACATAAAACAGCTTTTGCAGTTTTGCCATGTTAATAGGTTTCACTTGAATTGGAATGTGCTGTATAGCTGCAGTTAATTCAGCTGTGAATATAAGAATGTATAGGTAAAAGCATGACAATATTGTATGATTCATTTTCTTTAGTTAAAAAAAGACAAAATTAAATAACTGGTAATACCGTTCTCGAAGATTAAATTTAATAATTTAATGTCTTTTTCCCTGCTACATGCTTCAAATTATCTTTAATGATGGCTGAAGTTGTTACCTGTATGCAGGTGCACATTAATGTTTCTGTAGGAGCAATATAACAATTTTGAAAACATTCGCTTAAACATTGTATTATCAATCAATTTCAGATGACCAATGTTTAGATCAAAAAGAGTTGTATCGAGCAGTATGGGGAGAACATACCATACCCAAGAACGTGACGCTCTCTACTAGTGTAGGAGTAGCCGTGCCCTTGCTGCAAGTTTCTAATCAAACCTTTAATCCTAATCCACCTGCGCTTATAAGCAGGCATTTTCCAACTCAAATACCTAGAACTGAAAAGAAACAATACCCTACTAGAAATTGCCGCTTCTGTCCGGGGCGTAAGGAAACTCGTTGGGAATGTGTTCCATGTGGGAATATACCACTGCACAACAAAACGTGTTTTGAGGATTATCATAAAAAGCTTCTTATGGGAAAGTGAAATACACATCAGTTTAAATTTGTATATACTTTGTGATAACTTACAACAAAAACTTTCATGCAGTTTTTTGATGGTTTTGTGTTATGAAAAAAGTATTGGGTTATTGCTTTATTATAATATGTGCAATACCTAAACTTTATTTTAGTTGTTTAATAGACAACTTTTCTTATTTTTTTTACTATTTCAGAGAAGAACTAGATAATGGCTATGGTTTTTTAAAAAACGGTTTACATAAATTTCTGGTTGAAAAATGTTCTATACACACCAACAAACGGTTTACAAAGATACTTGTAAAATTGTTTTGAATTTTTTCAACTTTTTCACGTGTTTGTGTTCCCTGTCATTACTTCACTGCATAAAAAATAAATTATAACCTCTAATAAGAATAAAAATAGCATAACTTTTTTGAGTTTTTCATGTTTTTAAACACCCTGATTAATATTAACCTCTTACAGTTTATTTGAAATTATAGAGTTCTATGAAACAATCCGCAACATATTTATTAAGATTTAAGTAGTTACTGTGATTAAGTTTTTTGCATTTACTATATTATTGCAATATACAGAGTGGCTAGGAAAAGCCCCTGCCACTTTTCTCAAGAGATGGCGCTTTAGTAAAGAAAAATTAAATTAAAATACTGCCAACAACGCAGAGTCCAAGACGTTTTAGTTATTAAATACGCCCCATGTTAAATCAAAACAACTAAAACGTCTTGGATTCTGCGTTGTTGCCAGTATTTTAATTTAATTTTTCTTTACTAAAGCGCCATCTCATGACCGCCGCAAGAAAAGTGGCCGAGGTTTTCCTAGCCACTCTGTATTTAAATCCCAATCAAAATAAGAATTTTTTAGATTCATAGGAGCCCTGTAAAGATACCTACTTACATATGGTTCACCCTGTACATGTGTAAAGGATGTTTTAGATTGGTAGGAGCCCTGTAAAGATACCTACTCACATGTGGTTTACCCTGTACATGTGTAATTATATTTTATTACATACAATAGCATGTAAACTCGTAATTAAAGGAGTTGAATCGCATGTAGAGTGGTTGAAGATAAATTACTACACAAGTTTTTGTTTTTAATTTAAAACCTGCATCTGGAGATTTTATATCTGTAGATAATTTGCGATTTGATGTAATTTAATTGTAGACATATTTATATTTAACAGTATTGTTATACAGTAACATCCTGTCAAAATGAAATTAAGAATTACTGCTTTAAAGATATACCTATGATTGAAAAAAAAATCTAAATTTTTGCAAATTGCAAATGTTTACCTTTTACATGGCATTAAATGCAAGACATATTATATATAATTTAAAAACATTACGGAAAATGTCATTTTATCCTGTGAAAATGTTTGTTTTACTCTTATATATTGGCTGCAACTGCACAATCGTTTAATTGTACTACTAATAAGTGATTTATATTTATTATATTTTTTTCAGTTTATTGACTAATTATAACTAACTAGAAATTATGAAGTGGCTGTACCAATAGGTAGTATTACTGTGACTAATTTGATTTGGTCCTGTTTACAGTACTAAATGCTAAATTATCACAATACAAAAGTATATCCTGCACTTGATTTGCATCGAGGTGAATTTAGAATTCCGACATATTATATATATACAAGTATGTACTAATTTATTTCTATTTTTACAAAAATAAAAATTGTTATAGCTGTCTTCATCAACATTGGCATTTCTAAAAATTACAGCTGACAGATAAACACTGCTATTGCATTGTGTTGTTTTATAACTTTCTCAGTATGGTTATCTATGGTGTGCAAAATTTCAATTACATTTTATACTATTATCCCTAGCAATTTTTAATTTCACAGTGATCTACTTATATAGAATTTTTCACTTAATTATGGGTTTATAATGACAATATCGTGTAAATACAAATATGAAATATTATTTGACAAAATTCTTTAATAATGTATGTAATACTTCTTATACTATAAAGAAATACAATTTGTGTTGTATAAAAATTTACAGAAAGGTCAGAATTATTTTATGATGCAAATATGTTCCATAATTACATAACTTTTATCAAGACTAGATATTTATTTTTTTACACTGCATTCTTAGAAATTCAATTCAATAAGTAATTTATGTACATATTGGTTTGTACTATAATGGTTATTGAAAATTGCTTACGTGTTATTTTTGTTGTATATATGCTATTACAGCTGTAAAATATTTTTATATAGTGTTTAGAATTATAAGTTAAAAGTGTAAGTAGTTAAATAAATTATTTTTGAATTTCCCACCATCTTCTTATTTATTTGTTTCAACAGGTAATTACTTAACAAGTAGGGAAATGGGGGTGATAATTTCACGAACGTGAAATTTGCAACACTAGCCACTATGCGAGTGTTGTAATCACGTGTGAAATAATCGTCAGTTTTCTTTATGTGTTGCATGCCATATTTTTTCTACTACCGTTCGAATAAATACAAAAGTGCATTTGAAATTATGAATTTTTGATATTTTCATAACACTTGTAAATCAATTCAAAAAGTCAAAATTGCCTATGCCCGTTTTGACCAAATGATCTCATTATTTCACTGGTGGAATAATGGAGTTTATTACCTAACAAATCAGTGAAATAAAGCTTATTGTCTAACTGTTTTAACTATTTGTTTAATACACAGCCACCTAGATTAATATTGACTGACGTCTGTATAGAGTCTGTTGTACCAAGTTTTTCTAGAAAGTTTCGCTTGCTGCAGAGAGCGGTACTTACAAGTGCATTAAAAATGTCCTCTATGAGGTTGGGTTAATGAGTAATGCAGAAAGAACAATAAATTACATTGCATTTTACTTCAATAGACTCATATAGTGATGGTGGAACTTACTCCCCAGCATGGGTCAAATACCGTATGCACTGGAAATTTGACCAGTAATTAAGCAAAAACGTATTTAAGCAACAATATTTTGAATCGTGATCCTCTACTTTAACTAACCTTAATTAAATTATATCCTATTTTGACTATTCAATTCACCTGTCATCTGACAAAAATTCACCAATGAAAATCCAGAATTTGGTGTTTATCGGCATATAAAAAAAATAGGGATGAATATATCTTCCTGTAGGGTATTCAAGTGACTATTTAAAACAAATGAAGTTTTTATTAGAAAACATTAATTATTTGGTTTATTGAATAGTCCCTCGAATACCATTCTTAGTCAAAGTTACGTAGATTATTTTTGCGGTGGTATCACTCATGTCCCTTGCGCTTGGGATTAAGACTCGTGCTGGCGAACTCGTCCTAATCGTATCCAGGCGCAATGGACATTCGTGATACTACTGCAAAAATAGTTGACATAACTTTGACTACTCGTGGTATTATTAGTGAAAATTTTTATATCCCCCCTTGTTTCACAAGTTTTTCCAGTGTCAAAACATCCAGTGTCAAACTGTCAAAAACGTTCTTTCTGTATAATTGATTTTGTTTTTGTTTCTTGGACAAATATATAAGTAGGGGAGTACACATCTAACTTCAGTCAATTAAACGACATATTTATAATTTAATTTTTAATATGTTTCTTTCACTGTAAACCGCTAGATAACGCCAAATACCATGTGCAGTCAAAGTCAGTATAGTTTAATCACGTTTGGTTTCAATTGTCAGTTGTAGTTGAAGTTAAGAACTGTTTTATTTACAATAAATTAAAAAATTTTCAATTGTAACCTTAGTTGGTACGATTTTTTGTTAGTGTTATGATTTGTTTATGTAGAAGTATTTAAAAATCAAAATTTAAAACCCTCGAATAATGGGAGGTTTGTTTTACAATATTATACTATTACTAGATGGTAGCAACGTCAAACTCAAAATTTAAGCTCCGTAATTGGCTGGCATTACATACATGCTGCTTCATCTATTAGTATAAATATATCAAATTTTCTGCAGCAAACAAAAGGTGTTCTTATATACAGGTAGGAACAACCTAAGACGTGTTTCGTCCTTGTTTGAACTCATCAGTCAGGTATAGTTCCTATATGTAATTACGGGCACTTAAAAGCACCTAAAGCGTGCTTTCGGTGCTCACATAGGAACCGTACCTAACAGATGACTCCTAACTAGTGCTGTAGAAAAAAAAAACAAATTTAACCGGTTAACAGGTTTTGAAATTTTTGACCGGTTCTAAAAAAGATCTGAAAAGAACAGTCTGAAATCTGAAAAACCTGTCTACTATTCAATTTGGTAATGTTTCTTCATATATGCCGATATGTATAAGAAGAATTAAGTGCAAATAATAATAAATTATTAAAACATAATTATAGGTATAAGGTATGGTGGGTATTTATTATTTATTTCCAATAAGTAGAATTACATAGATAATAATAGGTTAGAAGTTTTAGTTTATGTATATCGACATGAGTCATGTTCAGACCAGTTTTTTAGACCGGCTTTTTAGGCCAGTTTTTAAAAAACATGTTGCCAACAGTTTTCGTAAAAAAAGTTGATGGGTGAACTGGAACCAGTCGACAGCACTAGTCCTAACAAAAACAAAACGGGCATCTTTTGTTTTCTAATGTAATTTATTATGATGCATTTCGTATTTGCACAGAGAGGCCCACTTGGCCCTCTTTGATACCAGCTTAGCTAATATTTATTTTGACATTGACAATTTATATCAAATGTGAACAGATTATATCATAGATAATAGTTATTTAAGTAACAAGGAATGTAAAGACGTAATAACATTCGAGGTAGGTAAATATGAGCCGAGGCTTGACACCTGCCGAGAATGTTAATAGTCGATACATTCCGTGTTACTTATTAAATTTTTGACGCTACAGGTAGAAATTTCATCATATTTTTAAAAGTTCGTTTTGACTGTTGTCATCGGAATTATTTTTTAAAAGCCCCATTATTCTAAGTTGCCTGTGCTTGTTACCATATCAACGAACAGTTAAAATAAACATTTTTGTATTCTGTTTGAAATAAAATATTGGAATCTGTACCTTGTTGCTTTAATTATTATCCTAGGAATGTAAATGATACTATTAAGTTCCGTAGTCAAGGGCAAAAAGTAAACGAATGTTATTAGCCATTTTCATCTTTTGTAGCTATGGATGTATCGTCTATTTACCTTGCCTGTAGCGTGAAAAAAATATAATACGTTTATGATTATATAGATACAATAATGTAACAACACGAGTTAATAACGATCTACTCTCCACAAGAGGCTGAGTTGTCGCTATTACAAATTTACATTTTGTTGTGTTAATTTGAATATTCGAATGATTTTTCTCTTGAACTGAGAAAATAGAAATGCCTTGTTGGTGCGCTATTAATAGCTGCAAAGGATTTGGTGTACAATTACAAGGTACCTGCAATGAATAAAAAACATCAGTTAGGGAAGGTACTTTATCAGGATATGCGCTGCTTTGCAACGTGTATGTATATAACTACAAGAGATTAGAGATTTTCCTGAAAAAAACTATTACTCCTTTAATCGTAGAATTATTTTGCAGAAGATTAATAAACTTGAGAATGAGAAAGATAGGAGCGTATTGTGGATTAACGCCACGTAGCCGGATGACGGTTGTTTGTTATTGTTGCCGTTTCACATTCCTAGGTGAATACGAATACGTGACGGTACTTTTATTATGCCAACTAGCTTTGTGTGCAATATATGAAACCGTTGCGGAATCAAAATATTTCGTGATGCAATAGGCCCTATAGAGTCATCAGACAATATTAATCATATGGCCACGGTTGAATACGTAATACACACAGAGTTTAATAAGATTTCCTTTTTTGTGCAATATATAAAGCTGTTGTGGAATCAAAATATTTCGTGGCAAGATAGACACTATAGAGACATCAGACAATATTAACCATGTGGCCATGGTTGATTATGTAATACACACAGAGTTTAATACGATGCTGTTAAACTGTATTCTTTTTAGATGGGTACTTAGCTTTATCAGTTTTTTAAATATTTAATTATTTGAGGCAAGACTAGAACAACAAGCCAATATCCTTGAAAAAAACATCAGAATCAAGGTATTATTTCATGTATTATTTATATGAATACGTCAATCAATATAAGAAACATAAGACCTAAGTATTTAATCAAAATGTTATTTTTTTATTTATAATATTTTGATAAACATCAACCGTAAGGGGTTCATAAAACCCTGTATTTCTATTAATATAATACAGTCTGTCTTTAACTTTTTTTGGATCAAATCCTTGTTCCACGTAATTTCTTTTTGTAACTTTTATAGAATTAAATTCTGCATGATTTTGTTTTGAAATATTAAATACAGACACATTACTTCCTAATCGTATAAAAACAGGGCATGCAAAATGTGGGAGGTGGTTTTTTATTTCGTGTGCAAATGTTCCAAGATCAATTTTCTTGTCGGGATCAGCTATTATTACCATACCAGCTTTTCCTTCCATACCAGGTATCTAGAATAGTAAATTTGAAAACAGTGACCGTCACATAGGAATATTAAACTGTACTTGTACACCATATGCAGTACATTGTGTATGGCCAGAAAGATGGCCAATTACAGATTCCACTTCTGGTGCGGTTACAGTTTTACCTTTCCAACAATATGTATCTTCATTTCTATTCATAAAATATATGTATCCTAAATTGTCCATTACCAATACGTCGCCTGTTACATATGCCTTATCGCCTTTCTTTAATATCAGTATTATTAGTTAATAGTTAAGGATTTTTACAGTAATGCTTTTGTTTTTAGTTAATCTATCACCACTACCTGCTTAATATCATAATTTAAATTGCAGTTGAAAAAAGGCAAGTAAGATGGATCATTGACTCCCAAATTAGTATGAATAAAAATTACCTTAAAAACATTTTCTATAATCTTTTGTGCATTGTTACTACCTTCATTGATTTCATTTACAAGATTAGAAGAGGGCTCCTCAATTGAAGATCTAATCATCTCTATCAACATTCCTGGTTTTTCTGAAACAGAAAATGTGATATTTTATTATGTTATTAATCAAATTTGATTATACAATACCAATTTTATTTGTCATTGCATGTGTATTTATTTTACACAAACCATCTTCATTTCGAACGGGTTCTAAAGTATTTGGATCCACTTCTATCATAGAATTTGGATGCAGAAACTGTGGTAAAAATGAAGGTACAAAACCAACAGCACCTGTCTTACCATCAATATTTACTGGAAGTAAACATAGGTCTGCTATATTAAATTATGTGAAATTTCATGTTTAACATTCAGGTTCATATTACGGAGATATTTTTATGTAAGAATAAAATCTATACCAGGCGATTCATCCTAGATGTCCAAAATTAAATTTCAGATGGTTGTAAATTGCACTGTTTAATAATCCTTAATCCAGTAGATGTTAAAGGGTGCACAGATAGGGTGTGTAAACTGCACCGCAGCCCAGCGCGTAGCTGTAGTGAAAATTTAGTATGTAAATTGCACCGATTAGAGTATGAATCATAAATAGTTTTCTGTGCCCATCATAATCTCAGCAAATAGCACTTACAAACCAAGTTAGAATTATAGTTTCTAAGTATAATAAAAATTGAAGTAAATGCAAAGTAAAACGAAAAACTTTTTTCAGTATAAAACCGATTTACATTATGTACAAAATTTAGTTTTTACTGCAGTACAAAACTACTTATTACTAAAGTGATCCGAAATTCTTTTCATATATTGTAGCGTTCTTGAAATTATTTCGCTTTTGTATTCAACTAATTTTTTTGCAACGTAATTCAACTTCTTTTGCATTGCCGAAGTTTTGAATGTGTAGGTAGTATCAGTACTTTGCATACATATCAGTTGAATATTTCCTCAGAACATCTATAAACGGTTCGGAATCCTCCTTAAACTGTAGGTCCCGTTGGCGCATGATACAGAATTGTAAATATGGCGCCGGTTGTCCGGGTTCGGAACTGCCTTCGGGTCTTCCCGCAATTAATCCTATACGAATTTACATATTTTAAAGGTGTATAGTGAAGGATGGGCACAATTAAATAAGCATTAAAATACGAATGAAATGATTCGCATACATTGGGTGGCAGAAGGAAAATCTTATAAATAAGGAGGAAAAGTATTGTCTCCTGTTATGTAGTGATCGAATAAGTGATCAGCAAAGTCGGAGATCTTAGTGGTAGCATGCTGTATAGTCGCTAGATCTAAAGCATGGTATGATATAAAGCAAAAGAATTGGATCATAGATTTAAGTTGTTTTCATACTTTCTTTTATGCATGCCATAACAGCTAAGTAGGGTGCCGTTGCAGTTTACATATTGTCCACCGGTAAGAGCAAAATGACCCGGTGCAATTTACATTAGGGATTGCAATTTACAATCGCCCAAAATTTCAATTATTATATTTTATACTATCAATATTAATTTTAGCATTAAGCATTAAGTTCTCTATTCAGTAAGGTCAAAGACTATACCTGGAGAGGGTATATGGTAATGTATGAAAGTTACTCAAAAAGTTAAATGGTTCGCGGCTAGAGGGCGTTGAACGAAAAATTCACTTTGACTTCAATTTCAAATTAGGTAGCTAAAACTTTTGCAAAGTGGTCAGTGTAATTACAAAATTATAGGAAAATTGTATTTACTTTGACTTTTCAGACAATGTAGTGGCCAACTTTGTCAAAAAATGTAATTTCAAGCCATTTTGAGGGTTATCGTAGGTCTATTTTACTGAACCACTTTTTAGCCAAAAAGGGTTTTTTTCACATAAAGGGAAAGAGAAAGACATAAACTTATTCCAAATCTTAAAAAGATAATTTTGTTATTTGAAATTGTTCAGAAAACAACAAACAAAGGAGAAAATAAGATAAAAAAAATTTCCATTAACTATTTAATTTTGTAATAAAACTGACTGCTTCGAAACAGTTTTAACATATTTAACATAAACCTTGAAATAGTAAACTAATTATGCATACAGTCCCCACTCCCATAAAGTGTACCTAAAAAAGCAGCAATCTTATGAGTTTCGTTTAGTATTTTTTTTTGCAATTAGTTCTAAAGATTGCCTTCTTGAGCAGGTTGGTAACAAAAATTAGCTGAGACACAAACTATAGTCAATATGTCAAACATGGTTATGTAATCATCAGTAAGTAAGTAAATGCCCACTTTGCACCCACATATTCTCTAGTCAACTATTGTGATGCAATGAATTTCTTACATTTCTTGTAGGTGCGTACGAAAAGTTGGGTTAACGAATTAAGATTTGACATGTAGTAAAGATACAATCAATTTACCTCGGGACTCATAAGATGGCCGACTTGGGAACACATGTTTATGCAGGCATACTCAGTCTATTGTTTTTTAGGTTTGTGATATTTAAACATAGAATTAAACACGTGTGTGAATGACATTGAATCAATGTGCATGAAGGGTGGCATAAGCTTCAGGAGCGTAGCGGTTTAAAGGCCAAAATGCCCCACTACCTCCTATTACACAAGCGAAGAGCCTACCCGGAGTGAAAGACCTCGACACCTTCGGGTATAAGAGGTGAAAGATTAAACAAAACAAACAAATATGAAATTCACGGCCAACTTAAATTTTTACTTTAACGCCCTCTAAATAATATAGGATAATATTTAAGAAAAAAATGTTTATGCTACTTCCGGTGTAACCAGAAATGGCTAAATAGCAAATGAAATATCATAAAATACTCATCTTTTAATAGTTGAAACACCTCCAAGTTTTATTTCATTATTGCAAAAACTGTAGAAATAATTAGGGGTGGACATGGTTTTGTTGTCATCTATTATATAACACTAAAATTAATAAACTTACTCATATTACAGTTCTCTTCAGAAGCCCCATAAAGTTCAGTTATTTCCACATTAAATCTTTTAACAAAGGCCTTCCAGGTCCCTCTGTTCAGTCCACTGCCAATCATTTTTTTAACACAGTGAGTTTTGTCATAAGGACTTGGTGGTTGCAACAATAAGTATCTACAAATATCACCTACATATTGTCCAACCTATAAATTTTAATGCGAAATAGTGCAAAAATGGGTTTAATGATGATCATTAACTTACTGTACATTTGTACTTCATACAATGTGTCCAGTACTTGGAAGCTGAAAATTTTTGACATAGAACAACTGGAATACCAGTAATCATAGATGGACCTACACCAACTACTAATCCCGTCGAATGATACAAAGGTAGGGGATTATACACAACATCATCTATTCCTAAATTTAACAGGTAAGTGACTGCTATACTATTTGTTATAAATCTGAAATATACATACATATCCTGTATTTTGTTTTTAATTATAAAAATAGGCAAGTTAAACTAAAATTTGTAGAAGACACAATAATAAAATTTTTGCATGCGTACTTTGAATGCGACAACACTGCAGCTTTAGGTAAACTAGTAGCGCTTGAGGTGTAAATATAAACCAAAGGATCACTTTGATAAACTTTATGTATAATTTCTGGTGTTCTATCTGAAAATGCAATTAGTGTGTCGATTAAATTTACATAGTTTTTAAATAGTGATGGTTTTCCACCCAATTGATATATTTGTATTTTGGGATCTATTTTATCTTTAATTTTTTCGAGTTCTGAAAATAGTAAAATTAATATGTTTATGTATTTTTCCATAGACATTTGGTAAGTATATACCTCTAATCATATCTTCAGAAACTATTAAAGCTTTACAGTCAGAAATTGTTATTGAATGCAAAAGTGCTTTTCCTTTAAAACTTGTATTAATAAGAGCAGATACAACACCAATTTTAGCAAGTCCTAACACCAAAGTTACATATTCCGGCCTATTTGATACCATTATCGCAACTACATCACCTTTCTCATAACATAGGGACATGAAGTAATTGGTTATCTTGTTTGCCAAAATTTCTGCCTAGAAATTTTATTTGTTAGAAAAAACATATTTAACAGTTTTGAGACATCCAATTAAAAGGTACCGAAATTTTTATTGACAACAAATTGTTTTAATAAATTTTCTTAATTGGTTACTTGTTTATAAGTCCATCTAGTATCTTCAAAGTACATCATAACTTCATTAGTATTTGACTGAGCAACCGCTTCAAAACATTCTCCAACGCTCAAATCCTTTGTTGCTAATATTTGGTTAAACAAACAGGCTTTTATGTATCGATGAGTAAATCTGTAATTACCTAATAAAGTTAAATTAAGTTTACTTTATTTCTCTAACATTTATATTTACATAAAGTCTCTTTTGAATGTGCTGCAAAGAACTTTTATGGTATCAAAATGTAAAATTGCAACAGGTATTGTTGCAAGACCGTATGCAACACTTCCGAGTTCATGTGATGCTAAATAAGCCGCCGCTCCAGTTACTCCCCATATACTTAAAGTACTGGTTAAACGTAATTTTGGTTTTAGTTCCTGAGAATTGTATTTTACTTTTCTTTCTTCTCTTTTTTCTTCCTTGGCTTTTGTAGTTTTTAATCGTCGACATACTTTATCCACTTCAATCTTCCAAAAGTTGTGTCTAAATTTATTACTATGTTGTAAAAATAAATTAGAATTGTATGTCGGAGTACTACGTTTATATTTAAAATTACACTTTGCAGAACTGCTGCATTTTTGTATTTGCAGTTGAAGAATGTATTTATCTTTCAATATTTTTATAAAATTGGTATTTGTATTTAGGAGTTGTGTAAATTTTTGACAAATATGGTTTTGATACATTTTCTGACAGGTTGGACATCGTTTTTTTATTGTTTGGTGCAAATTCTCAGAGCAGCCTTACTGAATTCATAGACATTAACTTCTCTGCTAATCATACATAGAGTGCCTTGATGGCAGGCATTCTAGCCATAGTATAAATAAGGTTAGCCGTATTTATACTGTGCTCTAGCCATAAACGTAGAAAAACAATAGACTGGGTATGCTTGCTTAAATATGTGTACTCAAGTCGGCCATCTTACGAGTCTCGTACTCCCCTCATAGCACATTGCTTTCCCTTAAGACAAGTAAATTGGTTTGTAGTTTTACTTCATGTCAAATCTTAATTCGTTAACCCAACTTTTCGTACGCATCCACAAGAAGTGTAAGAACAAATTGCGTAATAATGGGAAGTCCAATTTCACCTCTTTTAGCTAACATATTTATGGAAAATCTAGAAGATCAAATATTCGAATCAAATCAATCTGAGAAAGTTATATTTTGGTTTCGTTATGTTGATGACATTTTAGCATGTTTTAATAGTTCATTTGATTTAATTAATGAATTTTTAATTTTTATTAACAGCTTGCACCCAAACATAAAATTTACACTAGAAACTGAACAAAATAAGTCCATTAACTTTTTAGATTTAAACAAAAATTAATTCAACTAATAAATTTGAGTACTCAATTTATAGAAAACCTACACAAACAGACATTACAATACCACACGATTCTTGTCACCATAAAACACATAAATTAGCAGCATACAGGTCCCTGATACATAGTGCTTTGACGGTCCCTTTAGATGAAATTAATTATAATAGAGAAATTTCAATTATTAAACAAATTGCATACAGTAATGGTTATAATACTAAACTTATTGATACATTAACTAAAGAAAAAGATTATAAATTAGCCATTCAAAAAATTTATCCGAATACCCTAACTTCGTTCGATACAATTAAATATGCTTCGATCCCATATTTTGTTGACAAATCAGAAAAAATTGCTAAAATTATAAACAAAACAAATAAATATAAATGTAAGCTTTAAAACAATTAGGAACAAATTAAACACTTTGTTTAATGCAAAATCAAAAACAGACGATTTGCTAAAATCAGGCATTTACAAATTAAATTGTTCGCATTGTAATTCGGTTTATATAGGCCAGACAATTAGAAATTTTGATATTAGGTATAAAGAACACGTGCGTTGTTACAAATACAAACACCCACATAAATCCAATTACGCTAAACACTTACTAAAACAAAATCATTCAATGACATCTAATAACACCATAAAATGTTTACACTTTTGTGATGATAAAGGTAAATTAGATATACTAGAAGCTTTTGAAATTCACAAACATTTAAAAACTGTACCGTTAATGAATGAGCAAATTGATCTCTTAAATTCTCCTCTATTGGACATTTTGGATAAGAAATCAAGTCATCTGCAGACGATTACCAAGATAAGTCACAAAGTTCTATTGCTATAATAACACTAACTGTTTATTTTTTCATATAACCTTTGACAATGGCATGTAAACATGCCGAAATACGTATAAGGTTAAAATAAATAGATATTGTTAAAGTAATTAAGTATTTTATATACAGATACTCATTGCGTAATAATAGTTAACTAGACAACATGTGGCTGCAAAATGGGCATTTACTTACTTACTGATTGATTACATAACTATGTTTGGCAATTTGACATATCGACTATAGTTTGTGTCTCAGCTAATTTTTGTCACCAACCTGCTCTAGAAGGGAATCTTTAGAAACTTTTGCACAAAAAAAAATACTACACGAGACTCATAAGATGGCTGCTTTTTAGGTGCACTTTTTGGAAGTGGAGACTGTATACCTACATAATAAGTTTATTATTTCTAGGTTTGTGGCTCTAGCCATACCCAAGGTTTCTCGATAGGTTAGGGTAGTTTAAAAGGACATCTCCTCAGACGTCATCGCATAGAACGCCATTTTGGTGCAAGTTGATTTTCAACTTTTAAAGCAGTAAGTACCTAGGCTGTGATTTTTTAAATTTTAGGCTCTTGACAGTAGTATGGTTTGAAGTTTAGCTGATATGCCAAATATATTTTCATCAAAATTTTAGTTATTTTTAACAATGTTTTTTACAAAATGCCTGGTTATGCAGCATTCAACTGCACAGATAGTGCAGCAAAGATGTTTTGCATATTCCATTTCCCACGGAATGATAAACGAGGAACCTAAGGCTGTGCTGGATGGGAACTAATTTAATGTTCAAGATTATAAGAGGTAAACTCAATAATGTTCACGCAGTCCTACCTCCTACACTATATAGCTTTTATGCTTTGATCGAATCTGGTACAGCAAATAATTAAATTACTATACGCCGTTTACTTCTATCTAACCAATCTCCTTCTTCTAATCTTCTGGATTCCATAGCTTCCTTTACCTCTGCTCTCCAACTTCGGCGAGGTCTACCCCGTTTTCGACGTTCCGGTGGTATCCATTTCCAAACTTTCTTCGGCCACCTGTCATCATCCATTCACTCTAAGTGTCCGTACCTTATTATACCTTTAATTATTTGGTTACTATGGTAACCAACTTTTGTTTTTTTAATGGCCTATATTTCTTTCACGTTTTTGGATTTAGCAACTGCTTCTCCATTCTGGAACAAAATTTTTCTCATGGGAATACATAACAAAATTTTTGATTGAAATACCTTTGAAGTACAAAAATTTTCTAGTTGCCATAGCAAATAAGTAACGAAACATTGTATAAAAAACTGAACATCAACAAAGTGTGCAAAAACCAACTTTTACTAAGGTAAATTTTTCATAGAATCAATATTTACTAGGCTAAGACATTATGCGTTACTTTTTATTCGCCCTGTGTAAATTTAAAATAAAAAAAAATTTAATGAAGAATATTGCCACAATGTCTTGGCATTCTGCTCATAATTTAAAATCCACCTTTTCAACTCCCCGTTTTTACTATTAAACTGCCTTTAGTGTTTACAGTTGTTGTTCTGGCACCAAATGTAAATTTGGGTATATTCAAGAATTTTCAAGAAGTAAAACCTGATTTGGGAATTTTCCCAGCTGCCTATCACTACGCATACGGTAATAAAGAGTAAGCCCTCTACTACCCCCCCTCTTTGATCAATCAACTACTGTTGCAAGTTTCTGGTTTTCGCTACCTTTAACTATGTTTATCCATCCAAAGGTCAAAATCAATCTCGTTTCCTTCTGTAAAAATGTTTTCCATGAGATCTGGTACTTTTGGCAACAGTTGCTTATTACTAAATCTCACCTTTAAAAACAATTTAACTATGAAGTTTTGGCAGTGCCGGAACAATGTTTATTAGGGCCGTGGTGCAAAAAGGATGTAGTGGGCCCTTTAAAGGAGCGAGCAAAATAAAATGTGAAGCATCTGAATTTTTTTTTCTCTTAAGCAATTTTGCATTAATTTTAATTATAATAAAAGAAAAACGTTTTGCACTTGCCAGTCACAGGAATTGTTAAAAATAAAATAAACACTGTATTTACCCCCAGAAAATTCGTGCACAACACACTTTGTTCAATAATTACTCTAGTTTGGCTAAAATATTGTTGAGAGTGAATTTATTTTTGAGCCTAACAACTTCGTCATGACAACAACTGTGATGGAAGCGCTGAAGAAAGGTCCTTTTTGTAAAAAACTGACTAAATTTTGGACTTTTTTTATATATCTCTTTTTTGATTATGGAAATCAATTTTGATTGAAATATTATTTCAAATTTAACGAAAACACTCATTAAAAATTATAATATCAAGCACGGTAAAAGTACAAAATTTATTTAAATACAAAGTCCAGAGGCCAATGTTCACGCACATCAAAATTAAAATGAAGACTGAATTGAAAATGAACACAACGCTTTCATTATGTAATATATGCCCCTTTATTTACGGATTTTGGGAAATATAAACATTTCAAATACTTGAAGTCTGTTAGTCAGCAAACCTTTACTTAAAGGACCCGCCAACGTGGCCCCAGCGCCCGCCAACGCGCTTTCAGTAAAAATTATGGACCTATTTTATTCAACTTAAACAGATCGAATGATCCTAATAATAATCCTATAACCTACCAAACTAATTTTGATCAGCAAATTAAATAAAAACACAATAGTATGTAAAATCTAAAGAAAAAATATATACTTTAAAAATAAGGGCCCCGGTGCGATGCACCGGCTGCACCAATAGAAGTTCCACCACTGATTCCTGGTACCTGATTAGATCAATTGAACCCAATTTAACCATTTCCATGCTTTTATAAAATGAGTTATACCCTTATAGACGTGTTTTCCAGCAGTTGCGTGATTTTAAATAGGCCTGTCAATTAGCTCTAATAAAAATAAATATTTTTCATTCTTTGCAAATTTTTGATAACTGTATAAATAAAGCTGCTATAACTATTTTCGTGAGCGCGTTAAATATCTTAGCGCCTTTAACGTCGCGTCGTAGGAGCGTGCGCAGCCCATAAGTAATCAACGTCTTGTGTCTGCAGCGGGCTTGTACCGGCTAGATTAGATGTAAATTTCCATCACTTCTTGATGCGAGACTATTTAAAACGTAAAAAGTATGGGAAAGTACCAGTGACCTGTTTCGCCCATTTTTTTTAAATCTTACATCAACTGGTATTATTTATATGAGCTTATGTTTAAATTGAATACAAATTATGCCATTTAAAAGAATACATTGGTATATTTTTACAATTTTCTTGAAACAATAACAGTTTTATAACACATACAGTAAGGCATAATACTGTAAATTCATCGTTTGTTTATAAAAATAAGTACATACTGATATAAACAGTTGCATTTTAATTACGTATTTAAAATATCTGATTCCATAACTTATGTTTTCGAGAAATATAGTAGCAATATCATAAAACCTTAAATATTAGTTTACCAAATCCCTGCCCTTACTACATTTGTAAAATAAGGTTGCAAAAAACTACACCTTGCTATAAATGCATAAATTTTAACTAGGTAATAAAAAAAATCAGTCCTTCAGATCCATTCTTAAGTTGATATATAAATTATAGTCTAATAGTTCCATTGTTTATATCTTCATAGATTTTTTCTGTTACTAGAGTGTAAATGCCTTTACTATCCAAGTAATAAATATTATCACTTATTGTTGAAGGATTAAATCCTTCTTCTTGTAGATCATTTTTCTTCAATTTGTAAGTACCTAGATATGTCATTATAAGTTACAAGGTACTACTGTTATTATTAAAATTTACAAACCTGTCATGTCCATTTTTCTAACAATTCGTATAAATATAGGCCGTGCATAGGAAGGCAAAACTTTTAAAATTTGTTTTGCTAAACTATTCAAATCCAAGGTATTCTCTGGATCTAGAATTGCAGCCATACCTGCTCGTCCTTCTTGTCCACGAACCTTGTAAGAAAATAGATATTAGATATTAAGTGATTATTTTATTAAAATTTTACCTGAATTCCATACACAACTACATCCCTATAATTAACTAAATTAGATAAAACAGCTTCAACTTCAGATGTTGAAACATTTTCACCCTTCCATCTAAACGTATCACCAGTTCGGTCTTTAAAGAACAAATATCCAAATCTGTCTGCAACTACAATATCGCCTGTGTACAAAAAAAATTTAAATTATTAGTTGTCTTTAAATTATCAAAAATGTAATGCAGTACATGCCTGATAAGAAAGCAGAATCTCCTTGTTTAAAAACATTATATATAACTTTTTTTTGTGAAGCATTTTCATCAACATAACCAAGGAAGGCTCTTGAAGGGTTGTTTGTAATTTTCCCTATAAATGCACCTGGCTCGTTTGCTCTACATGTCATGCATAACCCTCGAGCATTCCTAATAGGTTCCCCTGTGAGGGGGTCGACTTTTATTATGGAAATTGGATAAACCTGCGGAATTATACGAGATATGAACCCTACAGCACCTACAGTATTGTCGGGGTTTACTGAAATGAAATTATAAATGTACATCCCAACATCAATACATCTTCATAACAAATCTACCTATGTTAGCATTTCCCTCAGTTGCGCCATAAAACTCGGCAACTTTCGGTATATTAAATCTTTCAACAAATTCAGTCCATATTTGTGGTCGCAAACCATTTCCGTAAATCATTCTTAAATTATGTTCGTCATCACTTGGTTTAGGAGGAACCGCAAGAACATATCTGCACATTTCTCCAATATATTGTGCGATCTATAAAATTGCATTTCTAGGTTAAGATTTAATTAAATAGGCCATTTAACATACCGTGCATTTGTATTTTTGACAATCGGGGAAGAAAGCCGATGCTGAAAATTTCTTACGTATCACAACCGAACTACCAAAAAGTAACATTTGCCCAACAGTCATACAGCCCCCTGCGGTATGATATAATGGAAGTGGTGTGTAATATTTATCATTATTCTTAAAACCAGATATATAATGCATTGCTGCTGCTATAAATATGAATCTAAAATGAAGAAATAATATTGCTCAGCAAAAAAATGTTTATTATTATTAACATTAATGAATGATATGCAGCAACTTCATCAATTAAAATATTTACAGATTAGTTAAAAAAATCGCAATTTTTTTTAAAGATAATACCTAGTTATAATTGATAAAGATTCTGCAATGTGTGGAAATGTTTCCTTTACCTGGAATTATTAATAACAGCAGCTTTAGGAAGACCAGTGGTCCCAGATGTGTAAATGTATACAAGACAATCATGGTGACTACTTTTCTCTTGTACGACAGGCGGTGTGGCTGCTGTGTCTTTCAATAAAACATTCAAATTTTGGAACCTTAGATCGGCACTTCCTCCGATATGTTTGGAAGTGCTACTACTTATTTCGTAAAGAGCTACCGTTGATTCTATTTGGTCTAATATTTCTCTAATTGCTACAAAACAAAATTATTATAAAAGATTATAATTTTTTTATCAATAATTTACCACATTATCTCATTAGATTATTAAAAAGAGTAAATATTAATTTCAAATACACTAAAATCGGTTTTTGAAATAAACGAGCTTCTGGTTGATATGATTTTAAAGTAAAACTAGATTATGAGCATCGTGTTCAGTATTGTCAATTTCTTAGACGGCAATTAAACGGCAATGCGGAATTTTCAAGTATGGTATTATTCTGTGATGAAGCAAGGTTTTCAAACAACGGCATGGTTAATCGACATAACTGCCACTATTACGCCCAAGACAATCCCCGCTGGATCAGAATAACTCATTTTCAGAGAATTTGTTCTCTTAATGTGTGGTGCGGTATTATTGGCGATTTTGTAATAGGTCCACATTTCTTTAATGGAAATTTAGATGGTGAAATGTATTTAAATTTCTTAATTAATGAACTACCGTCTCTCCTCCAAACAGTTCCTCAAAACGTACGGAATAGCATGTGGTTTTTAAATGATGGTGCACCTCCGCATTTTCATAGGGATGTGAGAAATTATCTTAACCAACGTTTTGAGGGACGCGTAATTGGACGAGGTGCATTGCATCCTTGGCCTGCCTGTAGTCCCGATTTGACTCCGCTAGACTTCTTTTTGTGGGGCAAAGTAAAAAATGATGCCGTCTATGAAGTGCCCATTCGAAATGAAGAACATCTACGCGAAAGGATAATTCAATGTTGTCGCTCTATCACACCGGAAATGTTAGCTCGTGTTAGAGGTACGTAGAAGAATTATACTCTGCGAAAACGAAGGCGGAAGGCAATTTGAACACCTACTTCGTTAGTTTTTGTACTATGTTCCTATTAAATTATTGTAGTTATTGTTGTCAAATATTAAATTTGAGGTATTAAAGTAACCTTAAATTTGTACTTAATCACTAGTAGATACATGTACTGTAAAACAACTCTGATCTCAATTTAAAAAAAAATGGTAGAAATGCATAGTGATCTGGGGGTTGTATTGTGTGTTGCCTATTTAAAAAAATTTAGGCTCGGAGTTTTAAAATGGGCACTCTGTATAAAAATTGAGTTGGGGGAAACTCTCTATAAGAAAGGTTCTATACACATTTTCCAATGAAGTTGATGTCAGTTCTCGGAGCCGTCTACATTGCAAAAGAGAAGTACTTATACCACTCATTAAACCTGGTCGGTGATGTGGAAACATTAGAAACGAGTACAAAACGGTAGGCATTTTGGACAATCAATAATAACAAAACAAGATAGTATTGCTGTTAAATGAGTTTTATAAAAAAAACGTCAAGGACAGCGTGGAAGTGAGTAAGAAATGAGATATGGTGGGGAAACTTAATAAAGCGCGTGGCTGCATAAGGTACCTCACTTCTTACAGCTGTAGCTTCGAAACTGTTAGTCGTACAGAAAAAAAATGTAAAGAACCTTTCTTATAGGGAATTTCTTCCTACTTAATATTTGTAATAACTATTTTTACTCGAAAATCAATGGAAAGCATATGTTAATAAGGCTATCGAAATTGACCCATTCAACTTTTATCCTGTTTTGTCGGATTTAATGCAATATTCACTGCTTTTTAGCTGTCTACCAACTGGCCTACTACAGATTATATTTTGAATACATTACATAAATATAGAGTAAAATACAAACTTACCATCCGATAACTCAACTCCAAAAATGATTGCTTGACTTTTAGCTATTGTTATAGAATGTACCAGTGGTGCCAGTCTTTGATTAGTATTAATTAATGGAACAATTACACCTAACTTAGATAACCCTAACCACATACATACAAATTCGGGTTTGTTTTCTAAAAATAATGCGACTACATCTCCTTTCTTGTATCCATGACTTTTGAAGATATTTGCTATTTTATTACTGTATTCTTCAACCTGAAAATATTACAATAATTTTTCTTTTTAAATGAATTTTTATCATGTTATACAGAGTGATTCAAAATTATGGTACCTAATTTAAAAAAAATTTATTTTTATAAATTCGACAAAAAAGTGATTAGGCTATACCATTTCGGGAGGGTGAGATTCACAATAGAGATATTTCGAGCCCTTGTTTATGAGAATAATTGTGAATCACCCTGTATAATATGCAATAAATTAAGCTGTAAATGGTCTGAACATTAGATACGATTTTATGGTTAAAAAATAAAATAACTTTTTTTTATTATTTTTAAAACTATGTTAATATTTAAAAAAAAATCGTTCTGAAAAAGAACTGTATAAAAAACACGTAAAACGGCAGAATATGTATTTACCTGTGTAAAACTCCATTCTTCGTCTTCGAAAATAAGTGCCGCTTTATTAGGATGTTTAGCAACATTTTGTCTAAAAATATCTGCGACAATGTGATCTTTCTTTGAGTGATATCTAATGTATAATAACAGCCGTATGAAGTTTATTAGAGCTCTGCAAACATAGATTATCATATAAACTTCTACTTGTAAGATTTTGTGTTGAAGAGAAAGTAAAAGAAAATGTGAAACCTCACATATAATTAAAAATACTGTGTATTTCTTTATCTAGGTCGTTTTACCACACATTTGCTTGCCTACTTATCTTAATATATGGAAATTGTCAGAGGAAGGTTTCAAATATTTTGAAAAATTCAGCATTGATTAAATACCTACAATAAAAAATGTATATTGCTTTAACTTTAGGTCATAGTTTTGTCAATACTATACCATAGTATGGTACTTTGTTAGTTTAAAAGTCTGAAGGAAAATATTACGTAATTCATTAATGACATTAATGATCAAAATGTTCATACCAGTTAAGGAATAAAAACTGTTATTTAAATAATTATTTGTAGTATTCATGAATTCCTCTAAATCTCACCTCTTCTGAATTCAAGCAAACATTTTAAATATACAGTGTGTGTCCCTTTGCTTGGAACCACTCTTTTTACAGTGTTTAAAAATTAATTTAATTTATAAGTAACAATATTCCTACAATAAACAACAAGACTTTTTTTTAGTTTGGCCAAGGACTTTTTTTAGAATATTGGGTATAGTATTTATAGCAGGTATAATTGTTACTTATGAATAAATTAATTTTTTAAGACACGAAATAATTATTTTATTTGTTTTTCATGGCATATTTGATAGTTATGAGTGGTTCTTAATAATTCTTATTAGGAATGCACCGAGTATTCGGTGAGCCGATTACTTGGCCGAATATTCGACGAATAGTTTTTCAACTCTGCCTAATATTCGTGTATTTTGTGTACTATATGAAAATGATATTAAATTGCAATTTTTTGAAAATAATTGGCTCGAGTTAGGCCGTATTCGGTATTTTAGCCGAATAGTTGGCCGAGTAATTGGTCTCATTTCGGTAGCCGGAAAAATATTTGGCCGAATATTCAGTATTTGGCCAGTGTTCAAAATTACTATTTGGTACATCGCTAACTTTTACTATTCCATTGTATTTTTGAAATTTGGTATTTTTATGGAATCCTGAATCCCGTTTCGCGGCATTTCGGGGGGCCCTATACAAGATTATGCAATTCGTTATATAATAAAAAAAAACTCCTAGCACGATTTCTCGATTTTTGGGAAAGAAACAAATTTCCATAGGCTAAGCTTTTATATCCTACAATATTTAGTATTCTCCCAAGAAGCTACTTTTTATTCTCCCTACTATAAAAGCTTCGGTTTCAATGAAACTAAAAATAATTTTTTTATAGGGGTGGTTCCAAGAAAAGTGGGGCCTCTGTAAATGGATATACTTACAGTTTTAAGGCAGCAAAACCCACATAATATAAAAACAAAGAAATTGGTTTTGTTTTAATAATGTAATGTAAGTTACTGTGCAGGGCAGGGCTTTTTCGATGCAAACGTGAGGTACCTATCTCAGTTTCCGCCAGTGCTAGAGCAAAACTGAACACGTTCTAGAATTTTTTTTTGAGACACAGCCAATCAAGGTAGAAATTAAATATCTTCTCTTATTTTCCAGTTATTGGCCATATTTGCCTATTTTGAAATTTTGAAGGGTTGCTGTAGCTTCGTTATTTGAAGAGATATAATGAAACAGTAAATATATTTTTGATTATAATTTTTGTCTAAATTACGATATTTTCTACATTCAATTGTTTTTAAGATATGACCCAAACCTAGATTTTTTTCAAATGAAAAACATAGTAGACCATGGCAACATTAAAATGCTAACTCATTTCCATTTAGAAAATATTAAGGTTGATATATTTATTTATAAATATAACTGAGTTACAGCTGGTTCTCTCTTTTTAATGAGAATCAAGTATACCTTGATAATACAATAAATGACAAAGAACCTACAAAACAAACACTACAAAAGATTTAAATCAACAATATTGTAATAGGTGGCTAGGCACTTTTTGGCCCAGCTTGTAGCCAGCTCGATCGCCCGACCTGACGCAACTAGATTTTTTTCCCTGGGAGAAAAGCAGTTGTAAGTGGGTTATTTTTATAAACAAATGTATCAAACTATATATTTTCTGAATAGAAAAATGTGCTGTTAATTTTGATCTGACACTTATGGAAACCGAAATACCCTGAAATGTCCCGATGCGTGCTACTAGTTTTGATCCGACGCTGATGTGAACTGAAATACCCTACAATTGCACAAAAACGCCCCACAATGCTGCATGCATACTATGGTGGCTTTTAGCTATTAAAGTAAAACCATTTTCTACCCTACACCCAAACGAACCAATAAACCAATAAGTATTTATCATCTTTTGCTTTTGAAAAAATACTCAATTTTTCAAATTGTTCTATTAGACGTTAGTAGAGACATACTATGTCGATGGTCTGTATAGGTATTGACGTATTATTGATAAATAAGCATGCATGACTCTTGCATATGTAAACCTAGAATACAAAACTGCCATTGTTTCCTACAAAATTCACTTGTTAAAATGCACGTACTAACAATGATGAACTGATACATACAAAGCATTGAATTGGTTACGTATGACAAATCGGTGTATTCATAATTATGGTACAATTTTGAAGGCAGATCAAAAAATATTAGGAAAAGTTCGTATAAATGTGGGCTCAAAAAACTTTTCTTACAGAGTTACAGTCTATCGAAAAAAAACAGTCTAATCACGCTTTAAGGAATATCTCTGCCATAAATTAAGATATTTTATTTAAACTTTGACGTGTTTTTTTAACTTTTGACTTGGAAATCTTGTTTTCGCTATAAAAACACATAAAAAGAAACGTGCTTCTGTTGAAAGTGGCTTACTCCAATGGTTTTAAAGATGATTCAATTTTTGTGTAAAATCGAATTGCCATGAAGGTCTGAATGTTTTTTTAATATGCGTAAATAGTTTATTGAAACTTTGAGTGTAAGTTCTACAAATCAAAGCAATAAATAAAAAAATTTTGATAAACATAGAACTGGAAAAGCTTCCTTACATAGTTACAGCCCCAGAAGGAGGAACCTTTCCTTCCTCCTTCAAGAAAGTACAACGTCATAAGAAATCCCTTCAGCACTTATGTTTATACGAATTTTTTGTGCTGCTTTCATGTGTAGAACTTATTCTCAAAGTTTGTACAAACTAGTATTTGCACAGTTTAAGGAAACAGGCAGAACTTCAACACAACTCCATTTTTCACAAACATTGAACTATCTAGAAAACTGGTGCATTTAGCGACTCAACAAGGATACCTTTTTTGTGTATTGAATTTGGAGAAGATTTTCCAATCAAAATTTAAATTTTTAAAACAGAAAATTTAAATGTGTAAAAGATACGTTAAGAAATCACATCGAGCACCCCCCCCCCCCATCTACGCCCCAAATTACTGGATTTAAATAAAAAGGGGTGAAGCTAGCTATAAATCATCAATACACGATTAAACCGTTTAATCTTCGGAAGGAAGCACTTTCGAGCTCATGCTTACATAAGCTTTTCTCTCCTCAAGATATTTACCATAATTTTGAAAACACCCTGTATATCTAAGTAATATTTTTGACCTAACCGTTACACCAAAAATGAGTGTGGTATGCAAGCTCTGGGCCTCTGGCCTATACCCTAGATTTTTTATGTGCTACCCAAAATTCAAAGCAAGAATATATTATAAATAATAATATAGATTAACAGGGAACACTGATATACCGGGTGGTCGCGAGAACAGGTAACAACCGGTCATTTTGTCAATTATTAAATTAATAATTTAAAATTTTGTCTGGGTAATATACACATAAAAATGCATATTACGACATAAAACGGTGTTAACTTTGACTTCCAATTTAACCGGAAGTGATAGCAATTTTTTTCATTTTTAATGGAACACCCTGTATATTTTTGCATATTTGGATAGACCTTGAAATTTCCTTTACAGCTATGTATAATACTTACCCATTAACTTGTAATTTTATCCGCCAGAGGGCGTTTTTAAAAACCTTAAAGGCCTAATAATGACAGTCATAATTAATTTTTTTTAAATTGGCTTTAAAAACAAAAGAATAATGAACTTGAAGTGTTTTTTTATTAATTCGTTTAAACATTTTATTGTCGCAAGCAGATATTAAAAAAATTAAAGAACAAAAAATTCTCAATTTTTAAACGGTTATAACTTATTTATACCGTTACTTGAGTTTTATTGTACATTTTAAATTGCCATTTTGTTTTCTTTAATTTAATACCAACAACATACCTCATTATTTTTAAAATAGCAAGAAAAAATAAAATTATTGTTTTATTACCGGATATTAAAAATAGCTATGTTTTTGCAACTAAGTAGGCTTTGAAAACAAAATATCAATAATGTACGTTATTGGTATTAAATTAAAGCAAATAAAATGGCAATTTAAAAAGTGCAATAAAACTCAACTAGATGTGTTAAAAAAACACAAGTTATGACCGACCATTTAAAAATTGAGATTTTTTTTCTTTAATTTTTTTAATATCCTCTTGCCACAATAAAATGTTTAAACAAATTATTAAAAAAACACACTTAAAGTTCATTATTCTTTTGTATTCAAAGCCAACTCAAAAAAAATTAATCATGAATATCATTATTAGGCATTCAGGTTTTTTTTAAAACGCCCTCTGGCGGCCAAAATTAAAAGTTAATGGGTAAGTTTTATACATAGCTGTAAAGGAAATTGATAGGTCTATCCAAATATGCAAAAATGTACAGGGTGTTCCATTACAAATAAAAAAATTGCTGTCACTTCCGGTTATACCGGAAGTCAAAAGTAACACCGTTTTATGTCGTAATATGCATTTTTATGTGTATATTACCCAAAAAAATTGAAAGTCATAATTTAAAAGTTGAGAAGATGGCCGGTTGTTACCTGTTCTCGCGGCCACCCGTTGTCTTATTAGAATGTTTTTTTTTTCCAGAATGGGTATTTTAATAACCACTGGCACTTTGTTTTGATTTTTCGATTAAATACCATAACTTCTATATTTGTAGGGTGTTTTTTGCCCACCCGGAAACGATGAAAATTTGCTATGGCACACCCAAACATAAAAGTCTGGAGATACCACTTCAAATTTAACCTTCTTAAAAAGACAATTTTTATTTATGTAATCATTATTTCTTTATACTACTACATAAATTGCTAATATAAAAACCCCATTAACTACCTAAAAATTGGCTATTTTATGGTCTTCGCATATTGTTATTACAATTTGTTTAATAGTCATATATAACTATTTCCTTAGGACAGGGTCCATATAATAACTTTTTAATTATTAATATTAGTGATGTACTTAAGTGTAGGTATATTTTTATAAATGCTGCGTAATTTGATACCCAAAGAGTTGCACAATAAAGTTAAATATTTCTCTCTTTCATAGCTAGAAAACCACGTTCTTTAAAATTTAAAAAATGTATAGGGTTCGGGGTGTCTGCATAGGTATGTCAAGACTGCAGGGCTCACAACAACTTTTAAAATAGGGACCAATTTTTCACCTTCCTCGTTTCGCGGAACGATACCTAGAGGCGGGTATTGCATTCATCCTCAGGGTCATCGTAAATATTGAAATTTCGATCGAAGATTTTAGAGATTAAGGCAGACGGTGAATTTAATGATTTGTGCAAGTATTTGTTATGCACATTACCGAACATACTCTAAACAGGAAACAATACATAACTGTTGTCATGGAAACCGTTTACTTGTTATTCAATACGGCTAATGTAAATGCTAACTGCACCATAAAACAGGGCATTATAATTCAAATTCTAGTTAATGAAGGCGTCAAACAGGCTGAAATTGTACGTAGACTCAGCTCACAGTTTCAAGCAAGTACACTCAAGAATTTCAATGGGCTTACCATCTTAAAAGTGGCTGTGAGACTATTCGTGACAAACCAGGAAGAGGAGGTACAACTGCAACAAGAGTCATTTCTGCTGTCATTAAACGTGTTAAAGCTTTGGCCAATGCAAATCGCCGAATAACTGTTTTTTAAATACCAGAGAAAACCAACAACATGTTTAATGATAGCAGGAATGACTATTGTCACAGTTGAACCTTCTTTTTGTGGATTCTCATGAACAGTCTCATGGCCAATTTTGAAACAGTTAGTTCATTCAAGAAATTGAGACTTCTTGAGTGTGCTTTTTTGAAACTATGAGCTGAGTCTGTAAAATTTCAGCCGGTTAGACGCTTTCATTAAACACAAATCTTAGTGAGGAATTGAATTATAATACGCCGTTTCAGGATACAGTTGACATTTACATCAATCGTGTTGAATAACAAGTAAATAGTTTCCATCGCGTGTTAACTTTAATAATTAAAATACAATATTAGAAAATTTTAAAAATGTCAAATTTTTTGACCACTTTACAAAAATGGGGACTTTCAGGGACCTTTTTTTATAAATTAGGGATTTTAGCGAAAATTGGGACCTGTTGTGAGGCCTGAGATTGATATTGTAGATTCCTTACTCAAAAATAAGAAAATAAGTTCCTATGCACATATGTGCTAAGATATTTTATTAAAGAGGTGCAGGGTGTTAAAGTAGATCTGGAGGAATCGGTTTTTCGGCAATATCTCTGGAACTGTTTAAGATGAAATTCTGCAATTTGTCATGTGGTTGTTATTAAGATATTCAAAAACAACTGATATTCATGATAGTCCATATCAAGTGCACAGTAGTGTAGACACATGGGTAGCACAAGCTGTCTTGAATCATAAAAGCATTACATTTACTTATATTCGAAATCTGTATCAAAACTCTGAAGAAGCTCTTCAAAGTGTGCAAAAACGTAGTCTTGTTGAAAGTCGCTTACTCTAACAGTTTTCAAGATAATTCAATGTTTCTGTAAAACGGAGTTGCCATGAAGGTCTAAGGATTTCCTCAAGATTCAAAAATGTTTTCCAGTCCATGTTTATGGGAACTTCTTTTATTACTTTTATGTGTAAAACTTATTCTCAAAGTATCAAAACTATTTGGGCCTCTTGAAAAAACGCAGATGTTACAAAAACATTGAATTATATCGAATACTGCTGGGTTTAGCCACTTTCAACAAGAGTTTTTTTGCGTACTTTGAAGAGCCGTTTCAGAATTTTAATAGAGATTTGGAATATAAGTAATTGTAATAATTTCTTTATTAGAAATAACCTGTGCTACCCTATGTCTATGCCACTGTGGACTTGATACAGAATATGAATATCGGAGGGTCTTAGATATCCTAAATAACCACATACAAAATTGCAAAGTTTTATCTTAAACAGTTTAACGGATCCCTCCAGGTCTACGGATATCTTTAAAACAAAGCATCAACATATATTCAAAGGTATTTTTTTAAACTGGTTAATGTATAAAACATTTGTATTGATTTACCAGTAAATTAAATGATTCGATAATGAAATTTTAACTATTATAACAATTTTGTTTGCATTAACTCCACCTTCTAAACAAAATTGCAAATTTAAATTGTCCACTAAGTTAGTATGATTTACACAATTGAATATTATTATGATATACATTGGTTCTAGCTTCTTCTATTTTTAACTCTACACTTAAGGGGGCACTAATATAAATGCGCCCCATCTAAATTGCACAAGACAACACAAAAACCCAAGGAGCTGTTGGGGATTACCAAGCTAAAACGTTTGCCGAAGCACGACTGAGGAAAACATTTGTATCCTAATATGGTATAAATTAGTAGATCACTTTGTAATTGCATGTAAGTTTAATGAATAATATAAAAACCTCCAAATTACTAGCTCTCGGTCGAGGTTCTTACTTTGAAGTTTCAACAGGTTTAATATAAAATAGAACGCATAAAGAGGAGTATAAAAACTAGTAGAAAAATTTTAATTTACTAATTTAAATGCTATTTAAATTAATTCTATTATTTTAAAATAGTTTGCTACGTAAGTCATGGTGTATTAGAGACAAGTTTTTATTTGTTTTTTCTTTAATCAAAATCTCTTAAGACTTGCTAATTGTGTTCGAGTTGCAATCAATTTTAACAGTGATATTATGCTGTGATTCTTCTAATATCTTTTTTTATAACATGATTACAAGCAATGAAAAGGTTTCGTATATTATATTTTAAATGAGATTTTAGTGATTTTGTTTTTGAAAATAACGTAATGGTTGTGAATACAATTGTGTAACCTACAAAAATTGAGAGTTTAAAAGTTATGAATAACTTATTCAAAATAATTAAAATTTACTTTTGGTACTAGCGAATCTTACACATTCGTCGGATTTTATTTTTGTAAAAAGTTGGATTGGTCATTCTGAACCAAATCACCAAGTAGTTACCAAATCATAATTGCCAACCTCAAATAAAACATAAATACTTACACTGTAAGAAGTAAGCAAGCAAATGCAGACTTTATTACGGAAATGATAAATGAAAGTAGAATAACTTGAACTTACACCAGATCACGAGGTACAGTCATTATTGCGACGTAGACCCATTCGTAATGTTTTGCGGCTATAAAGTAGGCTACGGCAATTACTATCGCAAGCTGTAGTAAAAAAATCCATCCCATGTAGTACCACATTAAGGCTGCTGCAGCAACAACCCCAGAAATAATCAATATCATGATTGCTGCTCGTAGTAAGAAAACATAGACTGGCTGTCGAAGCCTCGATCGTCTTCGTCGCGTGTTGACTTGTTTATCTGCTCCGTCCACAAAAACCTGTTTGCCACTTTCTAAATCTGGTAAATCAGCGCTCCTCAGGGCATGAACCTAAACGTCAATTGATTTAAATGAATGGTTGCGTAAATTGCAGGCGCATTGTACGTGCTGCCATCTTTTAGTACCAGTTAACAGTTAAATTGTCCTACAAGTCTACATTCTGTAATTCTGATTTGAGACTGAAATGCATGTTTTCAGGGGTTTACACATAGATAGATAAAAAATATAATACGTTAAAAATATAACAGCTCTTAACCATAGCTTCGGGCACCACGTTAACGTGGTGAAATAATAAATTACTATTTTTTTTGGTTTACATCTTTTTCAAAAATTTGCTGTATTTGTTTGGCGTTTCCTTGTTGGTATTAATAATATAAACCCACAATAGAAAATAAATTAAAAATGATAGTAATTAAAGATATTCCTATATGTAGAAAAAGATATTCCTATATGTAGAACGCCTGTATATTATTTATCGTAAACCTATGCAGTAAATATGTATAGGTGTAGAGTACCTAAATTACATTTTAGTCGATGGTATAGATTTATGTATCTGTAATTTACTTTCATATTACATTAGCGACCAATAAGATACTGATTTATAATAACATTTTGTGTTTATATGTAACACTTGTGTTAGGTATTCCTGTAATTATTATAAAGAAGAGACATTTTTGGATGTGAGAACCACTAGCGTGGATATGTTATACACTTAAATTTTAGATAACTTTGCCCAAAAATAGTCCATTGTAAAATCGCATGTATTTAGAAATCTCCTTCTCTGTATATTGGTAACTAAAGAACAAGAAATACATACATCTTCAAAGTATGTTTGTAGAACCCCACCACAAAGTTTAATTTTTTTAATTTGGTGGATATTATTAACATAATATTATACAGGATTTAAATTATAGGCTTTACTTTCAAGATTAGGGCCGGCACTAGGGCGGAGCAGGTGGGCAGTTACCCCAGGCGGCACTTTCAAGAGGCGGCAACTAATTTAACATTGGTGCTAGTTTTTAATGAAAAAAATTTTGGTTATCAAAAATTCAGCTAAACAAAATATGTAATATATATTTTTTTCAATTTTACAGCTAAAAATGCAACTGTAGCAAAACGCAATCAAATTACAAAACTTATTTTATTGAAAAGAAACTTAAAAACGTTTATCATAGTTCAGCTAAGCGAGCCTAGCAAGATTCCGTTACAAAACAACAGTTGCAACGAGAAAGGGTCGTCGTAAATTAGGTATTGTAAATGGATTAGGTGTCAAAATATTCCATTTTTGAAGATGTTAGCTTTTTGTTTATTTATCGTTAGATTATAGAAATAGTAAAAAACTAAGCAAAAACGGGAAACCTACGTATTTGTATTTATTTTATCCTTGGTTGTTGCTATTGTTATTTAACATGTTCATACTGATTTTGAAGTCGAAGTGCCTAAATTTTGAAATAAACCGTATAAATCGTTGAGGGGGTGACCGGTGGGCGGTAGGTAGATCGCGCTTGCGCAAATCGGGTAGTCGACATGCGTAGAATACGAATCGTTTTCGAGCTTGTCTATATTGAAGTGTAGCACCCCATCTCCAACAAACCCCTTTTTTTGGGGCGGATCAGTCTCGCTGCATTGAGGTTTCCTTTTAGTTTAATTACCAATCGTTTAAAGCTAAATTGGTATTAGTAGGTTACGGCGTATGGGCTGTAAATTGTATACAGATAGACACATACACCATGGCAAAACCCGATTTTTCGGTGTTCTCGGGGCTTACAACATGCATTTCCGTCGAAATCCCAACTTCCAAAATGTCGACGAATACCATACCTGCTTCCAGCTATACTTCATATAGCGAGGAAGGTAAACGTAATTGAAGAAAATGAATTTCGTGAGAATTGAACACGGACTCTCGCCTTGGTGAGCTAATGCTCTACCTCAACACCACTCTGACTAAACACGCGGTTTGCTCTTATTTCGTGGATATTAAGACCTAAGACAAGTGTGTAATGCGATACTTTGATTTTAACCAAACTACGACATGATAAAAATGCTATGGCCCCTACTCCGTATAAACATGGGACCAAACATTTTTTTTCTACATTTGAATCGCTATTTTTGTCGATACAATAGTTGTATTAAAATTTTTAAATTTTATGGTGTATGAGTAGGGTCACGTAATATATTTTTCGAAATAAGTAGATATTTACATTTTTAAATTTTTGTCTCAGCAGTTTTATTGTTCATACAAAAGAAAACGGTATTCGTCTTGAAAGTTCCTAAATTCAACGATTTTCGAAATTATTCAATTTTTGTGAGAAAAAAAGCGCGTTGCCATGAAGATCTGGTTGTCTCCTCAGGATATGCAAATAGTTTGTGTAAACTTTGTGGGTAAGCGCTACCCCTACGCATCAAAGCAATTATTGTTCTAAAATATCGATTAATCGATTAGTTCAATAGCATATTGTTTGATAATTCGATGGTTTCAGTTCCCATTGTTTGATTAATGGACTGTTTGCTTAATCGGAAAGTCCATTATTGTTAAACTAAAATTAAACACTTAACATTAATGAACTGCTTATTTATCAGTTATCTCGTGTTTTGCGAAAATTAATCTTTTTTTTTATTTCCTGATTTAATCAAATTCAATTAAGAAAAATTTATTTATTGCGAAAGAGGGTCAGAAAAGAACTAACTGAAAAAAAGGGGGGAACGTAGGACAATAAAAATCATAAATCGATAGATATCGATTGTCAATTTTGCTATCGATTTTTGTTTCAGTCGTAATTAAAATGTGAAGAATTGATTCTAACTACAAAAACTGATTTTAAAAATCCATAAAAAAGATTAAACAGTTTATTTCCTCTACTTTTCTGAAAATCAAAATTGATTAAAATCGATTGCTAGTTTTGCTATCGTAAAATTCGATTAATAAATTCGTTTAGTAATATAAATAATAAAAAAGTGTTCGTTATATGATTAGTAGAGTATTTAATTAATCGAATATTTTTTTAACCGAATATTTTATTAATCGATTAATCAAATTAATTATCAATTTATACAATCGATTATTGTTTTATAATCCATTATCAATTATGCATTTTAATAATCATATAACCATAGTGACAATCTCCAAAAGAGGGGACGGTCCAGATTGTTCAGAAGGGAAACGTTTCCGGACCCGTGAATCTATGTTTGAAGGAATTTGTTATTGCTGTCAAATGCTTTGATGTGTAGAACATAGAACTTACAACCAAAGTTTGTAAAACTATTTGCGCATCTTAAGGGAGACACTCACACTTTCATGGCAATCGATTTTTTTTTACAAAAAATGATTTATGTCGAAACCCATTGTTTAAAGGAACTTGCCATGAAAATCTGAATACTTGTAAAGTCTTAGGTTAATTTAATTTAAAAGAAGGTCTATGTAACTCAAGCACTGAACTGCAAAACTGATTTTCAAACTATTTAGACATTTTGCAGAACTGCCCGGAGTTTCATGGCAACTAGATCTTTCAGAAATTTTGAATTATCTCCTACCTTTTATTTACACTCTGTATAACGGAAAACTGCGTCATGGCGGTTTTCTCTCGGTTTTTTGTCGCTGGGACTTTGTACGATGCGAGAGTTTTTTTTATGGGAGGAAGCTTGTTTATTAGTGTTTTGTCGTCCAAAGTCCAATATGTTATTTTTGGAATTCGCTTTTATAGTCCTTCTCTCTTTTACAAAGCAGTACTTTACTTTTCTTGTTGGTATTATAACAGATAGAATATCACCTACAGTAGCAGTCCCAAATGAATTTTAATGGTGACCCCGCCAACGTAAATATAATAAATTAACCCGCAAGTATCCGTTTCGGTCGTTATCTGTTTATCTTGGTAAAATTACTCTGCATGCAACTATGTATAATTATTGTGTACGTGTTTGTTGCACATTAGTTAGTTTTCTGCCTTTCCTTTTTACACGAACATTTTGTACACTTTGCTTAATGCAAAAGAAAAAAACAGATGAATTGACAAAATCAGGCACTTACAAATTAAATTGTTCGCATTGTAATTCGGTTTATATAGGCCAGACAATTAGAAATTTTGATATAAGGTATAAAGAACACGTACTTTGTTACAAATATAAAAACCCACATAATTACGCTAACCACTTATTAGAACAAAATCATTTAATGACATCTAATAACACTATGAAATTTTCACACTTGTGTGATGATAAACGTAAATTAGATATACTAGAAGCTTTTGACATTCACAAACGTTTAAAAACCGTATTTATATTGGACATTTTATAACCACTATTATAAAATATATATTTTACATAAATGTCAATTGAAATTAACTATTCTCTTGTTTTCAAGCAAGGCTAATTTATTTTTGTGCATATTTGCATTTGTAATTTTATTTTTTATTAATGTAAAATTAATTATAAAAGGAATAAAGGTGCTAGTAGTGGAAAAAACAATATATAAACCACGGTAGAGAAGACTTATCAGCCTCGCAACTTATTTCCCACGATGCTTCGCATTTCGGGAAATAATTCTGCTCGGCTGAAAAAAAATGTCTTCTCTACCTTGGTCTATAATATACTATTATTAACTACTTGCATATTTCTTTCGCAAAATTATCAACAAACTGAATTGTTTCTCCACAATTTTTTGAAAAGAAAAATAAGTATTTAAAAACGACTGCAAAAATTGCTTCCCTAAACTTAAAGTGTTCCAGCTCTAGAAAAACTAACCGAATGGTTTTACGATGGGAAGTTAGTGAGAGATATGCGAAGTTGTAGTCGGTCTGTGAATAAAATAATAAAAAAATTGTCGTTTTGATCTTTGTTGAAGTAAATATCGTATAACAAAAAAAAATTATATTGACACTGGATCAGGTGGATGACGGTTAATAACATGGGCGCCGCCAGAATTTTTTTAAGGGAGAAAAATTAAATACCGCTTTTTTTGACCAAGAGTCGCCCCCACCCCTGTGTAATGGGGCCGCTTTTGCGCCAAAGAAAAATTGTCACATTAATCATATAATTATTTAAGGCAGTAAGGCACCTATACAGCTGTTACATTGAAATCAGGTGGGAAGGACATAGGTATGTGCCTAATGTTTTTTTTGCGTTCCGACTGTTAATTTTAACATAATTCATATTTATTTATTTTCCTATTAATAATACAATAAATTAATAAAAATGCACCTCATAATCCACATAAATGTAAATTGCATATTAAAGTCGATTTCTCCGTTCTAAAAGCGTAACTGGAAGAGGCGCTCTTCTCTAATAAAGTTTTATGTTAAAAATTTACAATTCATTGTTTCGTGTAGGAACAGTAATAGCGTTGTTCTATTTTAAAATTACAAAGAGAAACTCAGAATTGTATGAGTTTCTTGGCAGGAAGTTTTAGGTCGTCGGAAGAATAAGAAGCTATCGTGTCGGATGCCTTTCTTTCTCACTGTATTATACGAGACGTATGTGGGTAAATGGAACAATATTTTTCTGTTGTGTTTATTAAGAAGCTAACTGTGCACTGACGTCTTTAATGGTTTTTCCCTATCGTTACAATTAAGTAGGTAGTTATAACAATTCCATTTCATTATAATACGTTAAACCGTTTCTTCGAAAACGTTATTTGGTATCTTTACCTACAATTACAGTCATTAACAGCACCTCGTGATAAAAACGTCTAATTAATAATTATGAAAGTTAATTTTATGTGAAATATTTAATAATTTTATAGATGCTGATTGGATGCTAAGCTAACTTTGATAATTAAAATTGAATTTGCACTAGAATTACAACAGTAATTCCTGAATGAATGCCATAGGTTTCATAATATATTCCATTATTCTCTGTGAGCCTAAACTCAAAAATGTGCGGAGTGTACTTGCAAGTATCACAAAAAAAAATGCTAAATAAGAAAAGGCGCCAAAAGAGCCCTAAAATATTATAGTATAATAATAATAATGCAATAACAACAGAAAAATTTCAGCTCGATACAAATATGAAAAAAATATCAATGAATTTTTATAAATGTCCTAGTTTTGTTGTTTATTTTCTTATTTTACGTATAGGTTTTCATATTACATATTACATACAGGGTTGGGCAAAAGTATGGAACAATGCAAATATCTCTAATACGGCAACCGCGATTTCGACAAAATTTTGTACATGAAGGTTCCGATATACGGTGGATACAATGAAGGTATTGTGGTTTAAAAGGACTTCCGGTTTAGCCGGAAATTATACCAACTGTTTATTTCAAATAGAACACCCTGTATTTTTTTTGATATGTCGATAGAACTCTTTTTTGCAAGTTCAGTGACCTAAGGTTTTATGCTTTTATTTTCAATAATTCTAGAGATATTGCACAATAATGTTTCGTAATTGTTATCTAGCAGCTCATGAAAACAAAAGAATGTGAGAAGCCTATACAGTTCGTTTGTTCGTTCTCCGGACCTGAATCCATTGGATTTCCTTTTTGGAGACATTTAAAATCTAGAGTTTATACTGAACAACCAAATAATTTAGAAGAATTGTTGGTGAAATAAGAAGAATTTCTGCAGAGCATCTTGTTAATTTAACTGAAGGATTTGTATATACACTTGGTTATTGCCAAGAAGTAAATGGTGGTCATCTTGAGCATCTTCTCAAGTGAAGTTATTTGGTTTTTTTTATTTGTTTGTTTTTCATTGTTTTGTTGTCATGTGTTGCTAGGTAATAAAACAAATTACGAATCATTATTGTTGAGTGTTTTGTTCAATATCTCTAGAATTATTAAAAATAAAAGCATAAAACCTTATATCACTGAACTCGTAAAAAAGAGTTCTATCGATATATCAAAAAATATACAGGGTGATCTATTTAAATTTAAAAAGTTGATATCATTTCCGGCTAAACCAGAAGTCATTTTGAACCGCCAATATCTTTATTGTATCCGCCGTATATCGGAATCTTCATGTAGAAAATTTTGTCGAAATCGGGGATGCTGTATTAGTGATATTTGCATTGTTCCGTACTTTTTTGCCCAACCCTGTATAGTACTAAGCTTAGCATCATGCAATCGAAACGTGTTTCTAACTTTTTTGCTTTTACTACCTAGACTTGTTCCTTGTTTACTCACGATAGTTGATGCCGTAGTTTATTAAAATGTCATTTTAATTACTTATATGTGACAAGGGACAGGGCAGTAATTCATTAAGCTGTCGAAACCATAAATGGGACACATTAATAATATTTAAAAAATTAAATTGCGTATTTTTGGAACAAAAACATGTTTTTAATAAAAGTTGTAATAATTGTGTTGGCAATTTTTGCTGTCATAATACAAACAACGATTTTGTAAGAAGTTATGTAAACACACAAGTTCAGCAATATTATATAACACAATTACCTTCACACCAATGTGCAAATTTTAAGTCTAGACAAATTTATTCAAATGCCAAGTTCACGTTTGTTACAGGACATCTATAAATTTAACAAGTTTGAACAAAGTGTTTGAGCAAAATAATTATTCAAATAAGTCGGGCTAGTCAAAGGGTTATCAAATTTGTTTATTTTAATTTGTATTTGAAGATATATAAAAATGACTATGAAAACGTACATGAGATAAAATAAAACTATGTATGGAGTTAATAAGTATTTAGAAAAAAATTAAAACGCTCTTATTAAATTCATTTTTATCATAATTAATTATAATAGTACCTTTCCATTAGTATTTTCCAGATTATTCATTGCACTTTTAAGTTTACACTAAATTAGCAAAAAGTAGCGAGATATTACGCTGTGAAAAATTAACATTATTCAGTTCATCTGCCACAATGAATATTTGAAAACAAAAATTAAAAAAAAATTATTTCCGATTCCAATATTTCATTTATGTTGCTTTTTTAATGTTTACTTAGCTTCAATCACACACACAATATGAATTATCAGGTTAACGCACCAACGAAAGGTTAATATAAAGGAACTTCAAAACAATACCGTGTTGACTGATGAATTTTTCCTACCGGCGAAACCAGGCAGACTGTGTTTGTGGCACACTAGCTTTGAACTCCCCGCCCCGTCACAATTCTTGGCGCTTCGTTAGTCTCTTGACTCTCATGGTTGGTGATACCCTGGTAATAGCCAATAGATATCGGTAGTTTACCTGACTGGCAATCGCGCGCGAATTAGTACGTTTTAGACTTTCTTAGTCTGGGTTAGGTTTAGTTTACAATGAGGTCCAGTATTCGTAGGAGAATTACACTGCCAGTTTGTTCACGTTTGAGGCTGAAGAAGACAACTGTTGTTTGTTTATTTTCAGAAGTACCTACTTGGAAATTTTATTTTGGATTTCTCTTTCTCAATTACATTCATGGTTGATATATTTTTACCACGAAGTAGGAGTTGCTATAATTTATTAATTAAACGATTGTTTCCTCCTAACCAATTAAACAAATTAACTATTAATTTTTCTAATAGATCATTTCACAATAAAAATGGGTTCACCTCTATAGCTTTAAAATGTACCTATCGAAAATCAAACTAATACAATAGTTTCTTTTGTGGTAGTGCTCAAGTGGGCGTTTAACTTGTTTTTCGAAAATGGTTTAATTCGACAATAGTACAAAGAGATAGAGGATAGATAGAAAATCTTTCAAATATTTGCTGATTTACATAATTTTCTGTATTGTCACGTGACAGATCAGTGACGTCATCGATAATTTTCTTAAATGGCAATATAAATATTTTCCTAGGCAGTTAAATAGACTTTTTTTCTCGTTTCAGTGATATAAAACTTTTATACTCTAACATTACAAAAATTTTCAGAAAAATGTAAAAAATTGATTTAAGTAAGCAGGCCATGGGTCAATTTAAAAACACTTAAAAATGTTCGTTCATTTGATTAGTTATTAGTTTAAGTCAACAAACTTCTATCAGTCATTTAACAACACATTATTTTCAAAATGGAAAATATTTGTTTTCGTAGAAATGAATTAGACAATTAGCTGATTTGAACAGGACCGGACTGGTTGTCCAATACCGATATGGTGGATTGCCGATGATGCAAAATATGTTATTATTATTTAGCGAACTAACTCTTGTTATTGTTTTTGTTTATTGTATACCGGGTGATCATCTTCAATCCAGGACATACAATACAAGCATTGAATTTAAGATATTTCCAATTTACTCGTCGCCAGTTAGACCTACAAGATTGGAAATGATACCAATCGAAAGAGGATATTTGACGCCATTTAAAATAAAAAAAAAAACGTATTAAATAACTACTTTTTATAACAAACTAGCTGAACGCGTGGGCCACGCCCCACGCAAGCATTTGTTTTTCCATTTTTCTCTTCGAAAAGCCATTCAAAAACGAAAACATACGAAATCTCATACAAAAATACCATACAAAATCATCTTTTGGATTTTCCGAATTTTCCGACTTTTCCGGTGCATTTTCCCAAAATTTTCTTTCATACAAACCTTGTCCTGACAATTACGAACACAACAAAAAAAAATGAGCCAATCGGTCGAGCCATTCTCAAGTGATGATGTACCAAACATGCGGCAATTGATTTTTATTTATATAGATATCTAATTAATATCATTACTTTTTGGCCTTCAAAAGTATGACATGGTAATGATATTTTAAATTTGACTGTTGTCATTTAAAATGAAAAACGCAATAATTACTTTTTAATAAAATATTGACTGTGCAACTTATAAACAACAATTAAATTGAAAATGTCACTACGAAGATAGTCATATTTTTGAAGACCAAAAAGTGATAATATACTTTAAATATGTTTGTCTGCCTTTACAAACATATCCTCTAAAAGTTTGAGCCATAGTTGTTCGTGGGCTTTGCCTGCCTAAACAGGGTCGTGTGTTTGAACCTTTAAGCGGACAAGGATTTGATCTTAAGGTATCTTATTTGTCAAAAATTCTCCCATCGGCGTATATATATAAACTAACGCTTCTTGCTTGCATATTCAGAGTGATCAGATCACCGAATTCAAATCCGGGATGTGAAGGTATCTAAAGCCCTTTGAGCCAGTCGGGCAGTACGGTGGAGTTCTGGTTGGCAACACGGTTGGGCGGAGACAGATCTGCTGGAGCGTGATCGTGAGATCAATGATGCTTACGAGTCCTTAGAGGATGAACTACTGGAGTCCAAGCTTTACTAAAACCATCCTCTCTCTTTTTGTCGTTAGGTTGTTTCTCAATTTAAATTGCCTCACGTATGATACGAGGGAAGTAATTAGGCAAACAAGCAAAAGCTACCGTTATTAAAGTAACACCTACCTCACAGTCATAGTTTTAGTGAATATTACGTTGCCGTTACCTTGGAAAAGTTCCGGTACACCTAACCAGCAAAAATTCAAATACCGGCGACTTAAATTGCTAGCTGGAGGGGGGGGGGGTACTTACTTGACACACCCTGTATAAGGATGTGAGATTTAGAATTAACTTACACTTTAAAAGATAAAATAAAAAATATTAATTTAAAAATACTGTTCCATTATTGACATTGTATTTGCTGCAACTAATATGCTATATTATGTTATTGTATTTCTTATTGTATGTCTTGTTTTCGAGGAATTTCATAAAATTTTGAAATAGTGCAAAGCATTTTTCTTAACATTTTTTTTGGGCCGCCAAACACAGAACTTTAGACGCTTAGTGGCTTATGCTTAAACAAACTACTGCCGTTGAAGCTACAACGTTGCGCATAAATACTCGTGGAAATAAAAAATGTACACGTTTTTAAAGTATAGGAACGTCCAGGCAAAGTGCTTCGCTCAGTTTTAAATTATTTCTGTCTAAATCTCAGAATCTATTTTCTTCACGATAAAATAGTGCACCAGTAAAATCAAATACATTAAACATGGATTTAGAAAATTTTAAAGAAACTTTACATTTCTTAACAGATTTGTGAAATGTAAAAATTTTAAAGACAGTTTTAGAAGAAAGTATACATGGTGAAATACTTTCTGTTGATTCCACTTGTTGAAAGGTATTGTAACATCAGTTGTTTACAACTTTCTACTATAAGCAGTAGAAACTTGTATTCAAACTTGCGGCGCGTGACCTAACAATACATCTTTAAGTAGAAATTAAGCTTTCAAACAATTTTTTAAGGTTATTTAAATTTCATAATAGCTGGTACTTGTGCAGAAATGTGGGTTAAATTAAATTTACTGTTGGTGCTTATGAATGGCTTTACTATTCCTGTACGTGCTTTTAATTTTAGGTAGGTAGCTACGTGAGTTCATTGCATGAAGCATCCTGGTTTAATATGATAAAATATGGAATTCATAAACTATGTTCAAAGTCTAATAAACATTACAATCTACGCCTTCGCGTTTTACTCTGTTAGTCGAATTTATATAAAGTTGGGTAACGCTAAGAAATGACGTTCAACTTCTTTTCCCGAAATAGATATCAATCGTCTATCTATCTATCTATCTATCTATTGATCTATCTATCTACCTATCTATCTATCTATCTATCTATCTATCTATATATTAAATCCCTAAATGTCTCACCATAACAACACGATCAAATCTTGCATTTTTGAAAGATTTATCACTATAACACATGAGTGGGCCCTTTCATGTCGGCTCAGTTTATTGATTTCTTTTTCTGTTGCTATTCCTTCTGTTGCTCTAATTTGGTAATTTATGGTTTGTTTTGATTCTAGCGGATCTAATATGTATATTTATCGCGCTGGCAACAAACAAACACATACCAGACGAATTCCACTGTTTATTAGCTTACATTGTGGGATTGACTAGGTTCCACTTATTATTAAATTGTATTTACACTAACACTATTTACTACGATATATAAATGGTTTTGTAGGAATTCCACTTTTAGTGACCCATTACTAACACGTCCTACATCTCCAGACAGCTTAGATAAGTATTACGTTTGGGGGTTTAAATAATTACGTTTAAATTACGTATGTATTAATTATATCATTACATCTCCGACTTATACGAATAAGGGCGAATTTAATTTTGGAATTATCTGCAAATGTCTAACAAGATTTTTTAGTGCGTATTAATTAGTTCTAAAAACATTTTAAAAATCTCCCTTAAGGCAGTTTCCTGGAAATGAGGAGAGGTTATCTATTTTTTCCAGCTTTGTTTAAGTAATTTCACTGGGGTTAAGATATGATTTTTTTCGGGGATGTTTTTTCTGAACATTTGACGGGGGGGGGGGGGGGGGTCCGGGCTTATCATTCAATTTTTTTTTCTGGGTTAGTTTTTTCTATATTTATTGGATAAACTAATATCTTTAAAAATATTTTAAAAATTCGTAAACTTTTCTTATGTTTTTTGGGCTTGATTGTTGCTACTGAGCTAAGATTTTCAACAATAAGCAGTATGCGACCAGCAAATAAACGCAACTACAATTTTGAAGAGCTGCATGCAACTTGATGACTTTTCAAAAGATAAGCATGATAATTTAAAACAAGTTAATTCGTGTGGAAAAAAATGCACTGTATATTGAACAAATATTCACAATTGGGGTAAACAAATGCTTCTTAATAAAATTATTTTTTATGAAGCATTAAGGGGGGCTACAGCTCTTATAGCCTCCCTGTAAATTCGCGCCTGTTTACACTTAAAGTATAAAACAATACAATTTACTCAAAATAAAATGCAAATTATTTATTCTCGGGGAGCGCATTTTTACAACACAAACAAGCTTTAATACTTAAAATGGTTTTCCATTATTATTTACATACATAATTAGTAATTACTACGTGTTATTTGAAGGCAGGTACTATCTAGTAAAACTTGCATAAACAATAACTTTGTAATGCTACTTTACGTATCTAAAGTAATAGTTTTGACGTACTTGAGTAATGAAACATTGGCAAGAAGGAAATATTGTGTAGAAGTAGAAGTATTTAATTAGTAGCACCGCATCGCTAACAAGAAATTAATGAAACATACGACTGAATAATGATCACTCATATCGCTTTGCTATACGTATTACAGTGTGTAACCATTTTTCCGCAAAAAATAACACACGTGATTTTTTCACTAGGAAAGATGGCACATTTTTACTATGTGTTTTAAATGTTTTCCACTTGTTTTGTTTCAGCAACCACCTCTAATCTTCTATACTAAAAACATAGTTATATTGCTGATGTACAATACTCCAGAAAAGTTAGGAATATTTTTGAAGATAAAATCAAAAAGAAACATGGTTTTATGCTATTGTGCTATGACGAAGCAACAAAAAACCTATATCAAAACATTTAATTGATTTATTTTATTTACAATAAATTAAAATGAACTTCAACGAAGTAAAGCGAGAACTTATTAATTAATTGATTTATGTTGACAACCGCTGGATTTGGCGACTTTTAACAACATACCTTTTTGTGTATTTCCGTAGGACAATTAAGGTTATTTTCAAAAATTAAAAGATCGCGAGTGTCTAAACAGTACCTTAAGAGATACGTCTAGCACCGCCGAGATCGACGCCCCTGGTTGATGAATTTAAACGACATTGTAAATTATTACTAGTAAAATATCTATGCAAAATTGAATCAAATATCTTAATTTATGGCGGAGAAAAAACCCAAACACGTGTTTTAAATGTATGGACATTCTATTTCGGACACCCTTTAAATCAATGAGCATAAAAAATGAATTAGGATAGGCAGTGAAAAAAATGTGTCTTAGCTTGAACTACATGGAAATTAAAAACTGTTACAACTGTCAAAATTAACGACATGACAGACAAACGTACAAATATGAATTGTCACTATTAAACCGCCCGCCAGTACTGTGCTAATAAAGCCAAGAAACGCCCGAGGTTCACAGTCTACCCTAATTAATTTTTATACCCAATGCGAAACTATAAAATGTGTTGCAATTCAAAACTTTGCAAAATTTGGGAATTAAATATTTGTTTAAATTAATAGCATAAATTGAAGGTGAGCACAATTTTCACTTTCTAATCTCTTTACAACACTTGTGAATTTGGAAATTATAACTTCTTTATTTAATGAACAGAAGACGATGACAAATTCGCGTTTCAGTAAAACTGCTAATCAGTGACAGAAGAACAAGACTGAATTATCTGTGAGGGCGACTTTTGTCATTATTAGCATGAAATGAAAACATTTCGGCTTCTAAGTACAGTTGTATTCTTATAAGCGTTTCGAGTCTAAACGAGTGCTGCAAAATCATGCTTACTGCACAATAACTGTTGGAGATAAGATGTTACTATGCAAAATGTTTTAGACATTTAAAAGGTTGAAAAAAGGAAGGAAAAGTCCAGGCGAAGTGCTTCGCCCATTTAGGTTGAAGTAGCAAAAAATTTATGGAAATTTGTCAGATTTATGACATTTGTGTAGTTTTTGTCAAGTATTATTGCAATCATACATTAGTTTTTAAATAATTTAAAAAATTCAAAACATCTTCATGCAGGTTCATGATAAAATTTTAATTCGGTTAACTAGTTATCTTTTATTTTTGTCAATCTCAATTTTTAAAAAAAAAAGTGTGGCGACCTCAATAATAAGTATGTAATTAGCCATTTACTTCCTTCTAATGTAATAATCTGCAAGACACGGAAAGTCTGTAAGAAATACTTGTACTACTATTCTTAACAAGGTCTTGCTCTTGTAAATATCTAGGCCATCATAATTTCCTTATAAAACAATGATATTTACATACCGGGTGATTATAAAAAAAATGATGCAGAGCAGGCCATGACCGAAGTGTTAAAGTTGGCAATACGTAATAAAAGCCAATTGTCAAATGTTGACAGCTGTAAAAATTTTTGGTTAGATACATTTAACTTAATGTATTTACCCAAAAATTTTTACAGCTGTCCACATTTGACAATTGGCTTTTATTACGTATTGCCAACTTTAACACTTCGGTCATGGCCTGCTTTGAATCATTTTTATTTATGATCACCCGGTATATAGAATTTCTTTTCTATTAATATATTAATAATGCATATGCTAATACGAAAAACATTCTTTTAACCCTTTTTCTAAAATGTACGGTTACTAAATATACTCTGATGCTAACAAATACCAACTTGTCAGTTGGTTGATCTGTTGATAAGCTTGTTAAACTTATAATTTATAGCTATTTTTAAATCTAGCTATTGAGTTTGTGCGTAAATGGAAGTGACTAAAATATACATATTTATCATAGCACAAACTCCAGTAATTTTATTTATTTTGTTTAATATTATCTTATAATTTAATTGTTTTTATAAGCGGTGTGAATAAACTCGTTTTACAATCCTAGAATGTTAAAAAAAAGTATTTATATGACGTGTGTTGTCGCCATAAACTTTACAACTCAGATGCCTTAACATATTGTTAAAACACTTTAACTGCTGTTAAAATTCTAACTACTTACTACACCTTTATACATACCTGAAAGGCGTCTTGTTTATTAGTTCAGTAAACCTTACATTCTTAACGATCCAATTCGTACTGTAGCAACAATCGTATTTTAGTAACTTAGCGACTTGGTTGCTATTTACATTCATCAAAACAAATTCATCCAAATTATTTGTAAAGTGAAAACTCGCATTAAAACTTTCTCCTCCAAATAGTGTTTTATTTAATAACTACGAACCCAAACATTACATTATTGGTGACCCCTCCGACAAGATTTAAAAACGCACCCCTCCCGACGTGAGAATTTCGAAACCTCCACAAACCGCACATTCAGCTGCTACATCGCCACAGACCTGCGGATCTTCAAAACCCCACTTTCCAATCTTCTTTCTTCTGAACTTAACAACTACCAATCGCCTTCTACGGTAGAAGTATATGTTAATGCTCAAGAATTTCTTCTAACTCACTCTCTTTACAATCTTTATCACCTAACATTACATTATTCTACATTAACACCCCTATTAAACATAATATAGTGCATCGAATTAAAAACTAACGGTCCGCCAATTAGTGCGAAGTGTCGAAGACTTAACCCAACACAATTACTGTTTTTAGAAAAGCATCTGCATGAACTGTTACGTGCTGGAATCATCGAGCAGGCAGACAGTCCTTGGGATATAACCTGATGGCAGCTGTCGTGTCTGTGGCGATTACAGGCAGCTGAATGCGATGACAGTTCCGGATACCTATCCAATTCCCTTCAGAAAGCATACTTCCAAATTCCTTTGCATCCAGATAATATGGACAAGACTTAATTTTGGCTTAAGATGCGCTCCTTCTCCCTGGTCCAGATTCGTCCAGAAGATTCTTACAGGGATGTATTACATTTATTTTTACCTCGACGATATATTAATTTTTAACAGCATCAGAACATTTGCGTCATGTAAAAATGGTTTTTGAACGTTTGAATAGATACAAACTTTTGTTAAACGTTGATAAATGTTTTTTGGGGTTAGTCAATTAGATTATTTGGGGCACAAGGTTTACAAGACTCAACTTTTTGTTTATGCACATTTTTTTCCCTTTTTGTTCTGTTTTTTTTTTAGTGAACTGGACTTTTTCTGCGCTACTCTTGAAATCTCAAGAATTAAACACGCACCTGGAAGAACTTTTTTTTTAGTGAACTGAACTTTTTCGACTCTGCTCTTAGAACCTCAAGAATTGGACACCCACCTGAAAAAAACTAGAAGCAACTTCAAGCTAATTTAATTTTCTATAATGTTCAATTAGTTACGTTACTTGTATTGTTTTTAAAAAAGATCAGAAGTTTTTGTAGCTAAGATAGCATGCGCTTCACGTTTGGTGCGTAGCTTTTTTTCTTCTGCAAAGGGGGGGGGGGGGGGTACTAATGTAGCAACAATCGTATTTTAGTAACTTAGCGACTTGGTTGCTATTTACATTCATCAAAACAAATTCATCCAAATTATTTGTAAAGTGAAAACTCGCATTAAAACTTTCTCCTCCAAATAGTGTTTTATTTAATAACTACGAACCCAAACATTACATTATAGTTTAGCCGCTTTGCATACGTTTGGTATTTGTTACCAGAGTTTTAAAAAGTGAGCTGAAGAAATTAGAGGTCAAATAATGTTTTTGAAGGACGTAACATGTTTCAACAAATTTGCCATATCTCAGTAAGAGAACGGCATAAAAACATCGTTTTGGAATTGTTGAAGGCGTCATCAAATTCCTTGTATATTTTTTTAATAACTTTTGTTGCATCTTTGCTCTTAATAGTTCAAAATTGCAATTAAAAATTAGAATTTTATATATTTTTTTAATTTTTGAGTTTCTAATTTACAGTTTACTTTGGTAGGTGATTCCTTGGGCCATTTTAAGAAAACGAGTTTTTATGAACTTGTGTCCTAAAATGTTTCTGAAGGGAGCTACGGCCACATGAAAGAGGTAAATGATATTTAAATTTAAATTAATATCTCAGACACCCTTTAAAATATAATAATGAAATTTAGCATACGGTTTAGTACTAGTAAGTGCTACTATCTAACAGCATCCAAATAAAATTATTTAAACCAGAGGCGTTTCAAAGTGGCGGTGGGGGGGGGGGGGATAATTTTTATTTATTATTCTTGTAATCTTCCTAGCCATTTTCCAGGAAAAACGATTTAAATTATTTATAAGATCGAGCTTTACTTCGTTGAAGTTCATTTTAATTTATTGTAAATAAAACAATTCTTAACTTTAACAGGTTTTGTATTTTAGCCTTATACGTATTTCAACGTGTTTACAGGTCATTATCAAAGGCAAGATTAAAAGTAACCAGTTAGTGTTACTATAGGAACAATAAATCTCGGTAACTTGATCTTGGTTTTCTATATCTGCATCAAGATGACTTGATTTCTCATTTCAAAACGTCCAATAACCGTGAATTTAAGAGATCAATTTGTTCATTCGTTAAAGGTGCAGATTTTAAATGTTTGTCTTTCCTTGTAACAACGTACAAGGATAAACACCCCCATAAATCCAATTACGCTAAACACTTATTAGAACACAATCATTCAGTGACATCTAATAACACTATTAAATTTTTACACTTTTGTGATGACAAACGTAGGTTGGATATACTAGAAGCATTTGAAATTCATAAACATTTAAAATCTCCACCTTTAAAGAATGAACAAATTGTTCTCATACATTCATTATTAGACGTTTTGTAATGAGAAATCAAGCATCTGGACGCAGATATAGAAAACCAAGATCAAGTTATAAAGATTTATTGTTCGTATAGCAACACCAACTGTTTACTTTTAGTCTTTCCTTTGATAATGACGTGTAAAAACGTTGACATACGTATAAGGCTAAAATACAAAACCTGTTGAAGGTAAGAATTGTTTTATTTACAATAAATTAAAACGATTTAAATATTTTTCATCTTCAGAATGAGATAAAACTTTTTTATTTCTTACTTGTTAATTAACTAATGGATAACAACTAGCTACTAACTAATAACCAAACGTAATTATTACAGGTCTAAACAATAATGGTTGTCCAAACAAAAATTGAAAACAAAATGCTAACAAAATAAAATACATTTTGCAACTCAGTATTTTAATATCTAACGAAATAGGTAAAAAACCAATTTTAAAAAAGATTGAAGATGCTAAAGAAGCAATGCTCAAAATGCAATCCGCCTACTTCAATACATTTTAAACACCTTCAGCTCCACAAATTCCTGGTAAAAGTCCAGTGTCCTAGCCACCCAAATCGCCGGACCATACACCACTCAACTTTTATATGTAGGGTAATTTAAAAGAAAAAACTAATGGCAACGAGGGATCAGTTACTTGCCAGAATTGAACAAGCTTGCAACGAAAACGAAATGAGGGGAAATCGACATAAAATATCACCGCTATTAATTCGAAGGTGTGTCCCTTAACGTTCTCTTAACGATTACAAACTTTCTTTTATAGTTTTTCTGCCTATTTCCTTAGATATTAAACTACTGAGTTTTAAAATGTGTTTTATATTGTAAGCAATTTGATTTCAATTTTAATTTGGAAAACCATTACTGTTTAGGAACGTTTGGGTATGAGCTGGTATAGTTAGTTGTTATCGATTATCTCTGTTTTCTGAATCCAAAGTTAATAAATAAGTACGTTTAAAAAAAAAACTTTCATCTCATTTCGAAGAAGAAAAATTAAAAAACTTCAGTGGATTTTTTCTGAAAAATGGCTAGTTTTGCAAAAAAATCAAAAGTACAATTTTCATACATTTTTTTAACGTAGAATGATATTACTGACTAAAATTGCTAAAAAAATTAAATTTATTACAAAAATAATAAATATAAATGATCCAGCTCCTCCCTGGCCAGTTTGAAAAGCCTCTGGTTTAAATAATTTTATTTGAATGGTGTTTGATAATAGGACTTACTAGTACTTACTGAACCGTATGTTAAATTTCATAATTTTATATTAAAGGGTGTCCGTGATATTTAATTTAAATTTACATTTTTTTCGCCCCCTTCAGTGGACCGTAGCTCCCTTCAGAAGCATTTTAAGACACATGTTTATCCGAACTTTTTTTCTTAAAATGGCCGCACTTAGATTACACAAGAACTAAGTACTATCTTTGGACTTACCACCCAGTTATCCTTTTTCCTTAAAAACAAATCAACCCTTTACATTGACTGTTACCCGTTGACTACTCCATTTTTCACTAGTTTTCGCATTTATCTAGTTATGTTTAATTTGCTCTTGGATCGTTGAAATACTGCAACCAATAACAAGTGTGCGAATTTCGCAAAGCTTCTTAAAATAAATAAGACCCGTTGTGATATATAAACGTCCTCGACCCACACAGTAATTAAACAAGTGGTTTCAGATTATTAATAATTTCATGAACTTACAAATGGTTTACAATGTTTCTTTAAAATTAAAAATATTATAAACAATTTGAAAACTGAAGTGGGGTAAACATTTTTTTTAAAGCACTGTCACGAAATCGCAACATTATGAGATTGGTCCGCTAACAATTAAAGAAGTAAGGGGACTTTATTACCGTTACTAAAATTAAGGGCATCTAAAAAGGCGATTTTTGTATTCCACTGTTCCCAACTAGTCAATTTGCACAAGCCGTGACATTGCCATCAGCTCCAATTCACAACCATTATTCATTTTTTTTCTCAAAAATTTCCAACTCTTCGCTTAAAACTTGATTTAAAAGTGTAAAAATAAAACAGAAACAACATTATTACTATAAAAACGTTAAGAAGGTTTGAATTTGATCGGTTTGCCGAACTGGTTAAACAAGCAAGTTCTTAAAATACGACTAACTCCCACAAGTGTAAAGGAAGCTAAAAACTGGATTTAAAGTTTCACATGATAAACACTGATTGAGATTAAATAACATTAGATATTGAGAAACTGGATTAATGTATCAAAAAATAGGAGGGAGCTAGGGATGCTAAATATACCGGATACGTACGAAGAAGGTCTTTTGGTGTTGGCCGCACATTTAGTTCGTGCTCCATTTTCCATGTAAAAAAGGATTATTATTTTTTTTATATATTTGATAAATCATAACTGTTTCGCAACCATGATCTTTGTCCTTTTAGATTTAGCATACGGAAACCCACAAATTATATACCCAAATGAAATTGAATTTCAAAACATGCAAATTTTTTTCTGGAAACTTCTTTGCGATTTATTGTTAAAGTTTTGCGGTCAAGGTTTATTTAAAATTTTATGCCTACGTTCAAGACGTATTTATTTTTTACTTTCTCATACCTACAGTATAGAAAAATAGTAATATTAGGAAATTTTTGATTTCGAGATTTTAACGGAAAATCATGTTTTCGATCTCCAAGCATTCGAAAAAGTGTTTTTAAAGATGTTTGTCTGCGGGCGCGTTGGTTCGCTTATATTCGTATCTCGCATTATGGTGATCTCGGACGCATCAAACATTCATCATTCGCAAAGCATGATCAAAATATGATACTTAGGGGGGAGCTATTTCCCCTCGTGAAAATCCCCCGCAGTCTCGGATGGTTAGCCCTTCAAGTATATCACAGCGTTATTCTTCAGTACTCAAACAACATACCTAAAACGCTGTTCGAGAAGTATAGAACGCTTAACACGCCGGATACCGGTTAACCGATTGATAAACTGATCAATGGAGTTTATCCCCATGACAATGTATCCACCATCCGGGGGACCCGTCCCCGGAAAACATGACAACATAAGGAATGTAAAAGGGATACTGGCCATCCTCTCGGCCTCCCAAAGGTGCACGTTCTTTGGTCACTGGTTAATACTTTTTGAATTAACCAGGTCGAGGACCTCAACTAGTTCCGCCGTACTACCTAGATCCAAGAATACAAGTGTTTGTACGAGTACGAGCTTCATCAATTCTCAACAACAACAAACAGCAACAATAATAATAATAATAAGAACAATCAACCATAATATTAACACATCAACAATACAAATTTAACATTAAATCCGGAGCCTTTCTTGTTGTTTAACGTTTTACGGGTGGCGGTGGGAGATTTCCGCCACCACAACTTACATATTTAGATGCCGATACAGAAATCACAATCAAATATTCGAGCGTTGTGCTTTCAATATAGTAATCGTGTAATCAAATTTCGCTAATAACATGAAGATCAACCTTATTATCGAAGATTTATTGCATTAGACAACATGTCGTAACACAGAACGCTAAACCCTCTTAAGGTGCCCCAGGCTATTACAGCCCGCGATGCCACGTCGGAGGCGGCACGGGATAGATCAACCATTACGTTCTCCGAAATGCAGTCACACTTATAATACGCGACCAAGAAAATTTGCTTAAGCGGACCATTTACGGTTTATGATGATAAGATTCCTGACAACAGTACGAAAATTAATTCACTGGGAAAAACGTTCATGGAAAAAACGTACACCGGCAAACATAGTCTCCAAAGAGGCTCCGTTAAAGATATTCTCCAGTAAAAACATTCCGCGGAACAAAAAAAACTAGTAACATAATTTCTTGGAGAAAGCAACCACCAAACATCCACTAATCAGAATCGCGTGTATTTTCTTGCTCATGGAGTTTATATTAACGAAAGAGTTATTTTTGAAAACGATACGATTTATTTCTAGCTGATCGACTTTTTAGGAGAGTTTTTCCGTCATAATTTTTTTTCCGGGTTTTACGAAATTTTCTTTCCGGGAGCAGCGTTCATTCTCGGTATTGACACCGCGTAGGAAAGATTCGGAGCGACGAGCACCGGGTATGAAGTTACAAAATAAATTCGGGAGGCGTAGACCACGGCGTTACGTTATTATCTCTGGACCACGGGTTCTGCCAGTTAATATTTAAAATTGCAAGTAAATTTTCATGAACGGAATTTTGGTGTGGAACTTTAAATAGTTCCCATTTATATTATTCGCTAACATTTTATGGTACAGTGACCGTCAAAATGTTTGCATAATATGGGTAAAATTTTTATTATTAGAATTTTCCAAAACTTTATTTTTGGAATTTGAAATTATCGAATAAATTTAAAAAAAAAAGTGTTAAAATATAAATTTAGTTTAAGTTAAATTGAATATAGCGTTTTTTTAATATTTTTATCTTAAATCACCAAATCCCCATTTTTAATAATTCCAGTGAACTTCATGTTCAGGTTATAATCAAACACAAATTTTGTTTTTTAGCACACTTGGAAAAACTAATTTAAAAAAAATCATTTTTCATTAGGTACCTGTTTGTTGCAATTCTTCTAATAGCCATGTCAGTTTTTTAATATTAACTCTGTGCTAGTATACGTCAGGATCAAAGATATTGAGATTTTTAGGCATACTGGCACAAAAATAATGTTAAAAAACTAGAAACAATCAAACAAACCATTGCAACAATCAGGTATACCTAACGAAAAATTATTTTTTTGAATTAGTTCTTCCAAGTGTGCGAAAAACAAAATTTGTTTTCGATTACGACGCGAACAAATGAAGTTCACTGGAATTAATGTATTTTAAAGAAAAATGGAGATTTGGTCAGTTAACATAAAAACAAAAAAAAACGGTATTTTTAATTTATTAATATTTGTGTTCTAAACTTTTTACATAGCATTAGAATTGGATTTTTAACACTTTTTTCTAATAACTGTTTTTGATATTTTCTCAAATAAGGCAATTTTCCGCCAATTAATTATTTTTTTTAATTTCCCGCCAAACCTAAAATCGAGTGACCTATGCCCAAACCAATTTTTAGGTTATCATAGATGCAGAAGCGATCCCAAAATTAAGTTTTTGGAAAATTCTAGTAATAAAAATATTCCGCATATGTTGCAAACATTTTGCCGGTCACTGTATAATAAATGGTAAAACAGCGTTCCATACTTACCCTAAGTTCCAATAACTTGTTTAACTTGTAAATTTTATTAAATATTTATTTTTCGTTTCCACCACCTGTGCAACATCATTTACATGTGCCTAAATTTTTGTACATATACAGGGTGTCCAAGATAAGGAGTGCATGCATGGGGATCTCGTAAACGGTAAGAGATAGAGATTCGGTTAAATGAGAAGAATTATTCAGCATTTTACGTACTACTTTGATCCACATCTAATTCCTAGAATTTTTGCTTAATTTTCAGTACAGACTGAAAAAACTAAACTTTTCAGTTTTCGTTTTTTGTGTATAATTTGATTATTATCAAAGATAGCGCAAACAGGTTTTGATATTATTAAGACACTTTTTTGCACAGAATTCGAATCTCAAATTGAATTTTTTATAGGTCGTTTTATTTTCAAGATATTGACATTAACTTCGCTTTTTTAAATATTTGTTAAAGGCGGCCATGTCATCATTGAATAGAGCTCTTTTTCCTCGTTTCCCTGATATGAAGTTTAATGGGTTTATTTTCACAAATAACGGAGTTATAAGCAAAAAACCTTTTTTTTATAGTAGGCTGTGAAAAACTGTTTTCTTGAGTAGGCTGACCATTAACAAAAAAAAACAAACGGCTGCATTTGTTTGACCAATGAGGTTTGATCCGTGTGTCTTCTCAAATAATAAAGTTATAAGCGAGAAATTGTTTGCTCATGGTAGGCTGTGAAAAAACAAAAAAAATACCTCAATGTTTCAGGGAATAAAACTATTAAAAATGTATGATAATCAGAGATGAGTACTATTTAATTTGTTTTGGCAATATCTGCATCTTTACACGACTTTATTGTCATTCTAAATTTATCTTCCTTTTCGCGTTGCAGGAGTATTTAAAAGTTAAACATCTTTTAATTGTTATACGAACATCCATTTTTAATAGTTTTATTCCCTGAAACATTCAGGTGTTTTTCTTTTGTTTTTTCACAGCCTATTATAAGCAAACAATTTCTCGCTTATAACTTTATTATTTGAGAAGATAAACGGATCAAACGTCAATGGAAACAAATACAGCCTTTTGTTTTTTGTTCTCTTTATTTTTGTTTCTTTTCAGCCTACTACAAGAAAATAGTTTACAGCCTACTATGCTTATAACTCCGTTATTTGTGAAAATAAACCAAGCAAACCTTATATCAAAGAAAAGGAAAAAAGGAGCTGTATTTAATGATGACATGGCCACCTTTGACGCATATTTAAAAAAGCGAAGTTAATGTCAATATCATAAAAAGTGAAGGACCTATAAAAATTTTAATTTAAGATTCGAAATCTGTGTAAAAAAGTGTCTAAATAATGTCGAAACCTCTTTGCGCTATCTTTGATAATAACTAAATTGTACACAAAAAACGAAAACTGAAAATTTTACTTTTTTCAGTCTGTACTGAAAATTAAGCAAAAATTTTAGGATTTGAATGTGGATCATAGTAGTACTTGAGATGCTGAAGAATTCTTCTCATTTAACCGAATCTCTATCTCTTACCGTTTACGAGATCCCCATGCATGCACTCCTTATCTTGAACACCCTGTATGTACAATAAAACCTTTCAAATTTGTGCTTGAAATTTTCAATTTTTTTTTCTTTAAAAGTATTATATATTCTTTCTTCCGTTGATTTAGCCCACCACATTTGACCATGTAAATGTTCCTATAGAGACATGTTTTTTAATACTTATTTCGTACATCCTCGAAGCTTAATTAGATAAAAAAATTCAATTGCCCAAATTTTGATTTAAAGCAGCTCATAAGAAAAGTGCTTAACTAATTCCTTCATTATAATTCTTCGAATTAATGACGTGATAGTGTTTTTTATGCTAATGTATGTACACCTTGGAACCATTTAAGAGACACTTTAATTAGCTTAGGTACCTACAGACGTCAGAGAAATTATTTACAGGATCGCGTGGTGTTCAAGTGTTTATTTGCATTTATAGACATTGCAAGTGTTTAATGTCACTTTTCCAGTGATGAAATAATATGCTGACGGCAAAATACGGAGATAATAGTATAGCGCGAGCGAGTCATCTACAATATTTTAAATGGAACTTATTCAAAATATTCGAGCTCTTCCAAACAAAATTTTAGGGCCGATAGTAGAGGAACTCAGAATTAAAGAAAACGGATGTTGAAATATGAATGAAGGATGTAAATTAATCCTAATGACGATAATTTTAGGTCGGTCTTCAGCCTAGATATATAATTACTTCTATTTCTAGGATGGCTCGGATAGCCTGAAAGATTAAAAGTATAAATTTAATTTATTGTAAATAAAACAACTCTTAACTTCAACAAGTTTTTTATGTTAGCCTTATACGTATTTCGACATGTTGACATGTCATTTTCAGAGGCAAGATTAAAAGTAAACAGTTGGCGTTGCTATATGAACAATAAATCTTCATAATTTAATCTTGGTTTTCTATATCTGCGTTCAGATGACTTGATTTCTCATTCCAAAACGTCCAATAACGGTGAATTTAAAAGATCAATTTGTTCATTTATTAAAGGTAAGTACAGATTTTAAATGTTTGTGAATTTCAAATGCTTCTAGTATATCCAACTTACGTTTATCATCACAAAAGTGTAAACATTTTATAGTGTTATTAGATGTCATTGAATGACTGTATTTGTAACAACTTACGCCTAATATCAAGTTTCTAATTGTTTGTCCTATATAAACCAAATTACAGTGCGAGCAATTTAATTTGTAAACGCCTGATTTTAGTAAATTGTCTGTTTTTTCTTTAGCATTAAACAACGTGTTTAAATTGTTTCATGTTGTTTTAAAAATAATTTTACATTTATTTGTTTTGTTTATAATTTTACAATTTTTTCTGATTTATTATCAAAATATAGAATTGACGCGTATTTCATTTTATCTAATGAAGTGGTTGGATAAATTTTCTGAATTTAATTACTTCTATATATTTTTATTTTTACTATTTTAGGTTAAAATGTAAACTATGTTTTACTTTGCTCTTTACTGCAAAATTTGTAATTTCTAGTGTTGAAGTACAAGTTTCTAGTTTAAAACTAAAAATTGTTCTACAGCTTTCAGTAAAATTTAAGAATATGGATATTTTACCATTTCTCAGTATTACAAATGTGTAAAGTGTAAGAAAAAAGCATGTCTTTAAAATACAATAAAATAGTAGGTAGGTACTTGTAACGTCTTATTAAAATTTTAATAAATGTCAATTTCCCAGTATTTGTTTCATCCAAAGATGGTTTAAGTAGAAGAGTATGGATTTGGTAAACACATTTGCGTTGGTTTTCTACAGCTCTGCCTGCATTGAAATTTTGTTTTATATTTTTTAAAGCAATAAAAACATATAAAAAATACTTAACATTATTGATAAATGCAAATAAATTACAAATCTGGTGTGCCGGAGTTTTCCTGCGGTATCGGTGGCTTAGGAATTCTGGCCGTCGAGTTCGTGGGTTTTCAAGCTAAATTAGAATAACAGAACTCAAATACAAAGTATGATTGACATGCCCGTTTCACGTTCGTGAACCCCAGGGAAATAAAATGATAATAACGGCATTCGGGGTAAGTAGAATTAAAAATAATTAAATTTTAAATAAGACGGACAAGTTGAGAATTTCTGCCCGCACGCGATAAGGTTTATCGTTTCTACACTCGTTTATAAAAAGTGATGGGACGCTTTAGCAAAGCTCATCTCGCGTCAAAATTCAATAAACCGTTAAATATTTGTTTCCTTTACAAATTGTTCATCACAAATCATGGAGTATTTTTCGTGAGATAGTGGGCGTACAAACTTTTCTATACCTTTCAAAGATTTTAGACACATTAAAATAGTTCACTAAATATTAGAGGGGAATTCTAAATTTGTGTTAAAATTAATTTTAACGTGTTTTGACTTTTATTCGGGACAATTTAAGGCATTCAACTTCCAGGGAGGTCTCCTAGGTACCTTGGAATTATTTTTAGAGAACGGTGTTTTTTTTAAATTTGATGCAAAAACAGCCTCAGATTTTTTTTGAATATTAAAAAAGGCTAATAGTGATTTCTCAAAGCTCGAATTTGCATTAAATTTAGCACGGGCGCGGGCGGTCGGTGAAGTTTAATTTAGCTTTGAATAAAATTCGAAGTATTTACGCCTTCCTTGAAATAATTACAAGCGAATTTTGATTGCTCCGATATTCACGTTTCCAATAAATTCAGCACGGGCGGTCGAGTTTGCTTTCGTTTTAAATACTTTCTAATTCTGAGAAATATTTTAAACGAACTTCGAGGGTGTTCATTTGAAAACTTCCCACCCCCAATATCTCGGTGTACAAGGCTTTCTGAAAAAATCGCCGAGACACGTCAACAGTATTAGCGAGGGGGACATATTTTTACATAATAGTGACATAAATCGTTTCATCCCCCTACCCCCCAGAGCCGCCCCCTTAAAAATTTTAAATGGCAAGGGGGGTTATGTGATACCTCATTTGAAAGGTCTTCGTATTGCCTACATTTTGGCGTTTTGTTTTTTAAAATCGGTCGATTCGTTTTTGAGATTTTAAGGGAAAAGTGTTTGAGTTTATTAAAACAGAAAGGAGCTTGTAAAACGCATAGTAGGCTGTTGTCATAATGCACTATTGGATGTTTTTCTTGTCAGTACTTGTCAAAGTGTTTGGCATTAATAGTTGATGTTTGTTTAAACTGCTTAATTAGTGTGGCGCGTATTGATATTTAGTAAATTTGTAAAGTTCTCTTGATAATTATTAAAAATGGGATACACTTTGGGTGAAAAAGTTGAAATTGTGTTAATTTATGGGGCTGAAAATCAATGTGCTCGACAAACCGCAGCTACGTTTAATGAACGGCATCCAGATAAGTCCACGTCCCATAGGTATGTCCTAGACCTTATAGCAAAATTTACTGAGACTGGATCTGTTTCGAATAGAAAACGTACTGAACCCAGAGTTTTAAATCAGGCCACTCAAATTGAGATATTAGGACATTTTGGTATAAACCCCAGAAGTTCGCTCCGCCAAATTGCCGCCGCAACTGACATTTCATTAGGTTCAGTTCATAAAGTAGCAAAACTTCATAAATTTCATCCCTACCAAATGCAAATCTGCCATGAGCTAAATGAAGACGATTTTGACAGGAGAATTGAATTTTGCGAACAAATGACTGGCATGATTAATAATAATAATGAAATATTGAAGAATACTTGCTTCAGTGATGAATGCACATTTTATTTAAATGGATTTGTAAATAGACATAACAGTAGATATTGGAGTAACGAAAATCCACACATTTTTACAGAAGGACATACTCAGTATCCCGAAAAACTTAATGTGTGGGCAGGTATTTTAGGATCAAGTGATTGGACCTTTGTTCATCGAAGGAAATTTGAATGGTGCAGTGTATTTGGACATGTTGGAAAATGCTATTAATCCACTAATAACTGAAGCAGTTGAAAATTAACGTGATGCAGATGGTAATTTACTACCTGATGAGGAACAACTATACTTTCAGCAGGACGGTGCCCCTCCTCATTATGTCTTACCGGTTCGGCAGTGGTTGCAGAATACATTTCCCGGTAAATGGATAGGTCGAAGAAGAGCTATAGAGTGGCCAGCTAGGTCCCCCGACTTAACCCCCTTAGATTTTTTTCTGTGGGGCCATTTAAAATCGGTTGTTTATACGCCTCAACCGCAAAGTATAGCCGAGCTCCGTCAACGAATAATTGAAGAATGTCGATCAATTCCAAGACATGTTTTCCAAAACGTCAGGGAACACGTTGAACAACGGTTATATTGTTGCTTAGCCAACAATGGACAACATTTTGAGCAGTTATTAAGATAATAACATTCCAAATAATTTTTTACTTCCAATAATTATTTGTATTTTTAATACTGATTATAAATAAAAATGTTATCAATAAGTATACACGCTCCTTTTTGTTTTAACAAACTCAAACACTTTTCCCTTAATATCTCAAAAACGAATCGACCGATTTTAAAAAACAAAACTCCAAAATGTAGGCAATATGAAGACCTTTCAAATGAGGTATCACATAACCCCCCTTGCCATTTAAAATTTTTAAGGGGGCGGCTCTGGGGGGTAGGGGGATGAAACGATTTATGTCACTATTATGTAAAAATACGTCCCCCTCGCTAATACTGTTGACGTGTCTCGGCGATTTTTTCAGAAAGCCTTGTGCACCGAGATATTGGGGGTGGGAAGTTTTCAAATGAACACCCTGTATAAGGTGCGTATACTGTACAAGTCCTATACCGTATAATTCTTATAACGCTGTAATTCCTAGAACGTGTAATTCTTATAACGTATAACCGTTGCCCCTCCACTTGCTAAGGTAAGGTAGCAACATAGCGAGAAAAAAAATGTAAAAGGACGGTAAAAAAATTGCATGGCTAAGCTTAGTACACAATCCATACATATATAAAAGCTCAAAGGGTTTTCTTCTCCGGTTCCTCCAGCGGCTACCGCTTCACCAATTTGGACCATTTTTTTTCAATGAAAGGTTTCTATCCTCAAATGGAACATGAAACATTTTTATATTTTTATTCTACGTCGATTGTTTTATAATAATTATTTTAATTTATAATATATATGAAGGTCGGCTAGACGTGCGTCACTTGGGGCGCCATCTACAAAACCACCGCGTCTCAGTATTGGAACTAATGCATCACGTGACGCATTTAGACAGGTCGGACAACGCGAGTCTGTAAGTGCATTGTGCGCTGGGGTCTCACTAGTGTACGTTATTTGTCATTAATTTGAGAATAATGGCATTTAAATCAATCAAAGAAACGCAATATTTTTTCAACACCCTCTTGATTAAGTTTTTTGGTCGATCAACAGTAAGGTAAATTTGTTCGGCCAAATTATTAAAAAGTGAAGTATGTATGCTGTAATAACGAATGCGTCTTATACAAAAAGAAGAGAAACTTTTTAGGTTTCACATATATTTACGGGGAGTTGGACGACGTTAGATAACAAGGGTACGTCGTTTGTCTATATTTATTTTGCCGCTAACGCAAGGGCTTTCAAGCTTGTGCAACTATTTTCCAAAATTTTTCTTTTCTTTAATTTTCGTTTTTCGTTAACTAGGTGGAGGAAAGGATGCAAACCTGTTCAGTGCAGAGTGTCGACGACAAAATAAATAGATAGGGTCCCACGTCGTGCGTTTTTGGCTACACCGGATAAGTAGTAAGTCGCTTTTCAATTTGTTTCGCGAACATGAGAGCCTTTAACTTCGTCTATATAGGTTCGTATGCTTCGATACAGAAGAACGAAACCTAATAAGTAGGTAGGTTAGGGGAGTTAGACGACGCGACGTTAGTTAACAAGGATAGGTCGTTTTACCATGTTGTTTTCATAATTTTTTTTAATTTTTCAGCCACACTTGTTTTATAAGGTTTATTGTGTTGTAGTGGTGTTTGTTAGTCACTACATCCAGTTGCTGAAGTCCTCTGAACGCATCCTATGAAACAAATAAATGATGTGCTATTTTCAACAGCCAATAGCGTGCCGCTATATATTTTCGCATACTTTGAACATAATTTGGATTTTTTCTCCTAAATTATCAATTTGATGAATTAATTTATATAAGAACGTTAATTCAGTTGTTTAAATAGCACTAACCTCATATAATGCGACTATTAAACTGTATCAAAACCACGCGATTTGCAAGGTTTGCCAGATCTTAATATAAAAGACGGCGACATTAAGTAATAACTCTATCAGATATTTAAGCGTTTGCTAGTAATAGATGCGGTGGCGCAATGCATGAGAAGCGTGCACAGCTTAGCTGGTCTTGTGTTCCACTCCGGTGGGTTGAAATTTTTTTGCATTTAATGATGTACTTGTTTTTTTTTTAATTTATTTTTGATTGTGTACATGGTGGAATGCTACTGTTTATGCCCCTGGGAGTGGGATGATTTTAGCGATAATGGCTGCGCCAGGCACAACTATGGCAAATAGCATGGTTATGGTAGGTACCTACTTTTTAATTCTGAAACTTATATAGTTGCAATAAGGCCGTACTAAAATACAATATTCGAATTTAGAATGGTCAAATGTGAAAGTCCTCACAACCATAGGGATAAACTTTTAGTTACTACTAACTATATATCGCTGCACTTAAAAAAAAATTTGGAATTTTATTCTACTACAACTAATGAGCAATTTAACTTAATGTTTTCTCACTTATTAGAATTTTCGATTTATAAAAATTCATAGACGGTGTCACATAGAGAAATTAACGGGTTGATACGCCCAACCTAACTGTTAACTAATTTCTGGATCTATAATTAAACAAAATTTCAAAAATAAATCATGTGGCCAATTTTTGAGCATAATTTTTTTGACAATTTGCAAAATTTTTAAAGCTTTTTACTTCACAGTTTTCACGCTTTCAAAAATTCTTGTACATGGTAACATTCTGTTTCTCTAGGGATGCTGATCTAACAACTTCTTTTTGAGAAATAAGGCGTTAAGGTTAAATTTTTCGAATATTTGTTGTAGCACTCGCCATTATAAAACTAGTCAGTTAGAAAAAAAAACTGACACTTGCCTTAAAGCCTTCTACCAGATGCCCTTTTCGGATTTTTAAAGTTCATTTTTTAAACAAATCTACCAAAAAAACATGTATTCATTTTGTCATTTCTTTTAAAAACCTATTTTCTTGATGAATTTTTTGAAATAGTCCCGCAATTCAAGTTTCATCAAATTTGAGGCATCTGTCCGGGATATATGAGGAAACAAACTAATAGTTTGAGAGATGAGCAAAGCACTTTCCCTTAACTTTCCCATACTTTAGAAATTGATATTTGTAGGTCTGGCTTTAGGTAAGGACGAACCGAGTGACAGACCGAGGCGGCTATATTTCAATCAAGGGTGCTTTTATTAAAATAAATCAAAACATCAAAATTAATTAACTGAACAAAAGAGTACGTTAACAAAAATAATAAACACTTTAATATTTTTGCTGTGTTCATATGTTTATAAATGAAGGAATATACAATAAGAATTTTTTGCAAACTGTAAGATTACACTTAACTACGTAACGACGAATCTGATTTAAATCGAAGAGAGTTGAATCAAAACTAGCTATGTACCTCCACTTTTTCCTTAAAATCCCATAGTAACATTTTGGATATTTTAAAATTAATTGATAGCACATCGCATTCAAATACATTTAAAATCGTCTACGACAGAAATACGTCTAAACTCAATTGCAACAACTGCTGCTGCAATACTGAATTTCTGCCTAATGTGGCTCTGCTTTACAACTTCTCCCATAACATTGTTGGTTACTTTGTAGGGCTACTACCGTTGTTGCTGTGTAGAAGATAAATCACATTCTTAACGTAGCTTTGTACAAAAAAAATCGACTAATCCTGGTGCTACCTAACTGAGACATTAGTTCCATCTACTGCTCAATATTCCATATAATGATTATCGCGAAGTTTTGGTGTTTAATAAACACATTTCTTTTCTGTTTCGAGTATTAAGAACTACTTCTTGCAGGCTTGCAATATTCTACTGAAATTCTCATGCCTTACTATAACTTTTTTAGCTATAATTAAATTCCAAAAATTTTTTTAAACACATGCACGCCACTTTTTTAGATTTCAATAAGGTTTTCAAAAAGTTAATCAAAAAACAGTGGCGTGCATGTTTTTATTTAGAAACAAAAATACCAATTATTAAAATGCTAACATCCACACATATTCCCCTGGCGGTATTTGTGGAATTTAATTATAGCCAAAAAGGTTATGATGCAATAGAATATTCGAAGCCGTTTCTCATTTTTTTAAATATGTAACTATTTAAAACAAAAAATTTTAAAAACCGTATCTCCAAAAATCAACTTGTTGAGGACACACGTTTAAGGGAATTTTTTGTCAATTATTTAGTATTGTTGTTTCTGTGAAGAGGTCGCTACACCGACCTCTCTTTCACTCTCTTCTTTTCAACAAAAATTGATGACTTTGCATGTTTATTTACCGGTAGAGGGCACTATCGTCATATTTCCCTATTAAAGTAATTTTGAGTTTGTTTATAAACGTTTGCTGAACCAAACTACGGCATCGCTTCTCGGCCTATGGCTAAGATCAAAGTGTAGTATCTGTTCTTATCAGCTTAATATCTGATACGACCCGCATGCGGGTCCAGTATATTAAACTGATTTTTGGAACTTGACGGAGGTTAGGGGCTTGCTCCACCTCCGTCGCGGGTTGGCCTGGTATTGCAGTACCTCCAGGATCGGCCCAACTTATACAATCAAACATAATGAATCCTTTCTTGTAATCACAGTATTATATAAATAAGGTTTCTATTCTAATCTTATCGCCAGCAATTTCTAAACTAAATGGTATGGTAGGTATGAAGCTAAAGGAAAGCTGGAATACAATTTGAAAAATTTTAAGAGTCGTCGCCATTTACTTTATAATAAAAAATAGCATTACAGAAAAAACTTTTGTAGGTTCAAGCTAAAACATTTACTTTATACCTTTAAAGGGAAAATTAGCAATCAGGAACAAAAAATTCAAAAAAAAACATTTTCGTGCTAAAATGTCACAGGTTGTTAACTACAATTATTTTATATTTCACTTAATTAAAAGCTATAATAAACTCAAAATCAATAAACAAAATTTTAAAACGATTATGGAAACAAAGGTCGGTACAGTTTAAACAAATATTTAGCAATAAGGAAGAAGCCTAAAAAAGTAGTACTGCACTGACAAAATCAGTACAAATTGGTCACTTAATTTGGTTGATATCGGAACTTATTCATTTCTTTGTCACTCCTTTTATGAATATTTGAAGATCGAAAATTCATGCCTCTTTATTTTTTATAAATGAGGAACGATAAAACGTTTCTACTTATGCTTCAATTTTTGGCTGACGAACTTCCCCATTTGGTCTCTGGTAATCTTTGATTACAAAAAACCGTTTTATAAACAATCGGTTTCTTTTGTTACAAAAAATTTGCGATTCTACACCAACAACGTTATACCATAAAGTAAATTGCGAAGCTATTTAGATTATGGTTATAATAAAGAGGCCGTGGTTAAGACTTGCTCAATGTGATTGCAGATCTTGTTCATTGCACCACCCTTACGTAATGCAGTAAAAATGGTATATATTTTATGACATGTTACATCTGCCCTTTGCACAATAATCAACGAGGAAAAGCTCTTATGTAACATGACAAACACTTTATACCAGTGTAAAAAAATAACTCTACAAAACGGTATGAAAATTTAAAAATTTAAAATAAATATAGCGAGGTTTTAAAGAAGTATAATTGACGTCACGGCTCCGCAGTTTTGGAAAACAAAACCAATTTATTTTCACGTTTTTAAAACTTAAGTATCATGCAAAATTGAAAACAAATTTGTTTTACTCTTATATTTTTCCACTTCTAGGTGGCGGAGTATAGGGTTATTCAAATTCTACTCTCGCCATTGGGATCTCGCTTATTATAAGAGATAGAGATGCGGTTAAATTGCGGCAAAGCTGCGGAATTGACCTAGCTGCTTTTGTACAAAGATAAGGGCAAAAAAACAAAAAAAAATAGATTAAGATATTTTAGCTTTAAAACAAAAGGCGGTGTAATTCGAAAACAAAATACAAATAAACTCTTCCGTTGCTGTATGAAACACAAGCAATTGTTATAGTTTTAAAATGACCAGTAAAACTTTATTTCCGTAATGTTGATGACTATTATCTTTGATTATAATGTTCTATTTAGTTGTCGTCTTTCTGGATACAGTTCTAAATAGCTTGCTGGCAACTAGCGTATTTCTATGAAAAAAGTAAAATATTTTTAACATGTATTGCTTCATTTGGTAAACCATGTTTGTATTTTGTTTTAGAGTTACACCGTTTTTTGTTTTAAAGCTAAGACGCAATAATAATTTTCTAATTTGCATATTTTTGAATTAAAACGAATTGTGGATGCTAAAGTGTTATACATTTTTGAAATCAGAATAATTAATGGTACAAAATGGTGCGAAGATAAAAGTACTCTAAGAAAAATTAAGTTGATAAAGGTTCCAAAAAAAAGAAACATGGTGTATCAAACATGATTACATAACAATAGCAGAAGAAACATTGTGTTAGAAAAGTGCTTTCAGATTTCCAAAATTTGTGTTAATGCAGAAGACGACGGCAAAAAACTAAAATTATTTTTTTTGTTTTTTGCCCTTTTCTCCAAAACAAAAGCAACAAGGTCAATTTTATTTTTAGATTGTTAATCAGCATACAATTTCGCAACTTTGCCGCTATGTAATCCAATCTCTATCTCTTATAATAAGTGAGATCTTAACTCATCAGTATAAAGAAGTGTATTGTCCACAAATAGATTCACATTCTTTTATCATTTATTAAAATAATAAAAAAAAAATCTCAATACTTCCTTGTGGAACTTCCCATGTGCACACCGTTTGGCTATTTCAAATTTTTGCAATTTTTGTAACGGCAGAAATTGTGAAGACTATTAAAAAAGAGTTATCATTTTAGAGAAATTCAATGTACTTATTCGATTATTGTTTAAATTTATTTTTAGAAAAAATATTGTAAAATATATAGTTTAAACGCAGATTATTAAAAATCAGATTATTACATTGTGCTTAATACATTGTGAAAATATTGGCTTATATTATTAATACATTAATCAATAATTAAGATATGTCATACATTGCTATGAGACAATATAAAATGAAAAAGTATACATAATATTTAAAAAATACACATCAAAATAATATCTAGCATCATTTTCCTAACTCGATTTAATGTTACAACGTAGTAGAAGTAATGGTACTAACACCATGGACATAGATCAATGGCGGTAGATTGTTGCTACTTACATCAACCATATTTAGATACTGTACAGCAGCGTCTTCAAACTCTGGAGGCATAGGCAAGTACACAAATGTAATAACAGAATCTGCCGAATGTTGCACAATCAATTCATTTACTCTGTAAAAAAATAATTAACAGAATATACACACACATAACAAAGGACTTACTTTTGCAGATAAGTGGTGACGTTAGAAGCATGCGATTCTATAACCTGACTCCAGCCAGTTATCGGAAACAATTTTGCAGAAATAGGTAACATTTTAAGAAGATGCGATAGTTTTTCTGAGTGACACTCAGTGGAAGATGAGGAAGCCAGGCTGAAAGAGGTCTGTCGTGCCTCATCGCATACACATACCCTCAATGTCAGCTTGCTCCATTTTGGTATCATATTAACTATGCAAGCTAATTGCATCATGAATAGAGAAGTTGTGTCAAATGCATCCTTTTCACTTGGTTTGAGGAAATTTACTGGCCATACATCAATGTACCGCTTTTCATTATTTCTATTAAACAATGTTAAAATTTAAAATATGTAGGAAGTTTCATGGAGTACACCCATACAATTTAACCACATTATTAGCTAGTCAGGATCAAGATAGGTTGTTTACAGAATTTTATCACAGTATTACTATACACGAAGTAAGTAAAAATCAAAGATGTAACAATTACTTGACAACGCTTTGAAAAAAATATTGCGTAGAAAGTGCCTCTCACTAATTTTGCGACCAGGCCCAAAATCCTACCTATACCACTGGTTACGCCACTGTGTAAAATTCTGTAAGCAACCTACCTGGATCCTGACTAACTAACATGGTTAGAATGCTATGGCCCGTTCCCCATGAAACACCCTGTATAAGAATACTATTTACATTTAAAAAAACAAACTTACTTATTCCGATCTTTGTTAAGGCTTACAAAATTTCGACAAAGACAAATGTTTTTATTCATGCGCAGTACATCTCCCACCATTTGTACATATTCTTGCACATCCAAATTACTTCCTGCTTGTAAAGGAAACACGTCCTTTTCAAATTCTCTATTCTGGTAGGGTGAATCTAGGCTACATAGATTTTTAAAAATAACAGTAAATTTTTCCATTCAACCACAATATTAAAATTACCTTTGCAAAAAATCTTTAGGTTGTTGTTTGCCCAAAAATCCAAACACGACAGTATTAGGTTTCATGGCCCCCATTCTCGATAATCGCATTAGATGTTGTACACCATCACGTATGCTAGAAGCTGCTGTTAATTCCACAAACGCTTTAACTTTCAAATGATCCACAAGGTTCAACCAATGAGGGATCATTTCTAAAGCAAGATCTGTTGAAGGTTCTGTAGATGGCTCTTTTTTTACCACATGACCCAACACATACAAACCACCTTTTTTGAGATCATTAATAAAATCAATGAGTGGACAAGCACTACGTGGACTATTGACCAGCAAAAGCACTTGTGGCCGCCAGAATTTAACATGATCTTTGCGAGAATCCAATAACAACAAATATTTGCGTATTTGATGAAAAATAAGTGCTTGGGAAATACTTCCCCACTGTGCCTCTTTAGATGGGGAGAACAAATGCAACATTACAACTAGTATTAGACATAACAGTATTGATTGAAAAATTGTTTTTCTTAAAAAGGTCGTCGTCATTTATACCTTATTAAAAATAGAATTACGGAAACTTTTGTAGGTTTTGTTTGTAAGCTTTTAGTTAGTTAGAGTAGTAATACACGAATGCTTAATACTTGGCTTTTCAAGAAAAATAATATAATAAAAACTGACCATGTGCCTAACTCAGCAGGGGCAAAGACTTACATGCTCACAAAAAAAATAGGTGTGCCTTTCAATATAGTATTATGAATTTGTTTCAACTAAATACTAACTACTTCAAGGAAACAGGCTCATCAAATAAGCTTATCAAAAAGGTCGAACTCCAGTAAACTTACAACATTTTTGTAAGATTCATTTAATTCTACACTTTATATTTTGCTGCATTACATATTTATTTTTTTACAACAGAATTTATCTCCTTTCCCTACAACATATAAAATGCACACAATTCTCCGGTTTATAATTTTCCCCCCTTTTCCTATAGCATATAAAATGCGTTTGATCTTACATTTGACTTTTAAATAATTTAGCTAAATAAACCTGCCTTATTATATGGTAAGCCGTTTTACGTTTTGTTCAGGAATTTTAAATATGTCTCAAAATGTTGATACACTCGTGTAAATAATAAAATAAAGCTGAACATACAGGCTGTTTCAAATTCGAGCCCCATCATAGGGATCTGAGATAGAGTTGATTAAATTAAGGCAAAGTTGCCAATTTTTATACCTAACAATAATCGGTAAAGAAATTTTAGGTAGCCACGAGTGGTTTTTCAAACATCTGAAAAAAAAACGAAATTTTGGGTTTTTTTATTTTCGGCTATAACTCATTTATCGTTTGTGTTACATATTTCTGGTTAACGCATTATTAGAACACTTTATGTTGAACCTAATTTTGTTATCAAATTTGGTATAACTGCTACCATTGTTCATTTTCGACTATCAACTTTTTTTTTCTTATGGTCGGCATTTAAAATTTTTTCATATATGAAGAGTTTTTCTGATTTCAACGATATGTCAGTCACACTTTGCATTTTGTTTAAGTTTTGAGCATTTTAATACAGAAAATAAAAATTTCTGAAGAGAGCCATGGAAAGACCACGTCATTTCCTTTATTTTGAAAAAATTCTAATAGGCTATGAACTGATGGAAGTAAAACAAAACACTGCTTTTATTTACTTTTACCTTTAGATACATTAGGTAAGCGAAAATTTCAGGAAACTTTGTTATGAGCATGGGCAGCAGGTTGCTATATTTTACAAAAACAAATGAATGACAACGTTTTGAATTTAAAATTAATATTAATAAATAATAATTCAATCATCATGTCACAACAATAGCGGAAAATAACTGGGGAATTGAACTTGTTGCTTAGACCCTTTAGTTGGGCGCCCAAAAAGGACCATGAGTTTGTGAAAAATAAAAACTTATAATTTCCTGCTTTCAGTGAATAACATGTATATTTTAATAAAATGACAACTGTAAAATAGAGAACATAAATGCAGCCTTTGACATTGTTTTGATGCTCTAAAAACAAAGCAATTATGTATGTGAAAATAAATTTAACAACACTACTGTTATAAATTTATAAACTATGGAGGTAATATGGTTGTTATGTCAGCCATCCATGATTGTTAAGTTAATTAGATTAATTAGTTTTTTAGTTTATTTAGGACAATTAAATACAGAACTCACTCATAAATTTAATGGTTAATAATGTAATTTTAAGTAGCGAAAACACATAAAGCGCATTAAAAAATTATGTTCTCGTATAAAATTTACTTGTTTAGAAAACTTTCTTCTAATGATGAGTATACTTTTAAATCTATGCCAAATCTGAAAAAAAAATATATATTAGAGAATGTAGTAATTTTACTCGACACTTGAAACTTACTGCTTTAAACCACCAGCAATTTCTTCAGCCTTAGATGGATCACAAACCACTGCAGTCTTCACTTTTTTAGGATCAAAAAGTGGTGCAAAATATTTTTCACCAACTCGATTCAGATCGTCAATTGTGACTTCATCAATTAAACGCAACAAAGTTCTGCATATAAAATAAATAATTATTCGATACAGACACAAAGCACAAATTCTTACCTGTTGTACTCATAACTAACACCAAAGAAGTATGTTTGCAAGGAATGCATAACAACACTTCCAATGGATTCTTCATTTTGAATAAACTCATATATGAGAGAACATTTGGCCGATTCAAAAAGAGTATTATCCCATGCCTTGGTGGCAATTTGTTTGGTGACAATTTCAAATGCTTCTTTATAAGCACCAACAACATTGGTTGCTCGTGAAAACGCAACGTACAAAAGGCCTTCATGAACTTTAAGAATTATGGTGAAACCATATGCATAACCCTTTCCTCTAATTTGTTTCCACAAAGGACCCTAAAATGTTATTATGAACCTTGTATTACATGAAAGAAAACTTTACGAAGTAAGCCGACATTGTTTTTGTTTGTAATGTTTTCACCAGCAGTGACCATATTCTTTGTTTTTTTTCTCAAGAAAGATTAGGTTCAAAATTATTTCTTGGTTCACATTGTAAGTTGTTACAGAAGACCAAACGGATGTATTATAATCAAGTGCCTAGACAGGTTAGACTGCTAAATTAAATCGTCGCAATCAGCACTACTTTTTGTAGAAGAGGAAAAACTAACCCCCTTAATCTAGAAATGTTAGTCAAAAAAGAGCCACACGATTTTCTTGTAAGCTCGTAGAGCTGTTGGTGAACTACAATTTGGTTCGTGTTCCAGTCTGCTAATTTCTTTGTGATGTCTTCTATGAATTTTTGAAAATCAAAAATTAATGCCTCTTTATTTAATAACCGGGGAACTATAAACAACTTTTGTTTAAGGTAATTGCTCATGAGTAATAGTAGGACGAGACATCACTTAATTTTTAGGTGCATCAATCTTGGGGGGGGGGGGGGGTAATTTCTCACCTCCCACTAAATTTTTGGTTCATGAATTTGGTGTCAAGATGTTAAGAATACCTGTTGAGTGGGAGTTTTGTGGCCCTACTGCTGTGTGATTCCACATTACTGTTTCATTAGTGGCAATTATTAGCATTTGCTGCAACTGTATAGTGTATTACTTGTTTTAATTTTTTGTTTACTATAAAAACGTATTCATAAAATTTTGAAATAGTGCAAAATTAATTTTTTGAACCGTTTGGAGCCGATAAACATTAAGAACCCTAGGTGCTCGCCATGCTTTCCTTCTTTCCACATTCTGCGGCACTTATACAAAAACTTTTATGTGAACCAAATTGGAGCGCATATCCAGCTCTATGAGCCTGCAAAATCTATATCTAATGTTTTGGCCAGTTTTAGAGCAATATATATTTTTTTTGATTTCAAAACTTTGAATTTTTTCACTTCACGGTTTTAATAGCTCCAAAAAATCTCGTAGCTTGCAACATTGTATACCCTTAGGGCGTTTACAATATCACATTTGATTTCATCCCAATCGGACAACTCATTTTTGAGTAAATAGGCGTAAAATCATAAGTTTTCCAAATTTCTTAGAAGGCATCATAGAGAAATTCGTGGGGCGGGACACAAACCAAATTGTAGCTTATCCTCTAGCTCTATTAGGCTACAAGATTAAGAAAATCCTGTGGCCAGTTTCTGAGCAATATTTTTTTGAAAATTTCCATAACTTTGAAAACGTGTTTTACTTTATAGTTTTCATTTTTAAAACCTTTTTTCTACACAGAAACATTGTGTCCCCCTAGATTACAATACCAAACTTGATTCCGATCTGCCATCATATTTTATCCGAGATTAGAATGTTAGCCGAACAAGCTGAACAACGATTAATCCCCGAGAAATCTAAACAAGCGTATTGCAAGGAATACAAAAATTTACCTGTGTATCTATCATTGTTCAAAATTTGTAGGTGAATTTGTTGTTACCTAGGCAACTTTAAAGCACTAGTGCTTTAAAGGCCCGATTTTGCACGCTTTTTAGTTTAAAAAACAGATTATGATTCAGGTATAATAAAAAAGCACTTTTTTGGGTTTCATGTATTTTCGTCAAAATCTCGAATTTGATCATTTTCATTAAACCAATATATTACATTAAAAACTATACTGAAAGTATAGGAAAGTTAAAACCAACAAAAAAATTGTGTCTAGCGTAAAGTGGAGACTAAAACCTGGATCTTATTTTACTATCACTGCAAAATACAATTCAGTTTAAATAGAAATGTTTTATTGTCTCCTATATATCTGTCTCTTTATATCCGTAGCTGTATCTACACATGTTGCCAAAAAGAGAAATGTATCTCTAAAAACATTGCATAGCTAAAACTACAACTGAAGCACACTTGCACTACTGTACTTACATCCCAAAAAAATTTTGTGAAAAAAAAAATATTTTTTTTTAGATTTCTTGGGATTAAAAAAACAGATGATACAAAACTGGATAGGAGGTGGAAAATGAATCCTCCTAAATTTTGCTGGATCAAAAAATTAAGATGTGAATATTATTTTGCTAGCACTCATGAACAATTTAGTATAAATAGAAATGTTTTATCATCCTCTGTTTATTAAATTGTTAAATGTTAAAAGACAAATTTTCGATTTTCAAAAACTCGTAAAAAACATCACAGAGAAATTAGCAGACTGGGACACCAACCAACGTGTAGCTCATCCCTAGCTCTATAAGTTTACAATATTAAAAAAATAATCATTTGGCTAGTTGTTGAGTAATATTTTTTTGAAATACCCAATCTTTGAAATTATTTTTTAGTTCACAACATAATATTTCGAATGTCTGATGCATAGTATCATTGTGTCTCTGAAGAGCTATTACAAAACGAAATTTCATCTTGATCTGTCAACTCGTTTTTGAGTAATAAGGTGTCAAAGTCAAAATTTTGAGAAAATCGTAGCGATCAAAATCGTCCAATTTGTTCGGAAAATATAAAATGATATCTCAAAATTGCCTCCCTATATTGAAAGTATAGGGCAGTAACAATGGCGGGATTTTTTGCAAAAAACTGTTGAAATCGACTATTTAGATTTCCATGATGGTAGGTAGCATTATTTAAAAAATGAATGTAGGGCCGTACCGAAATTTCTGTTATAAATTAAATTTTATTAGATACAATGAAAAAGTATCTTAACTATTTACACCGACTGCCTGTTAAAAAAGACGACACGATGTTAATATTATTTAATTTAATACAAAATTTCATGTAAAATTTAGTATTATTATACCCGAATTGGAAATAAATTTACCAAAGTTTAATATAAACGTTATTTTTATAAAAATTTGTATATATACCGAGAAATCTTCTGCAAAATTTTGTATCAAGAGTGTTGCACATGTTACTTGCGAGGCGCTATAGAAACGTGAAGCTGCACCTGGTAGAAAAACCCAAAAGGAGTAGAGGTTGTAACGCATTTAACAGTTTCCAACAAAGTACGTTTTTGGAACAACCTGATAGAACGTTCCAAAGATAGTTTTTGAAACTTCTCTCTGCGGAATGTTCTATTTGAAACACACATGTACCATTATTGGAACGTTCCACAGGTTTCAGAACCGTTTCATTTTTACCTGGGAATATGTTTTTTTGTTTTCTTTTATCAGCGCCTCTAAATGTAAATGTAAATTTTATACAATAATATTTTTCCACGACCGGGAGTAGAAGTCGGTTTCTATGGCTTCAAAATTGTGAAAGTAAAGCATTTACTCTCTAGGGACGAAATAAGACAAAAATTTCCCGTATGGGAGTTTTTATTTCGTTTCATATTTATTTTTGTAAACAAATGTCTGTTGTCATGGTATGTTGCATGGAAACATCCCAAAGGCTTCTAAATATTGTAATTTCTCTCCGATTTATTATAATTCTTAATTTATGAAATTAAGTGTTAAGTCTACTCCCGATCGTGGAAAGAATAGTATATACACCTCGGGAGAGACCGCCATTTTTCCCTCGATGTATTTGTAGCCCTCGGAAAAAATAAGACGTTTCTCTCCCTTAGTGTATAATGTACTATTTTCATAGGTGTGATCTGCTTACTAAAAAAATTTTTCACTGAAACCTTCATTTTTATTTTAAATCTTTCATTTTTACCGCTTCTGCAAATTTGCTGCTGTAAGCAGCTGCTTACTCTGCTTTTAAGGTTAAAGGTTACATCAGCCATATTGGATCCTCGATTGTCAGCTGTATTAGAAGTGTATGTGCTATGTCGGTTTTGTGCAATTGCCTATTTCACGTAATTGGCAAAACTTTGCCTATTCCGTGAAGTAAAAAATGCACGTCAAGTTTTTAATAACTGCTTGGTATTTACACTCTTTTATTGTGTACATGGTAGAATGTTACTGTTTAAGCTCCCTGCTGGTATGTGTTTAGCGCTGTAGATGCAGCAAAGCGCACATGGTTGACAAAATGTCAAAACTTATTGTGCATTTATTGCATCGTGAAATGGGCAAATTTTGCCAATTACGTGAAATAAGCATTTACACAAATTGCAATTGGGCATAACATATGCAATAACTTAACCTAGCAGTCTAACCCATCTATGGACTTTCACTAGACTTTAGTTAAAACTTTTCACAAAAGATATTTTAGATCAAACATTACAAATGTATTACATGCTGAAAGACAAAACAATATAGTTTGTTACTTTTACGATCATGAATCCGAACCTGCCAGTAAGTGTAGGATGCATTTAAAAAATACTTACTTCAGCCTGAGTTAAATACTGTGCATACACCAGCACAGCTGGCATATCAGGATCATCATAGCGATTAATACTGGGTGTTGATTGTTGAAATTCTGAGGATTCCAAACAACCCATACCCACAACACAATGGGATAAAGCACCTTCATGATTAGGTGCTAGCAGTTTCCAGTCGGGAGTTACATTTAAACTGAAATATTTTTATAGCATTAAAAACAGAAAGTAAAGAAAGCAAATCTTTGAAAGAAAGAGATTCTTAACCTGTGGTCTGCGGACATACGCTGGGGTTCGGCAGTGTTAAAAATTGTTTCATTTATGAAAGTAAGGGATTGACAGCAAGAGAAGAAAATAATTTGAATGAAATCTCTGCAGATACTACGTTGAAATTTCAGTTCAAAGAAAATTCTTTTGCAAATTTTTGGCTAAAGTGCGAAATGTTTATCCAAAATTATCAAACAAAGCAATGACAATTTTAATGCCATTTTCCATCATGTACATATGTACAGGGCGGAGCGTTTTATTCCCCCTAAATATCTAACTGAGATGAGTTAAAGATATAAAATATAAAAACAATAAATTTGTAAATATCATTTATGATGGGCATTTTCGTATAGACGCAACAAAATATTTTCTACATTCAATTGTTTTCAAGATATGACCCAAAGCTACATTTTGTCAAATGGAAACCCTAGTTGGCCACGAAACCATTAAAATGTTTTTCTTTCTTTCAGAAAATATACGGTTCGATAAATTTATTTATAAAAATAATCACGTTAAAACTGCTTTTCTCTATTTATTAAGAACAGAGTATGCCTTGAAAATAATAAGAAATGACTTCAATATAAATTATCATATTAAAATATGAACAATTAAAACAAATGACAGCGAGAGAAATCAAGACAGCCCTTGAGAAAAAAATTTAGTATCGTCAAGTTAAGCAATGAAGCCGGCCATAAAATTGGCCAAAAAGTGCCTAGCGACCTATTAGAATCCTGTTGATTTAAAACATCTCTTGCAGTGTTCGGTTTGTTGGTTATTTGTCATTAATTATATTATCAAGGTATACTTAATTCATAATGAGAAGAGAAAATCAGATGTAACTTAGTTATTTTTATAAATAAATAAATCGAACTATTTTTGAAACGGCCGTAAGACTGTTTAAGGTAATCTAGGAGGTTCAAGTGTAACACGAGCTATCCCTGCTGTCATTAAACGAGTTGAAGCTTTGATCAATGCAAATCGCCAAATAACTGCCTCTAAAATGCTGGAGGTAATCAAATGCATGTTTAATGATGTCAGAAACGACTAATGTGTTGCAGTTAAACCCCCTCTTCCTGGATTCTTGCAAATAGTATCATGACTAGCGCTGAGAATATTTATCGATATATCAATAATATCAATATCGAATAACGATAATTTCAATACAATTATCGATATATCGATAGTAACAATAATATTGACAATAATATCAATAATAATTCCTACATAGAAAATCGAAATATAATAGTGACAGTCAGAAACAACTAAATCCAAGGATTATTGTAGTTACTCGACATACATTAAATTGATCATTTTAATTGACCCAATTATTGCAACAACCGAAACATATCAACTCATATTGATTCGCAACTTAGACTCTACTTCAAACTGAGGGTTATCCCTTTTTTATTAAAAGGGGTATAAAAAGTAATAGCTCTGCCTTTAGTCAAGGTTAGGAGCAAAGTCAACGCTTGTTTTTACACAGTGTATGGCTCATTCTCACATAACGGGAGAATTGTTGTCCCGGCTGAATTGCAATTCGGTGCTTTTGAATTTCAAAAAAATTATGCTAATACTAATTGCAGAGCTAGTTTATCTGTTACAAAATGCATTAACTTTATATATTATGTGACTTTATTGGCATTTTCCAGCATCGTTAGTAACCATAATATCATTTCGGTAACGTGTCCCAAACAGGATTTTCGATATTTGAAGGTCAAATACTTTTATTGTGCTGCTTGTAAAAACTGCACATGGGAATAATCATGATTTCACATCTATCTTCTGTCCTCCATACAAATAGAAACACGTCAATACGTTAATATAAATTAATAATTAGCGATTCTTTCTTGTCCCAAGGTTTGTTGTCACTTGTGTAGTGTTCAGTGGCAATTAGCCTACCGGCTTCATTAAACCTTGTATCGAGTGCTACTTTGTTGTGTATTCATTGTGAGACAGTGTTGAATGCATCGCGGTTAAGTCGTTTTGCTTTTATTGCATGACTTTTTTCTAATTGTAATTTGAATGACATAAATTACGAGCGTACCTTTAATACATGTCAATTCGGTAACACTAGTCATGATAGAAAAATAAATTAATTTCAAAAATTTACTATTATCGTTAACTTGCTCGGTGTTCCTTTTCATAACCTCAAAATTATTTTCACCTAGGTGCTAAAACAAGTGAATTCATTCGATTTAATGTGAAAATGTCAGTTCGGTACTGGTCATTTCGGTAACGGTAAGATATCTTTTGTGGTGTTACCGGAATGATTCAGACGTTACCGAAATGACGTTAACAGTAAAAGAACTAATACGTACTAAAAATATCACTTCTGGCAGGTAACAAAAATGGATAAAAAAAATTCGCAGATTTGAAAATTAAATTTAAAAAAGACAGAGAAGCTGCATATGAAAAATTTCATCAAAAGAAGCTTAAAGAAAAACAAATAAAGATAGATAAAAAATTATTTTCCAATATTATATTAAACCAAAAACTAACGTCAGAATATACTGGTATTTTGGCAGGTGCATCGAAAGAAACAGAGGAAGTCTCACAACTTAAGATTAAAAATCCATTGCTATCTTCTGGAATATGTTTTCTCTGTACTTATGGTTTTAGTATGCAAAATATGGGAACTAAATGCACGACTTGTAGAAGAACTTTTCATACAAACTGTATTTTAAGAAACAAATTACACATAAGTGGTAAAAATATAGTTAAATGCAAATCTTGTATGAAAATTGCTTGATTTTATAAATTTTTGTTTGCTACTGCAAATTTTGTTTGAATATTGCTTAATTTTATAAACTTTTGTCTTGCTACATTTATTTCAATAAATACTTCTCAATTAAACTAGTTGCATATTTATTAACACTGCATGAAAACCTAACAAGATCATTGCGGTAACATCCTCATCATTTCGATACAGAATGTCATTTCGGTAACGCACCTCATTCATGCAAAAGTATTAAAGTAATTATGAAGTATAGCAGAATTAAGGCAGTAATTAAATTCTTGCATATGAAAACTGTTAAAAACATTTGAAATTCTATTGAAAACTTCAAAATGTTTGCTGATACCAAAATAAACACATTGGTTTTCCTCAAAAATATGTATTATGCGACTTTATGGAAGAAAGGAAAGCAAATAACTGTAAATTGAAGCAACCTATAAAGTTATAACAGAACTAATAGTCTTTGGTTAGAGTTTTAATGCATTTTATAATGATTTCCGCAATTCTTCTGATTTTGAGGTGGCTTGAAAGATACGTTACGGAATTGACGATTTTCCAAATATCTTTTTGAAAAACATATGTCCATGACTTTTAGAAGCAGTATCTTTCGTGGCCAATATAAAAATAATATACTTTGAGGTTCTGGCCAGCCAATCAGGCCAAAAAATACAGTGGGGACGCACTTTTTTTTTTTTAATTTTTACAAGTGTAATTCTCCCGTTATGTGAGAATGAGCCGTATACACAATTTAAAAAAAATTACGAAAGAAATAAATAGCAATAATATTGACATTTATAATATCGATATTATAAATAATATATCGAAATTATTGATGATAATGTAGATATTATCGTAAATATAGCGATATTATTGTTATTATAATACTATTGATACTATGGATATTATCGTTACTATCGATATTAACGATACTATTGATATTATGAATATTATTGATATTATCGGTAGTATTGATATATTGATATCATCGATATAAATTCATTATCAATATTTGATATTAAATTTTCAATATCGCCCAGCCCTAATCATGACCATTTTTAAAACTATTAGCCCATTCAAAAAATGTATGGCTTGTTAGGTGTACTTTCTGGAAACTGTAAGCCAAGTTTGGGTAAAATTTCAGCTGACTGAATTATATACACTGTTTCACGATACAGTTGACCTTTACATCGGCCATGTTGAATGAAAAGTGACCGGTTTTCACGACAATGGTCATGTATTGTTTCCTGTTTATATTAGAGCATGTTCAGTAATGTGTAATGCATAAATCCGCATGAATCACTATAATCATTATGTCACTACGCAAATTCTAGTTTTGGTGTGAACTACCCTTGTGCATTTCTAAACGTTGTTGAGAATAAATATTCTGATTTTCAGTATTGAGTTTTCAGGGCAGCTTGAATTTCGCACGATGCCAAATTCAATTTCATAAATATAATCTTTGAGCCACCCCAAACAAACAGATTCATCGTCATTTATTAATCGCAGTTTTGAGATCTTAAAAACAGCTTGGGGATCCGCTACTTCCAACAGTATTTGAATAGGGATTTGCAAATGTCCAAAGGTTAAGAACCGCCGATGTAAGCAATAAATTACCTCTGTTGTTTTCCTATTATATTTAGCTCAGGTGACAAAAACTCATCTATAACTTTTGCAGGATTGCCTTTTAAATATTCTAAATTAGCAGCAAGATACAGCGCAACATTTGAAGGATCGCTAATGATTGCCCGGACTTTTTCAAGTGCTTCGATGGTGTCTGAATTAGTGGCATCTAACTTTTCAACCAATTGTGTTAAGAACTTGTGCTGTTTCAACACACCATTTGCTTGCTGATTGCTGTCTGTAAGTTCATAACAAGTTCATTAATTAAAATTTAACTAATTTTCTTTTAAATAGATCTCACCTGGTATGTAGCATAATGATTTCATGAGATAGCGTACCATACCACGTCCGCTACGTTTAGCATGAGCAACGTCATTGATCATTTTAGCAGCAATAATTTTAACACGATCCACGGTAAATTTAGTCTGATATAGCAATTCCCTCATCCAAATGATTCCACGCTGGAACTTTTCTGGTTCTACTTGCAAGACAATAGCAGCAGTGTGTGCATATACACCACACTTAAAACGACCTGAATCGAAACCACACAAGCCAATTTGCTGGCCTACTGTTATTGTATCATCCTGCAGCTGAACAATTACATCTTCATGGGAAATTAGTTTGCCATCCCTTTCAATGGGAGATTCTACAAGGGTTTCTAGTAGCAAAGGAATATAAAGACGTAACTCAGAAGGAACTTTCGATGTATCCATCAGTGCAACCATCTACAAGTTAAACAATATTAAACTTTTTACTAGAAGCAGACGTTATTTAAATGCTTACATAAACAAAGCTACTTTTAAGATGATCAAAGTACGTAAAAACTGGGGTATCCCTTAAATCAATCTGATTTTGATTGTCAGATATTGTACTGTATCTAGTGACTTCATGGAAATTTATCGATTTCACACTGGGAATAGGCACACATGTTAGCATATCATCTGGAGGAGGCTTTTCATTAAATTCAAGGGCACTTTGTAATTCTTCTTCTTTTTGTATCAATCCTTGTTCGGTTAGTTTGGCAACTTGAGCATCTATACGGGCTTTTTCTTCCGATGCCATTCGCTGTTGCTCTTCAGTGCTTGGAACTCCTTGAATTGATACAACATGGTTATTCACAAACCACTTTGCAAGTAAATCAATCCAGTAGCTCTGAGGTTCTTCGTCCATTTTTTCCAAATCTTCTAGAGGATTTATTCGCTGGTTTAACTACAAGTTCAACATTTTATAAACATTAAAAACCAATTTTGTAAAAACTTACATCCTCTTTAGAAGTTCCATATAACATGTGCCCTATTAGTAAATGTGCCACAGCTGAATGAGGACTACTTTCTAGATTACTAAGGTACTCAAGTTTTTGCCTGTTTATAATAGATTTCAATCGCTTCATGTCAATATCTTTTTTATCCACAATGGTTTTAAAGATAACATCCAACTTAGGTTTAACTAACGGCAATTTTTCTTTAGGAACACTTTTGAATATCAAATATAAACAAGATTCGGAATTTTCATACAAACTGTATGATACCTGCAATTATAAAACAGAAATTATTCTTTACATAATCATAACAAAATCTGCAGTATTTTTCAGAAATGGTTTAAATAATATAAAATCATGAAACACAAATTTGTTCTTTATTTAACTCATCAAAACCAAAAGCTTTGTCTTCGAAGTATTTACATTAAGCATTACTATAACTGCTTTTTGCTACATATCCAGTGTCACAGGATTGAGTGTCCAACAGGGAATACTTTTTGGTTTGAAGAGAAAATGTAATTCTTTATAAAAACTGAAATAAAATGACAAAAAGACACATTCCCAATCGCATAGTGTTTTATTAGTTATGTTTTTTTGTTGTAATGTGAGTATGACTAATGATAGATTAAATGACAGCAACTTTTCTTTCCCCCTAAATTTAGAAGTAAATCACGAGTTAGATGTAATCCCAAGTTTACCTTGAAAAAAATACAAATAATGCTTAAATGGTAATTACTGCATTTATACAATGTGTCCCAAGACTAGCTAAACATAGGCACATTAACACGGGGCAACTGAAAATCTCGCATAATATCTCCCCAAAATGCTCCCGTCAATTTTAGATGTCATAACGATGAAGAACGCATTTTTTGTATTACTCGGTAGAAATTTTGGTAAGCTGCCGGTTTAATTACGGCTTAAATTAATTGATATGCGATTGCAATAAGCAAGTTCGATTTATAACTGAGAAATTGCGCTTCTCCGCATGCGTGTCTTCATAGCGCAGTTAGCAAACAGACGTTGCACGCTTGCGACGCAACAACGGTGCCGCAAGTACAGCGGTTCAAATCCCGCTCATCGCCAATTTCTAATTATTTTTTATTTTATAAGAACTAAATATTGTTTTTGTACTCTATTTGTTAGAAAGATTGTTAAATTACATAAAAAATCATATATTATATTTAACTAAATCTTGTCATTCACATAATAAAATATTGCACAATTAAAACACTTAAATAATAATTCAGCTATTTTACAACTGTTGAATAGTTTAAAAATTAAATGCTGAATGAAAACTATTTAGTATTCATTACTCATTGCATTACTTGTATCTATAAAATAAAAGTTTTTAATAAATATTGAGAAACTGTGAAATAAACTGAAAGTTTTCATATCGGCTGATATAAATTCGAAACGTCTAAAATCGCAGATCATCGTGATCTTCAACAGTCGGGAAATAGCTGAATTATTATTTTTGGTTCTTTATTTGTCAAATACTTTATTATGCAAAGATGTCTCAATGAAGATTTAATTAAATATAAGATATTGTGTAATTTTAACATTTTCTTTTTAACAAAAAGCAGTACAAAAATAGTATTTACCTTTTATAAAAAAAAAACAGGTAATAAAAAATTTAGAAAAAAAATTGTCGGTGAGCCCAACTTGAACCTCTGCACTTTTGTTGTTGTGTCGCAGACGTGTAAAGCCGGTTTGGTGATTGCGCAATGAAGACATGCATGTGGAGAAGCATTATTTCGGCCGAACTTGTTTTTCAGTTTCCCCACGTTATATGTCTATGGACACACATATGAATAACATAATGTGAAATCTGAGCCTGGATCGGTAATTTAATTTTATCACTTTTTGGTAATATATTTTAACTTGCCAGTCGTAACTCCAAAATTATTTTCTAGTTTTCTTGGCAACCCTCAAGTGGATCAATCTAGAATTTAAGCCGTGACATAGCTAGTTTAGCAATTTATGAAATTGGTTGTTGTGTATATAAGTGAAGGTGCTCTACTCCAAACAGTAAACTTTATATAAGGATTGTCATGCAAACCATTCACTTTTTGTTTAACACAGCAAATGTATATATCAACTGCACCGTAAAACAATATAGGTATTCTAATTTAATTTCTCGTTAATGAAGACGTCAAACCGGCTGAATTATTACACAGACTTAGCTCACAGTTTCAAAAAAGTACAGTCAAAATGTCACAGGTATTTGAATGACTTCACCATTTTCAACATGGCCGCTAGACTGTTCGTGACAATCCAGGAAGAGGAGGCCCAATTACAAGTCATTCCTGCTGTCATTCATCGTGTTAAAACTTTGATCAAAGTAGCAAGCAAATCGTCAAATCTGAATTTGAAATACTGAAGAAAACCGACAACATGTTTAATGACTCTTGCAGTTAAACCTCTTCTTCCTGGATTGTCATGCTGAGCCTTACGGTCATTTTTAAAACGGTTAGTTCATTCAAATATGTGCAACAACTCTTGAAACTGTGAGCTGAGTCAATGTAACTCATAATAAGCTGTTTCAGGGAACAGTTGACAATTACATCGGCCATGTTGCATAACAACTGAACGGTTTCCATGGCAGTGGTTAAGTATTGTTTCCAGTTTAGAGTAGAGTGCTGTTGTAAACATAGCAATCACATCAACATTTTTTATTTTTTGCCTGAAAACATAATAAAACGCGTTTCCACACTCTACGCAAATATAATAAACACAAAAATTAAGAACCAAGAGCTTTATCAGAATACTATTGTTTACGCTAAATGAAAGACTTCAAACTGGTATTACATAAAAAAAACGCAATTGCAGCTATTACAAGGCTTGATAACATTCTGTTATAATTTTGCTACTTACCCTGCTAGCAAATGGATCTTCTATTTCAACAAACTCTTTTTGCAATGGTGCAACAGAAAAGTCAGTTAAATATTTCAATAAAATGGTACAAGCACTTAAACTATACAGGTCGTTAACAGCTGATGGTCCTCGCCAGGAAATGCTGACCATTCCATTGTTTTCATCATCGGAAGGATACTTTATTACCAAATCTTGTGAAGTTTCTACAGGCGGACATGGACTTTGCCATGGTCTTGTAAAAGGATCCTTTTCACCCTATTTAGCAATTATTAAAGCTGTGACACTTGAACTAGAAAAAATTCAAAAAACACTTACTTTCGCTAGGATTTTAGTTTCAACTGGTTCTAAAGCCTTAAACACATCTTCAGGTTTAATTTGCCCGGTAATAATTAGTTTCAAATTTTCAGGTCTGTAGAATTCTTTATGGTACTTTCTAACCTAAAACAAAAAGCATTTTTGAGTGACCATTTGGTCTACTTATAACAATTTAACAATACACACTTTTTCATTATTAGTTGACTCTCTTAAATTTTTCATAATTCCTCCGGTATTAGACGAATAACCACAGTGGCCCGGATACATAGTTCGTTGCATAGTTAAATGCATTCGTGATTCACCAGAATTTTCACAGCCCTGCATTTCACAGTAAACAACTCCAGCATCCTCACCAGTTCCAGTAATGTGATGTACTTCAGTTATAAAAGCTTGATCCTAAAATTTGAATTTTATGAAAAAAATAATTTCATTATTAATTTCTGTTAAAAACTAACTGAAAGAACGGGATATAAAATATGGTCTACATATATTGGCATTAGAGACAGGAAACCCTCATAGCCTGCAGTTTCCATCGTATAGCAAGTGTGGTCTACATCCGTCCAAGCATTTGTACCAGATGCTAAACATCTGTTAGCCAACAAATCTAAGACACCTTTGTATGGATATTGTTCGCTACCCAAAAATATTAAGTGCTCAAGAGTATGGGGTAAGCCATCATCATCAAATGCTTCAGTAGCTGAAATAGTATAAAAAATATATATTAATTTGGAATCAGCGGAATGGTAAAGTAAGCAATAAAACATTTATCTATAAAGAAATAAAGGGCGAGCAAAAAGAAATTTAAACACGGTGATGATTAGAAATTTCATACAAATTTGCTATTTTACATTTTTATCTTCCTTGCTACTATAAGTAGTATACTAAAAACAAAGGTATTGTATTTGCCATAAAAATTGACCAAGATTTTGACAAAACCAAATAACGGGTTTTTAACATGCTGTCTGTGCGTATCAACTTTAGAGCCCAGTCGCTTTAACGCAGCAAAAACCAAACCAGAGTCAAATGATTGGTAACAGGAATTAGATTATCCACTAATAATAAAAGGAGGGAGAGGGGTTAGCAATCTTAAAAGTAGACATATTTAAGAAACATGTGCAGATTCCTATTCTGCAATGAAATGTTAGTCCATTTACAAAAGCATGGAATTTATCGAAGGGTGTCTCACTACGTAAAATTGTGTACACATCTTGCCGTAATGGCCATGATTGCCTAGTTATTGCCGACGTTGTTGTCGAAGAACACAGCGAATTTCAATGCATTTTCAACATTTCTCGTGATATTGTATATGCTGTATTAATGGACAATGTTAGTATTACTACTTTTTTTGTCTTAAACCCTTGCTTCGTGGATCAAAAACTAGAAGGTAATTTTGTTTTTGATTATTCTGGTTTGGGTTTTATTTAAATAGTGATTTAGATCATGTTTAATTTAAACAATTTATATAAAAAATCAATTTAAATCAATTGGTTTTTGGATGGGGTATTGTTTTCATGTGAAAATTTTCAATTGGTACAATAACGTGCATAATTTGGCAGTTAGTTTAGAATACAATAGAAATACATAAAAGTATTAATAATAAATAAAAATATAAAATTCGTATTTCTATAGCGAGATGGTTTTTGAAAAAATGCTCACACACTTAAATTGATTTAAATATAACTGCATCTTTATGTGCTATCTTTTGTTTTCCAACGTCAACCTCCGCACCCCCAGCCACCTTGACTTAATTTTTTTAAATAGTGACCTATACTTTGTGTGGATATAACTTAAAAATCAACAATTCCAGTTCATTTACGATGGCAGATTTGATTGCAGTTTTTTGCAAGCTCTCCAAGACGTCTACACAAAGTATAGGTCACTATTTAAAAAAATTAAGTCAAGGTGGCTGGGGATGTGGAGGTTGACGTTGGAAAATAATAGTTATTTAAGTATCAAGGAATGTAAGGACGTAATAACATCCGAGGTAGGCGAATACGAGCTGAGGCGGAGCCAAAGCTTGTCGCCTGCCGATGTTATTAGTCGATACATTCCGTGTTACTTATTAAATTTTTCACGCTACCGGCAATGTAAGTAGGCCTACAGGTCGAAATTTAATCATATTTTTAAAAGTTCGTTTTGACAGCTGTCATCGGAATTATTTTTTAAAAGCTCCATTATTCTAAGTTGTCTGTGTTTGTTACCATATCAACGAACAGTTAAAATCAACATTATTTTCCTAGGAATGTAAGTGACACTATTAAGTTCCGTCGTCAAGGGTAACTAGTACACGAATGTTATCAGCCACTTACGATCCCTGTAACTATGGATGTAAGGCCTACTTACACTGCCGGTAGCGTGAAAATAGTTATTTAAGTATCAAGGAATGTAAGGACGTAATAACATCCGAGGTAGGCGAATACGAGCTGATGCGGAGCCGAAGCTTGTCGCCTGCCGAGGATGTTATTAGTCGATACGTTCCGTGTTACTTATTAAATTTTTCACGCTACCGGCAATGTAAGTAGGCCTACAGGTAGAAATTTAATCATATTTTTAAAAGTTCGTTTTGACAGCTGTCATCGGAATTATTTTTTAAAAGCCCCATTATTCTAAGTTGTCTGTGCTTGTTACCATATCAACGAACAGTTAAAATCAATATTATTTTCCTAGGAATGTAAGTGACACTATTAAGTTCCGTCGTCAAGGGTAACTAGTACACGAATGTTATCAGCCACTTACGATCCCTGTAACTATGGATGTAAGGCCTACTTACACTGCCGGTAGCGTGAAAATAGTTATTTAAGTATCAAGGAATGTAAGGACGTAATAACATCCGAGGTAGGCGAATACGAGCTGATGCGGAGCCGAAGCTTGTCGCCTGCCGAGGATGTTATTAGTCGATACGTTCCGTGTTACTTATTAAATTTTTCACGCTACCGGCAATGTAAGTAGGCCTACAGGTAGAAATTTAATCATATTTTTAAAAGTTCGTTTTGACAGCTGTCATCGGAATTATTTTTTAAAAGCCCCATTATTCTAAGTTGTCTGTGCTTGTTACCATATCAACGAACAGTTAAAATCAATATTATTTTCCTAGGAATGTAAGTGACACTATTAAGTTCCGTCGTCAAGGGTAACTAGTACACGAATGTTATCAGCCATTTACGATCCCTGTAGCTATGGATGTAAGGCCTACTTACATTGCCGGTAGCGTGAAAAGATATTTTATGTTTGTTTACTGCCATTGAACAGGTAATATTTGTAATTTAGTTTTCAACAGTTTTTCTTTCACGATGTTGTTCTTAACGAGTATGTGACAGAGAATCTATTTATGAGAGTCCAAGGATTGCAGAACAAGTTACACTAATTTTCTCTGAGGTTTTACTCCGCAGTTTTATTTAATTTGGTAATTGTATGATACTTTTGACTTTTTAGCTGCATCTATTCAATAACAAAGATAAGTAATAAAGTTCTTAACTTTTTTTTGTAGAACGTTAAACTAGGTAAGATATATTTAATAATTAGCCCAACTAAAACAGCCACAATTAACTACAATTATTAAAACAATATCTTAGAATAACAAGGACTTGTTTACATCTACATCATTTAAAAATAATTGCACTTACCCAAGCAGAAAAATCCATCTACAACAGGTCCTTCTACTTCTGCGACTACTACGGTTAAACCTGTTTGTTTAGATTTAAATTCATATACTGGAATTCTGTTAAAGGCTTTAACACAATACACCAATTCAAAGGCACCTGAACTGGTATCAGGGGTTTTGTCTACAGGTGGCATGTTTCTGTAAAACAAGATAAGTAAACAACTGTAATGTTAATATTTTATATGCCAGTAAAGCAAACAAATTGTATAAGCGATGTGACTAAATAAATGTTTTATTAATGAATTTAATTAAATATTCAACACATACCTCGATATTTTGATTACAATAATTCACAAATGTCGGCAAATGCAAAATACTCCTACTCCTACTGCTCTGTCATCTGTTTTCTGTCATATTGATGTCATTATCTTCGGGCGCGTTCGTTTAGGACTGTGCATAGAAAAGAGAGGACTGTGGTTCTGGTTGCGCTTGACGGTCAGATAAAAAAAAAATTTGACAGCGGTCGCTTGTGGTTACCAAACAGCGACGTCATTTCGCAAACTAAGTTCGAACGCTGCGGTTGTAGAAGTGTTGTTAAATCTTTGCCCATACTTTTTTAAATGTTTTTTAACATTAAACTGAGGGCAGTAAATAGTTCTCAATTAGATGTATATTTTATTGAAATTTAATTATTTTCTTTGCTTACTCTCTTACTTTTTTTATACATTAAAAAGAGGGTAATTGTAAAAGAGAGAGAGATGGAAACGTGCCAACTTCTGCAACCAGCCCCTGGAGCTGGGCACGGTTGGCTGTATGATTTAAATGAATGCCAGCGGCTGCAGTTTGGTCGACCTTGAAGAGCTCCTGAAACCAAAAGTAAACGAACGCGTCTCTACAGTGTTGCCATGGTTATATTGCAATTGTAGTGTTACTAAATACAGCGTGTTTTCAAAGTCCCTGTGGCAGATTGAGTACGTTTACATCGATGACTGAACGTTTAGGTCGCGACCTATGCATCAAATCTTACCTATTTAGAATTTAGGTTACTTGAAATAAACAGCCGAAATGTGATGGAATATAAATATGGAATATGAATATGATGAGTCTTCTACTTAGGGGGATCACTTTTTTACGTGACCTGACCTAAATTTGGACGATCTAAGAACTAATTTGGCGGATGTAAACGTTGCTTGACTCAAAGGTGCTCGATCTAAGTGACACGTTATCTACTTTAGTGCTAGCATTATGTTAAACCGTATTAACCCAAATTTGAGTTCTCCTGTGAGAGAAATGAGTTTGTGTTATTTAAAAGCAAAACTCAATGGGTCCGAATGAAACACACGTCTTTTAAACTTTGCAACAAAATCCAGAACCAACAAAATTAACACGTAACCAAACCTTGAGTAGAATTTCTAACCTATATAAATTGTTAACAAATGGCGCTTATGCTGGGGCTAAAATGGGACTCTACCTTATAGCAAATTGTTGATTGAGGTAACAAGCAAACCTAGTATAATGGTTTGTGAAGCAAACTTAGTCCACCTGTGTGAAGTTAGATTTAGATTTGGATTCGGATTTACAACGCGGATTGGCAATTTACAGCGGACCAAATAAATTTTGATACTGTAATGTAAAATGAGTCTCATATAGGTATACCTATTTTTCAACATCGTTACAATAAAAGTAGGATCATACAGCACCCTTAAGATACAATAAAAATAAAATTACAAACCTATTGTTCTAGGGGTTGCGTAACAATTATAAAAAGACTGCAACAATGAAACTAATAACAAAACCACTAAAATACCCTCAAGCAAAAACACACTTTTTTGTATTTTTGTCGCAGTCCATATTAATAAAAATCTGAAAATCAGTTGAAAATTCGAAAAGCAATAGTGGCACAACCACCCCCCAAAAATATAAAAAAAATCATAGATTTTACAGATAACGTTGTTTCAGCATGAAAATTTACAGAAATGTTTTAAAACAGATTATCAACAAAACGTATATGCGGATTTGCCTAGATTCAGGGGATAGGGGGTTCTAACGCCACCCCAAAAGTTAAAAAAAATCGTAGATTTTACAGATAACGTTGTTTCAGCATGAAAATTTACAGAAATGCTTTGAAACAGATTATCAACAAAACGTATATGCGGATTTGTCCAGATTCAGGGGATAGGGGGTTCTACCGCCACCCCAAAAATTACAAAAAATCCTAGATTTTACAGATAACGTTGTTTCAGCATGAAAATTTACAGAAATGCTTTGAAACAGATTATCAACAAATCGTATATGCGAATTTGCCCAGATTCAGGGGATAGGGGGTTCTACCGCCACCCCAAAAATTAAAAAAAATCGTAGTTTTTACAGATAACGTTGTTTCAGCATGAAAATGTACAGAAATGCTTTGAAACAGATTATCAACAAAACGTATATGCGGATTTGTCCAGATTCAGGGGATAGGGGGTTCTAACGCCACCCCAAAAATTAAAAAAAATCCTAGATTTTACAGATAACGTTGTTTCAGCATGAAAATTTACAGAAATGCTTTGAAACAGATTATCAACAAAACGTATATGCGGATTTGTCCAGATTCAGGGGATAGGGGGTTCTACCGCCACCCCAAAAATTAAAAAAAATTCTAGATTTTACAGATAACGTTGTTTCAGCATGAAAATTTACAGAAATGCTTTAAAACAGAGTATCAACAAAACGTATATGCGGATTTGTCCAGATTCAGGGGATAGGGGGTTCTACCGCCACCCCAAAAATTAAAAAAAAATCCTAGATTTTACAGATAATGTTGTTTCAGCATGAAAATTTACAGAAATGCTTTGAAACAGATTATCAACAAAACGTATATGCGGATTTGCCCAGATTCAGGGGATAGGGGGTTCTACCGCCACCCCAAAAATTAAAAAAAATCCTAGATTTTACAGATAACGTTGTTTCAGCATGAAAATTTACAGAAATGCTTTGAAACAGAGTATCAACAAAACGTATATGCGGATTTGCGCAGATTCAGGGGATAGGGGGTTCTACCGCCACCCCAAAAATTAAAAAAAATCCTAGATTTTACAGATAACGTTGTTTCAGCATGAAAATTTACAGAAATGCTTTGAAACAGATTATCAACAAAACGTATATGCGGATTTGCCCAGATTCAGGGGATAGGGGGTTCTACCGCCACCCCAAAAATTAAAAAAAATCCTAGATTTTACAGATAACGTTGTTTCAGCATGAAAATTTACAGAAATGCTTTGAAACAGATTATCAACAAATCGTATATGCGGATTTGCCCAGATTCAGGGGATAGGGGGTTCTACCGCCACCCCAAAAATTAAAAAAAATCCTAGATTTTACAGATAACGTTGTTTCAGCATGAAAATTTACAGAAATGCTTTGAAACAGATTATCAACAAAACGTATATGCGGATTTGCCCAGATTCAGGGGATAGGGGGTTCTACCGCCATCCCAAAAATTAAAAAAAATCCTAGATTTTACAGATAACGTTGTTTCAGCATGAAAATTTACAGAAATGCTTTGAAACAGATTATCAACAAAACGTATATGCGGATTTGCCCAGATTCAGGGGATAGGAGGTTCTACCGCCACCCCAAAAATTAAAAAAAATCCTAGATTTTACAGATAACGTTGTTTCAGCATGAAAATTTACAGAAATGCTTTGAAACAGATTATCAACAAAACGTATATGCGGATTTGTCCAGATTCAGGGGATAGGGGGTTCTACCGCCACCCCAAAAATTAAAAAAAATTCTAGATTTTACAGATAACGTTGTTTCAGCATGAAAATTTACAGAAATGCTTTGAAACAGATTATCAACAAAACGTATATGCGGATTTGCCCAGATTCAGGGGATAGGGGGTTCTACCGCCACCCCAAAAATTAAAAAAAATCCTAGATTTTACAGATAACGTTGTTTCAGCATGAAAATTTACAGAAATGCTTTGAAACAGATTATCAACAAAACGTATATGCGGATTTGCCCAGATTCAGGGGATAGGGGGTTCTACCGCCACCCCAAAAATTAAAAAAAATCCTAGATTTTACAGATAACGTTGTTTCAGCATGAAAATTTACAGAAATGCTTTGAAACAGATTATCAACAAAACGTATATGCGGATTTGCCCAGATTCAGGGGATAGGGGGTTCTACCGCCACCCCAAAAATTAAAAAAAATCCTAGATTTTACAGATAACGTTGTTTCAGCATGAAAATTTACAGAAATGCTTTGAAACAGATTATCAACAAATCGTATATGCGGATTTGCCCAGATTCAGGGGATAGGGGGTTCTACCGCCACCCCAAAAATTAAAAAAAATCCTAGATTTTACAGATAACGTTGTTTCAGCATGAAAATTTACAGAAATGCTTTGAAACAGATTATCAACAAAACGTATATGCGGATTTGCCCAGATTCAGGGGATAGGGGGTTCTACCGCCACCCCAAAAATTAAAAAAAATCCTAGATTTTACAGATAACGTTGTTTCAGCATGAAAATTTACAGAAATGCTTTGAAACAGATTATCAACAAAACGTATATGCGGATTTGCCCAGATTCAGGGGATAGGGGGTTCTACCGCCACCCCAAAAATTAAAAAAAATCCTAGATTTTACAGATAACGTTGTTTCAGCATGAAAATTTACAGAAATGCTTTGAAACAGATTATCAACAAATCGTATATGCGGATTTGCCCAGATTCAGGGGATAGGGGGTTCTACCGCCACCCCAAAAATTAAAAAAAATCCTAGATTTTACAGATAACGTTGTTTCAGCATGAAAATTTACAGAAATGCTTTGAAACAGATTATCAACAAAACGTATATGCGGATTTGCCCAGATTCAGGGGATAGGGGGTTCTACCGCCACCCCAAAAATTAAAAAAAATCCTAGATTTTACAGATAACGTTGTTTCAGCATGAAAATTTACAGAAATGCTTTGAAACAGATTATCAACAAATCGTATATGCGGATTTGCCCAGATTCAGGGGATAGGGGGTTCTACCGCCACCCCAAAAATTAAAAAAAATCCTAGATTTTACAGATAACGTTGTTTCAGCATGAAAATTTACAGAAATGCTTTGAAACAGATTATCAACAAAACGTATATGCGGATTTGTCCAGATTCAGGGGATAGGGGGTTCTACCGCCACCCCAAAAATTAAAAAAAATCCTAGATTTTACAGATAACGTTGTTTCAGCATGAAAATTTACAGAAATGCTTTGAAACAGATTATCAACAAAACGTATATGCGGATTTGTCCAGATTCAGGGGATAGGGGGTTCTACCGCCACCCCAAAAATTAAAAAAAATCCTAGATTTTACAGATAACGTTGTTTCAGCATGAAAATTTACAGAAATGCTTTAAAACAGAGTATCAACAAAACGTATATGCGGATTTGTCCAGATTCAGGGGATAGGGGGTTCTACCGCCACCCCAAAAATTAAAAAAAATCCTAGATTTTACAGATAACGTTGTTTCAGCATAAAATGACCGACAAACACTTTTTCTAATTTTTATTTAACATAAATTATGAAATAATTAATAATCACCCACATTGAATTAAAACAGTTTGAGCTAAGCTGAGTTTTGGCACATACGTGTGTTTAAGAAGCATTATCATTTCACAGGGAAAATGTTGTCCCTACGAAAAAAAAAACGTTTGAACATTTTTGTAAATAAAAAATTTTCTATTTTACAATGTTTCATTACGCTACTTTGACACGCCAGAGCAGCGGTTTGTGAAATATATGCGAATTCATGGAGATCTGTGCCAGAAATTTGCTTTGTCAAATTAGTTTCGCCATCCGCCAAAAATTCCTGATTTTGTTATAATATAAATACTTATTGCTTCTACGTACATAGTTAATTTTTTTAAATTAATTATTTATTTGGTGATACTATTTATCCTGTTACATTTTCCAAATTACACGTAATACTGTTTTGCAGTTTCAAAAGGCGCTCGTTTCGTGTGGATGTAGACTTTACCAGGGTGCGCGCGCGCTTTTAAGAATTGGTAAAGTTTACTTCAGTGGTAGAAATTTACTGCTCTTTATTCGCTTAAACTGCTGCTCGCTTGATACCTTTGGCAGAGGCTACTTCTTCGTGTACTTGCTGTTGATTATCATTTGACTGCTACCTTTTCGTTTTATTTTAATATTTCGTGTTTATGTTGCATTATAGTTTTGGTTTTAGATTTGGCATTTGACTAGATTAATAACAGTTTTTTTATTTTTTACATTTCTGCTTTTCCCTGTGTTACTATTCAATTATTAGTTTACGTGCGACTTCATTAGTCAGTACCTACCACAACATTCAAGAATATTTTAGAAATTGTAAGTTTAGTTCTATTTAGTATTATGGCAAAAATTAAAAAGAACAAAATTTCTGTTCAGCAGATTGCCAGTTTTATATTTAAGCACAGGATTTCCATAAAAGTTTTATTAAACACCCCTTATCGTATGCAAAATTCTGTTTTTTCATTAATGTGCACTTCGCTAAAACTGAAAAATACAGTAAAAAACCGACAACTCCTATTCAGTAAAATACATAGAAAGCAAGAGAAAGTAACTGTGTTAGTGGAGGGTTTGGGTTTACATACAAAGATTTTGACTCCAGCACTGAGGGTTGCTAAAAATAACGTTTCTTCTATTAGTCCTTTACAATATGATTTAATTACTGATACACCCGCAACAAATGTTGACACGAAAGAGTTTTTTCAAATTTCAAATGTATTTTTAAAAAAAGATTCATCGTCAGACAGATCTTGGGAAGATGAATCTCATTCAGTTGATACTGTTAAGCAAAGTAAAAAATACACCATCGTAGCAAAATTTTCAATAACAGATAAGAGTTTAAAAAATGACGCTGAAAAACGGCGTTCGTTCCTTAAAAAAAGGTTAATCAAAGAAGGAATTACTTGCTCTTTAGTTTTTAAAGGTTGTCATAGAAGGCTCAAATTCAATGGACCGACGTTTGTGGAATATGCCAAATGCCGTCATTCTAATTGTCGACGCTATCGTTTAGAATATTTTGCAGGAGCCGATTATGTACAATTTAATATTTTGCATACTGACAGCATAGTTCTCAATCACGGAAAAGAAGAATTTTCATATCCTTTAAAAGGGAAAGAGAGACAGGAATTGAAGAAATTGTTATTACTTGAAACTCCTGCACGTGTTCGCGCTGAAGATATAAAAAATGCGGACGAAAAAGCTTTTTTGGAGGGCAATTGGCAGAATATCCGTTCATCATCAGTTTATCGGAAAGCTAAAGCGGAGGCAACAGCTAGTGACGACCATCACAATGACGATTTTTTAGACATTGTTTTACGTGGTTCCCTCGAACAGGAAAACGAATCCAAATATATTCAGTTTCCTTCGGGAAGAATTTTGGTATACCTGTATAGCAAACAAAACATTGCAATCTTAACGAAGCTTAATAAAGAAGCCACGCTGTATTTTGATGCTACTGGTTCTGTGGTCAGACCATCGAAGTATGAAGTAGGGAAAAGGATTTTATATTTTGCAGGAGTTATGAATGTTAAGGGAAAAGTTGCACCAATTCTAGAATTAATTAGTTCCAAGCATGACGTGACGACAATCGGTAATTTTCTCCGCCATTTTAAAAATTTTGTGACAACAACTTGTCACAAGAAATGGCCAATTTTCAGATATGTGGTTTCAGATTGGAGCTTTGCAAACATAATGTCGTTATGTTGGGGTTTCAATGATATAACTTTATTTCATTATTTACGCTTATGCTACAAATTTGTTACCGCAAATATAGACGGCAGGGTTCTATCACAACTTATAGTCATACGTTGTTGCTGCGCTCATTTCATGAAAATGGTGTCTAACAGGTTAACAAAAATGGGTATTAAGAAACCACTATCAAAATTTATAATGCATGCCATGGCACATTTGTTACAAACAAATAGTTGGGATGATTTAAACAGAATCTTTAAAGCGTTTTTAATTATGTTAGTGTCGAAATATGATAATCCGGATGTTCAACTTGCCAAAAAAATCTTAACCACTTGTAGTGAGCAAGATATAGACATTTTATTAGGGGAAAAGTCCGAGTTTACAGATTATGATAATGATGATGAGTTCCCCGTTACTGGGCGTGTTGTTGAATCTGCTTTTTATGTTTATTTCGAAAAAATATTTTTAGAAATAGAAAGTAAATACAACAATGTATTGGAAAGTAATGCGGAGCTAAACCCCTACCGTGAAATATCTTTTGCAAAATATGTTCTAATGTATTATATGCCCTACACGCCTTTATGGACGGGTATTATAACAACAACAAACAACCCACCAATAAGCAATACCAGATTCAGCAATTCAAATGCTGAATGCTGGTTCAAAATTGTGAAAACGGATATTTTAAAACGCGCTACAAATTTAAAGGTTGGAAGATTCGTAGAGATCCTTAAACAACGTCTCCAAATTGAGCTGAAAATAATGCGTTTGGCAATAGGTAATACGCCTAAAAATTATAAACAAGAAAAGAACCGTCAAAACCTACATGATAGCACCTGTTATTCGAATGAAGAAAATCCAGCTCATGAGGAAGTGGACAATTTAAGAACAGTTGAAAGATGGAGCGAAAGGCAAAAAACAAATAATAAAACTTATTTTAACAACACCTTCGGCGTGGTGAAAAATCTTTTTACTAAAGTAGAAAATTCAATTACTAAAAGTGCTAATACTGCTGACGATAATTTTGATGTAGAGTCAAGGCACGAAAACATTAGCATTAAATTTGGGGATAAATCGATTGCATATACCGATGACAGAAAAGTAGAGAATGGTTTATATATGGAACCTAATTACTATCTTTCTGCAAGTTTAAGTGGAACATCTTTTAAACTGGGAGTTTACCATCATCCGGAAAACAAACTTACGATCATTCTTAGCAGTTCTGATTATGCTACTCTGATTAGCTCAGAAAATGGAAGGACTGATTCTTCCAGACTGGATCCACAACAATCTTGGCTTACTGATTATGTAATAGATTCCTGCGCTATTGCACTTTTGAAAAATATGAACGGTCTATATTACATTGACACAATTTCCGCTTCTATTTTGTTTTCCGAAGCTTCTCAAAAGCAAGATTTTAATAACTTTGTGCCATACAATAGATCACTGGAAGATGTACAGTATATACTACTCCCTTGTATTATCAATGGTAATCATTGGATACTAGTTATTATGGATTTAAATCATAAAATTGCTTATGTGGCCAATTCTTCAGGCAGTATTGCCATTAACACTGAAGAAGTTGAAAAAAGCCTGAAGCAGTTTATGATCAGGCGAGATCGTCATCAAATCCAGAAGAAACTAAATGCACGTAGCTGGAATTTTGTGACTCTTACTAATATTCCCAAGCAACAGGATAATTATAACTGCGGAGTATTTGTGATTAATTACATTAAATTGTTTGCTGAAAGACTTTCTAATAAACAAGATCCGTTTACCCATTGGAACGACAAACCGTTTGATGCTGATGCATTCAGGTTCAGCTTGCAGAGGTATTTGTTATTAGTTTCGGGGAATACGAACGAATTATGTTTATTATGCGGACAAGGGGACGTTGGTTCCAACTGGATCCTTTGTACCTCTTGTACTCGATGGACACATTTTCAGTGTTTAAAAGTTGATTTGGACACCGAAAAGAAAATGTCGACAGATAGTTTTCAGTATATTTGCCAGCTATGTGAAAATGTTATACCCTGGCAAAATAAAAACACTTCCGCTATCATTCACCTAGAAGATTTTGAAATTCAAGAGATACTAAATCAAAATAAACTGCACCTTACACTTATATGGAAAAACAAAAATACCCCAACTGCCAAAAAATTCCTGAAGATAAAACAACAAGACAGGGAGAAACATTTAATTTGGGATTATCTATCCGAATTTTTCACGTATAGAACAGCTTATCAAATTTGTAAATTTTTGAAAATATCAATATCAGAATGCACGGATCCACAGTTCAGATGTTTTGTTTTATTGCCTGAAATATGTACTATAATATTTAATAAAATAAATGGTATTCAAGGCCAAGAAAGCAATATTGCTTCAGAACACCAGATCTACTATGGTCATAACTTCAATGCAAAATACACATTAAATAAATTTTTGGACATATAATACAACAAATATCAAACTACAGGAAAGTACGAGGTACTATAGAGTTGAATTACAGTGATTTAAAGAAAATTAAAATTTTTTGAATTAATGGGGTCGCACTACAATCCCCTGAATCTGGGCAAATCCGCATATACGATTTGTTGATAATCTGTTTCAAAGCATTTCTGTAAATTTTCATGCTGAAACAACGTTATCTGTAAAATCTAGGATTTTTTTTAATTTTTGGGGTGGCGGTAGAACCCCCTATCCCCTGAATCTGGGCAAATCCGCATATACGTTTTGTTGATAATCTGTTTCAAAGCATTTCTGTAAATTTTCATGCTGAAACAACGTTATCTGTAAAATCTAGGATTTTTTTTAATTTTTGGGGTGGCGGTAGAACCCCCTATCCCCTGAATCTGCGCAAATCCGCATATACGTTTTGTTGATAATCTGTTTCAAAGCATTTCTGTAAATTTTCATGCTGAAACAACGTTATCTGTAAAATCTAGGATTTTTTTTAATTTTTGGGGTGGCGGTAGAACCCCCTATCCCCTCGGGGGTTGGGATACCTACCGAGCGCGTCTCCAGGTGGCGGATAGGAGAACGGCCGAAGTCCTCGGACCTAGGTTAGTGGTTAGTTAGTAGGGACATCCCGGGTCTAAACCCCCGCGTGGTGAAACGAAAGCTGCCGCCGCGGACCATCCCCCCTCTCCATTGAGTTGTGACCGCTCAATAGATTTCACAGGGTTTAGGTCACCCTCGTGTTTGTGCCGTGCGAGGCGACCCGTGTCGGTTGGATGAAGGGATCCTGGTGATTGAGCTACCTCTGGGACAGGTATGGTTCCTGGAGTGCGGCAACACATCTCTTTGGCCCTGATTTCACCTAGACGGGAGGTCGAGTGACTAACCCACCTCGACCAATCGGCTGTATCGTCGGGTCAGACCGCCGGTAGGGCGAGCTCCTTGGGGGTGGAGGGGCGCGCAGTGGGTCCCTAGGGTCCCTAGGGGTTCTGATTTCTGATTTCCTAGGGTTTCTCTGGTGGTGCCTACTCGTGTGCAACTCATCTCTGGGAACTATACCTCCCTAGTAGCCTTGGCGTCGAAGTTCGACGTCCCCTTGTTGGGCTCCGTGGTGGGTGAGGAGCTAGGGAGATGAATATATATATTTCAGCATGGAAACACCAAACCAAGAAATCGTACAGGGTGCGTCCTTGGATACCCCTGTAACAAGCCAGCAGCCGCAGCAGCAACAACAGCAGCAGCAGCAGCAACAACAAAAACAAAAGAAGGAGGAACAGACTCTTCCAAAGAGGAAGAGGATTTCTGGCTCCGAACAGAAACGAAGGAGGAAGGCTCGCTTAGCAGCAGAGAACTCCGACGCCACTGCTTCTACCTCCACCCAAGGGCTGGCTCCTGCAGCTAACCCTAGGGCGGTAGGCTTAGGCAAAATAAAAAGCAGAAGTGGGAGGGGAAGTGGGGTCTCCTCAACCGCTACCAAGGGACTGGCTCACAGAGCAAGCCCCAAGGCGGCCGGTTCCGGTGGTCCTACACCTTCCACTAGCAAAAGGATTAGATCGGATGGAAGCACGCCCTCCACCTCCAATCCAAGGAAGAAGGTCAAATCTGACCATAAAGTCACCGAGAGGACAGGTGGCTACAAAGAGGCCCTTACCAGGCACCTCCGCGTGGCCATCGTGGATCTTAGGACCCCCCTCGGCAAAATCACCCAGGTCCAAGCGGACCTAATAAAAGCCCAATTGCTAGTGGCTCTGGACAACTACATGTTCGCCCTAGTTGAAGGCCAAATCCCACCCACTTTTAGGGGCTGGCAGTACTCCGGGGAGATTCTTCGAATCACCTGTGAGGACGACCAGACCCTGAAGTGGCTGACAGACGCGGTCGCGAACCTGCCTGCCCTGTGGGAGGGCGCTCGCCTCAGCGTCGTTCAGGTGGATCGGCTGCCCAGGCTGGCGAAGGCAGCTCTGTGGGTCCCGGGGAAACCCGAGCCTACGGAGACTGTCTTTCGTCGACTGGCAGTGCAGAACCCCGGGATGGGCGTTGGGGACTGGCCCCTCTTCCACACGGCCGAAAAGAAGGAGCCACTTGGTAGGCTCCTAATTTTTGGCCTAAGCAGAGAGGCCGAGACGGCCGTCAAAAGCAAAGGAGGTAAACTGCACTATCAGTTTACCACCCTAAGCATAAAAATTCAGAAGCCTGGAGATGCACCTCCAGCCTCTGAAAACCAGCCTATAGGGCAGGGTGCGTCTACGGACACCCCTCAACCCTATTTAGTTACAGATCAGGGTGCGTCTGCGGACACCCCTCCACCACCACCCGGAGAGCCGCTACCAGAGCAGCCATCCGAAGAGGAATCCCCACAACTCCCCACCCCCATGGACACAACCTGTGAGGAGGAGAGGATGCTGATGGAGATACTGTTGGAGTCCGGGTCAGACACCGGGGCCGACTAACTCTTTTTGTTGACCCCATGTCCACTCAGCCTGGACTAAATATTATACAAATTAACCTGCAACACTGTCGAGTGGCTGCTGTCACTTTACGCAGACATCTCGACAGTCAGCAGGACACTGTTGCATTAATACAAGAGCCTTGGATTGTAAAATCTAAGATCTGTGGATTAAATAATAATAATGGCGCTGTCTTTACAGATAACTCCCAAAAGAAACCAAGGACGTGCATCTACTGTCCCAAGCACCTACAAGCCTTCGCTTTGCCACACCTCTGTACGCGTGATATTACGGCGGTACAGGTGAGTTGCAGCATTAACGAAGGAAAAGAAGATGTTATATTAGCATCGGTATACCTTCCCGGTGACTCAATCGACCCTCCGCCCAGCGCGGAGTTGATCGAACTGGTGGATTACTGTGAGAGGGAAAATAAACACCTAATTATTGGTTGTGATGCGAACGCTCACCACGTTTCGTGGGGTAGCAGTACCATCAACACCAGAGGTAAATCTTTACTTGAGTACCTAGTAAGTACAAACCTAGAAATACTGAACCGCGGATGTGAACCTACCTTTGTCACAACGCGCAGCCAGACGGTGATTGATGTCACCCTGGCATCGTTAGGTATTTCCAATAATATTGTGGGCTGGCATGTATCACCTATTGTATCCATGTCAGACCACAGATGGCTCTGTTTCAGATTATCTGGAACTACGGCCATACCAAAACAATATCGGAACCCTAGGCAGACCGACAGACTATCTTATAAAGTAGATCTGGAAGCCCACCTGGCGGAGTCGATTTTCCCAGACACGATTGCTCGGGTAGAGGACCTGCAGACCAGCGTGGACATTCTGCAAAACTCGCTCGTACAATCCTATGAATCATCATGCCCCCTGAAGACACCCAAGGCGAGTCGCACAACCTCTTGGTGGTGCAAGAAACTCGACAGGATGAGATCAGTGCTGGGTAAACTCTTCAATAAAGCAAAGAGAACTAGAACTACTAGTGACTGGGAGGCCTACAAAGACCAAAAACGAATATATAAAAACGAAATCCGCCGGAGGCAGAGGAACTCTTGGAAAACTTTCTGTGGTTCTATAGAGACTACTACCTCAGCGGCAAGACTAAAAAGGATCCTTTCCAAAGACCCCAATCAACAACCTGGCTGTCTCAGGCAAGGGGATGGTTCTCTGACAACCAAACCCGAAGAGACAGCACAAGTGCTAATTCAAACACATTTCCCAGGCTGCATTGTTACCCCTGACTGTGTATGGCCAAGGCCTGACACCCCACCTCCCATTGAGGAGGATTGGGAAGTGGCGGACCGGGTCGTAAGGGGCGACAAAGTAACCTGGGCTATAAACTCCTTTCTCCCCTTCAAGTCGCCAGGGGTGGACGGTATCTTCCCAGCCCTATTACAATGGGGTCTGGACCTGATAATTGCCCACCTGGTGCGCATCTACCGGGCATGTATCGCCTTTCGATATATACCGGAGAGCTGGAGAGAAGTGAAGGTAGTTTTTATACCCAAACCAGGGCGTGTTGACTACACCCTGGCCAAATCTTACCGTCCCATTAGTCTTACATCTTTCTTATTAAAGACTCTTGAGAGACTTTGTGACAGGGAAATAAGGGATAAGGTGCTTGTGTCACACCCACTGCACCTGAACCAACACGCTTACATCCCAGGGAGATCTACCGAATCGGCGCTACATGCCGTAGCGAATCGGATCGAGAGATCATTAGACAACAAAATGTCTACCCTGGGAGTTTTCATTGATATTGAAGGAGCCTTTGACAAGGCCACCTTTGAAAGTATAAACTCTGCCTTACGCAGACTTGGTGTTGCACCTACTCTTTGTGAGTGGATAAAACACATGCTTGCAATGAGAGCAGTGCAATTTAACGTAGGAGACAGCTCAATTAGAGGTGTCGTGATGAAAGGCTGCCCACAGGGCGGAGTTCTGTCTCCACTGTTATGGAATACAGTGGTGGACAGCCTTCTAAGCGCACTCAATGATGCTGGATTCTATACCATTGGATATGCGGATGATATCACCATCCTCATCACGGGGAAGTTTGAGGGCATGCTCTGCACCTTAATGCAGACGGCTCTTCGAATAACAGAAAAATGGTGTAATGAACAGTCCCTATCTGTCAACCCCTTAAAGACAGAGATGGTACTCTTCACAAAGAAAAAGAAGGTTGGACCCTTACGTACACCTCTCCTATTCAATACTTCTCTCAGTTTTTCAGATAATGTCAAATACCTGGGAGTTATTTTTGACAAACAGCTGAACTGGGAGAAACACCTGAAAGCTAAAACAAACAAAGCATGCATGGCTTTCTGGCAGTGTCGCCGCGCTCTGGGTAAATCTTGGGGACTTTCCCCTAGAATTACCTTGTGGCTGTATACTGCCGTGATTAGGCCCATGCTATGCTACGGAGCACTTGTCTGGTGGCCCAGGGTCAGACAGGCTACGGCAGCAACCAAACTGGGACACGTGCAACGTCTCGCCTGTCTCAGTTCTACAGGTGCTATACGCTCAACCCCCACGGCCGCCTTAGAGGTGATCTTATGCCTTCCTCCACTTGATCTCTTTGTGGAGGAAGTAGCTGTGAGAACTGCTTTAAGGCTACGCCACAAGGGGCTGTGGCAAACAGCAGGCAAGGGAGGCAGACACACCCGCATCCTGGATGAGGCAATCGTCAAGATTCCTCTTCTGGATGCTATGGTGGACTACCTTCCTTTACAATATGCCTTTAATAGACACTTTAGTGTCTACGCGAATGCTGGACCAACCCAGCATATGGACATATCCATCTTCACCGATGGATCTAAAACAAAGCATGGAACGGGTGCCGGAATTTTCTCCGATGACCTAAACCTACGCCAGAGTATACCACTAGGCAAAATTGCCACTGTCTTCCAAGCGGAGGTAGTGGGAATAATGCATGGTGCAAATGCAATTCTTGAACGACAAATCAAGAACCAACGTATCGGTATCTACAGCGATAGCAGAGCCGCTTTACTAGCCCTAGGCAGTTGTAAAATCACCTCAGGAGTGGTACTGCGGTGTCGTGAAGCTCTCGACGATATCTCAAAAGATAATGCCGTCTCCCTTGTATGGGTGAAAGGACATGACGGAACCTACGGCAACGAAAAGGCTGATGAGATTGCGAGACTGGCCTCCGGACAACCTCTCTGGGGGCCAGAACCCGTAATTCCCATATCCCTGAAGACATTAAGCTTTATGCTATACCAAGAAACCTTAAAAAGCTTCACACGAAGATGGGTTAACACTCAAAGCTGTCGTCAAGCAAGGGCTGCTATTACGGCACCCTCGCCAAAAACAGCCAAATACTGTGTGCAACTGTCCCGAAAGAACTTACGACTAGTTGTGGGTATCTTATCTGGACACTGCACCCTAAAGCAACACATGCACAGGATGGGATTGGCGGACAGCCCAAACTGTCGTGCATGCAACGAGGACGATGAGTCGGCAGAACATGTCTTATGTCACTGCCCAGCTCTCGCAACAACCAGAGGATCCATGCTGGGGGACTTCTGGCCTAACATGGCCGAAATCAGCAACACTCCAATTGCGGATGTCCTCAAGTACATCCAAAAGGTTGGATGGCTTGGGTGACGTCCAATGTGGAGAGCTGCTGGGGAGGTAGTACAATGGGCCCACCTATTGTGGCCTAAGTGCGCGTGAGGTAACTCACACTCCCAATTCCAAATCCAGAATCCAGAACCCCCTATCCCCTGAATCTGGGCAAATCCGCATATACGTTTTGTTGATAATCTGTTTCAAAGCATTTCTGTAAATTTTCATGCTGAAACAACGTTATCTGTAAAATCTAGGATTTTTTTTAATTTTTGGGGTGGCGGTAGAACCCCCTATCCCCTGAATCTGGGCAAATCCGCATATACGTTTTGTTGATAATCTGTTTTAAAACATTTCTGTAAATTTTCATGCTGAAACAACGTTATCTGTAAAATCTATGATTTTTTTTTATATTTTTTGGGGTGGTTGTGCCACTATTGCTTTTCGAATTTTCAACTGATTTTCAGATTTTTATTAATATGGACTGCGACAAAAATACAAAAAAGTGTGTTTTTGCTTGAGGGTATTTTAGTGGTTTTGTTATTAGTTTCATTGTTGCAGTCTTTTTATAATTGTTATGCAACCCCTAGAACAATAGGTTTGTAATTTTATTTTTATTGTATCTTAAGGGTGCTGTATGATCCTACTTTTATTGTAACGATGTTGAAAAATAGGTATACCTATATGAGACTCATTTTACATTACAGTATCAAAATTTATTTGGTCCGCTGTAAATTGCCAATCCGCGTTGTAAATCCGAATCCAAATCTAAATCTAACTTCACACAGGTACTTAGTCCTAGTAAATAGGGCGAAGGTGTAGAAGCTTGATGTTTAGGGTAAATTTGGGTGAGGGTATTGGTCAGTACACCAAACATTGCTCGGTGTAAACGTACTCATTAATACATTTATGGCTCCGCGGTTAATGCCTTTTGGTGAAGTTGATACTGTGTTAGGTATCACTTAGTGACTTACGTGAATCACCTTCAGATCGAGCAATCAGCGTTTACATTCGCTACATAACATAAGCTAAATTAATGCATGGGTAGGTCTGAATTTGGGTCAGATCACGTAAAAAAGTGACCTGACCTAAGAGGATATTATATTCCGCCTGTTTACTCCTAGTGATCGAAACGATTAGGTAACATATAGTGCATAGGTCACGACAATAACGCTTGATGTAAACGTACTCATTATGTAAACTATATTAATCCAAAATTTGATCACCCATGTGAAAAAATGACTTTGTGAGATGTAAAAACAAAAATCAATTGGAATGACGAAAAAACATACTTTTTTCAAACTTTGCAACAAAAGTAAATTAAATCCTGAAATATGTACAAGTAAAAGCAGTAATTTGGAGATATTGAACAATTACATTACAAGCGATTTTTGCTCATAAATTTGGAAAATAAATACCGCTCGCTCGGGTTAGCTATAGTATAGGATGAACCTATTTCATTTTGTTTATCGTGTGTGAACGGTGTTACCACAGTATAATTATTCATACAGTAGCGAAAGTAAAGGTCATTTATTAGGTAATTATAGCACCAAGCGGCGAACAAGTTACACTAAAGTCTGACACCTAACGGTAGTAGTGTTTCTCTGCTTTTTGAACGTTATAAGAACAATTTTCAAATTGCTTTCCAGTGTTTTTATAAAAAGTTGATTAGTGATATACTAATCTATTATGAGAGTTTCGAAAGGAAGCGCATGTTCCGCCGTGAACTGCGAAAACAACAAAGGAAAGAATCCTAACCTTAGTTTTTTTACATTTCCCAAAGATCCAAAAAGGTAATAAATTCCGATAAATATTAATACATTAAAGTTTGACTTTCTCGTCGTTCTAGATCAAAACAGTGGGTTGTAAACTGTAGACGTGAAGTTTTACGTAAAAAGGAGGTGGGATATTTGAATAAAAACTGCACCTTGTGTACGTTGCATTTTGAAGATTCGCAGTTTATAAATGTTAATTAATCATATTACTGGCATTATCTGTTTTGCTTATTAAAAACGTGGTAACAACAACGAACTGGATTGGAATTTAAAACCCGCCAAAATTTAAACGATAGTTTAACTTGTCGGCCGCTTGGAGCGCTACTAGTTACAGCTTACCAGGCGTTATATGGGCGCTTTCGCTACTGTGTAAATAAGTATACTGTGGTGTTACCACGCTCGTTTCTAAATAAATAGGCTAATTATTACTAATAAACAGAAACTAAACTTGACCCAAACATTGGGAGCTGAAGCTACAATAACATGAGCTAAGAAAAAACTGCTGCGTTCACATTTAAACTATCGCTCGCATCTAAGAAAAAATAGCTGTGCCCGTGGGCTACGCCGTACGACTTCATTTGGTAACTTTGAAAAACGTAAGACTAGACGCGCGCCGTTTGGGTTGTATAATCTCGGCTGCAGCCGCAGGTCGAAGGAATCCAAATTTGCAAAAATAGTTATTTTAATTTTTTGTTGGGAATTAAATGTTCTTTCTATTAAGATAAAAAAGCATTCCATTTCAGAAAAGTATTATGTTTACCCTATATAAGATTTTCATGTCAGTTTATAGTTGGTCCGCACAACTTTTATTAGTAACTTCTTTACCTATCTTTTGAAATAGCAGAAATATTTTAAAACTAATTTTTTTTTACTCAGGCTGTATATTTCGTAGAAATAGAACCGCGATCTGTGGACCACTACATTGCCTACTTAATTAGCTTATTTATTAATAAAAAAAAGCATGGTGGCATCGGCGCCGACATATGAACGGTTGAATATAACTTGCCCATATTTGAACATTGTACCTTATACATTTAAATGCAGGGAAAATTTGACGGATAAAGAGGGCCCGGAAGACGTCGAATATCGTGGCTGTGTAATTTAAGACAATGGACCGGAATGACATCGATAGACCTGTTCGGCGGTGCAGGTAAAAAGTTAGATGAACCATAATGATCGCCAACGTCCAATGAAGATACGGCACAGAGAAGAAGAAGACCTTATACTTTAATAAGATTTCATCCTCGTTTTCTAAATCAAACACAGAATTCAATCACCAAAAGATAAAATTCCTAAAATTAGGGATGCAAATTTTTCCTCTTCCAAAATTTACTAATAATGTTAAAGAAATTTTATTGGTCAATTTTGAAATTATTTAAAAAGACATTTTAATATTGCAAAATTTCAAATTGCTAATTTATTAAAAACTTATTTAAATAGTAACAAATCAAAAAAAACAACAAATAATCGTAATACAGTTTATTATTTAAATTAATTACAGAAAAGATTGCACGCAGATGCTACAATGAGGGTTCTACTAAAAAATTACATTACCGTAACTAATTTTGTTAGAGACTTAGAAATGGCTATCAAAAAAAGAATTAATTAATCGAAATGTTATGGTTATCATATACAAAATTAGAACCAAATCAAACCCAACTATTTGAACCCAAAAAATTAAATATAATGGTCATACACCAGTATCCGACTAAGTCTATTTGACATATAAAAATTACGAAGACAAATAAAGCATCTTAGAGATTCTGAATGCCAGTAAACTAAATAAATTTAAAAAATTGTACCTAAAGCGGTTAATGCTGGCATCGAGTAATTTTAATGTAAGATTTTTTTATTGTTGTATTTTTTTAATTCAAAATATGCGAAATAGTGATTACCTAAATTTACATGTTTTGTTTTTATATTTGTGGCTGGAATGTTCTACTACTTCTACTATAGGTACCTAGTTACAATTAATAAATTCTCAATAACACTAAACTTGGAAATTATGCTGTTGCCTTTTTGATTTCTTGGTAAGTCTTTTCTAGTACAGTTTTCTAGACTCTGCTTTACAACAAAATGTCAATCCTATAATTAAACAATCGAAAATAAGTTATTTCGTTACTTTTTTTATGTATTTCACATCCCATGTATCATGTCAATTTACTTGACTTGGCGACTGTTTTAATAGTTTCTAAAAGAGAATTTTTCATTGTAAGTCATTTTTAATGATATCTCTTACAACAGTTTCTATGCGTTTTAGAACTTTTAACATAGTTGAAGGAAAATTTAGAGTTTCTTGAAGGAAAATTTAGAGTTTCTTGATTTTAGGTGAATAAAGTATGCACAATTTTCGTTTCCAAGACCAATAAGCGTATAGAAACATTCAGGGCATCATTCTGGTTTGGCTTGTATCGTGAGCAATGTAGGTAACCATAAAAATATATGTTGGTGGTTACATTGCATATATGCAAATGATATTTCGTTATCTGAAAATAGTAACTCTTCAGCTACGGCATGTATATGTCACCATCCACGAGTTTAACAAGATTTTCCAAGTATTCGTTTTTCAGGAAAGTTATCAGATGTTTTGAAGATATATCTTGAGATTTCAAGAAAATTTTCCAACATACTACCACCTGTAATATTACCTCCCCTCGGTGGATTAATTAAAGAATACAGGGGCATCAGTTTTAAAATTTGAGCTACTTGAAAAGATAGAGGATGGGAATCATCACAACTAGCTGCTCCCATCAATCCAAAGAAGTGCCGAAAGAGATTTTAATGTTTTTCTGTAATAAGCATTATATGTGTTTTAATATGATAATTATACGAACTTCAAGTACATCCTGGTTTATACGAGCTGTCATTAGATTATTTAAATCTTAGTTCTGTAATTTATTTTCCCAAGTCCATTGTGGTATGTACAGTAGCCACGAGTCCTTCTAAAATTAATTTTGTTAAATAATAACTATCCGCATACTGTTGCCATAAATTCAAGTAAATAACAAAATCTTCAAGTACGTAAAATATCTTTATTAGCTAATAAGTAGTAATTCCGATATCATATTAATAAGATGTATTATTTCTTGTAAAAAAATAAATTCTCAAATTTTGTATTAAACTTTTTTAATAATCTCGGTATTATCTGAAAAACATTTCTATTCACATTTGACTGCTTTGATATTATGTCTAAGTCCCGTATTACACTATCAAAGATCTTCGACAAATATTGTCATCAAAAGTTTTATAAAATTTAATAGCACGAGTCTACATTTTATCAACAATTTAATCATAGTCAACTTTTATAAAGGGTTTATAAACTATCTTTTATCAAAGACTTTCGTGAAAGATCTTTTATAGTGTACCTAACACGGGTCTATGTCTGATTTTAGAATACTTCACGTAATTTTTGAAATAAGTACTTTTGTACTGTATATTTTATCAGTCAGCTACTGACAATGACCCTTTTACCACTAATTTTGTTATAAATAGAACTAGTACAGTATTTCAATCTATTTTGATTACTGCACCACCTATTATGTCCTCTTTTCTGAAGTGATAGATACAAATTTTATCATTGGGTGTTAGTGGGAGATTTGTTTTAAAATATTACTTACAACAGGGCACGTAAACGAAAGAGTCGCAGCAATTTTGGGAACTAACCGAGTAGGGAACAATTTGCAACGCCCATATAAAGGTATACAAATTCGTCGAGTTTATTTAATAATATTTTGTTATTTTTGTTCAATATAAAAGGTCTGTCTAAATCGAAAATGTTCTGTTGCGTACCCCAGTACAATTCGTATATCGAGAAAATACAAGTTTGTACTATTTTCCACAAGATAAACGCATACGTCAATTAAGGGCCAAAGTGATCAGTAGTTGCATGAACCACCAGTAATTAACTTTTGCATTTATTGTAATATCAACTACATATTGTGCAGAATGCAAGGTGAGAAGTCTGTAATACTAAGGCGTGAATTTTATCCTTTATTTTCCACATAAAACCAAAAAACGCTGCTCCTTCTCTAGCGGCCTGTCGAGTGTCAGTGTCTTGCAAGTATGTAATTGTGTCGCTAGACAGTCATATAAAATTAAACAAAAGTTTTGCATGAAAACACAGTCGACTAACCCTCTACAAACACTGACAACTAAACTCTCTTATCCATGAACTAAACGTTTTCAAATTTCAACCATGTTTTCCCTACTAGGCGTAGCGCCCCCTATAGTCAGCTGCGAAGGCGAATATCAAGTCACTGTAACGCGGTCATACACAAAATTTAAGCTCATGTGCTGCCATCCATTGAATTATAATATGGTTAGATGTTAAATTTTATATCTTATTATTTAAACGTTAGAAAATATAATTATTATTACAATTGCCATTACTTACGACATATTCTAATAGTAAAGTTTAAAATATAGACAGTTTGATAAATATTACATGTTAGAGTAGTTGCAAAATCTCATGATCCGCGAATTGCGCACCGCCGGGAGTGAGAAGGCTGTAGAAAAGGACGCCCAAACAGTGTTTTCGGCTCAACCTAAAAACATCAGGCTAGCATGTAGGCGCCAAATTTAAAATAGACTATGCGTTAAGTGTGTAATTTAACTCTTTAAATTTCACCAAATTAATGATAATATATTAAATAAACCACTTCCCCCAAAAAAAATGAAATGAATGAATGTAAATATTTTGAAATATTAAAGGGAAGTGTTTTCATTTAGCAAAAATCAGAACACAATAAAACAAATTATAGGTACATGAAGTCAAATTTAATGCAATTATCGTACAACACGATTACACAATTAAATATTATACATAAATTCAAATTGAATGCAAATACAATCCATATTAAAATGAAAGGAATGAATGTAAACAATTTTAAGTTAAATATCAAATCAAAGTGTTTTCAGATAATAAAAAGCAAAAATTATATATAATTATAACGGTTTACAACCTAAATCGTCTTCATCGTCAGAAGACCAATACAGTTCCGAGTCATCACTGCTGTCATTAACATTTATAATAAGTTCCAGCACATCATCTATTATATATTCCCTGGCAAGATATTCGTCCTCGACCTTCTTCACATGTGAACAAATGTTTGCCCATTCTTGCACACCAACAACATTAAATTTATCTTCTGCCAACTTCCTGACATCATCCATTTTAAACGTTGTATTATGGGCAGCCACATGATTTTTTACCAATGCCCATATTTTTTCTATGGGGTTGAGTTCCGGATGATATGGGGGCAAGCGCAGTGCCACGTGACCCTGTTCGGCTAAAATTTTGTCGATCACATATACTTTGTTAACTGGTTTATGTTTGCATATAATTCCACTTTTGTGTCTTGTAATTGAAACGGTAAGTTTCTTTCCGTTAGCCATCTCCTCATGTCCTCTTTTTTCCAAGCCGAGGTTGGATTTGGTTCGGTGGTTACGTTGTGGTACGATGCATTATCAATAACCAACACAGAATTTTGTTGCATATTTGGAAGTAATTTCTCTTGTAACCACTTCGAAAAATTCTTGTTGTTCATGTCGTCATGATAGTCCCCAGTTTTAAGGCCCGATTTGAAAGTAAGTAAACCATTCGGAACAAAGCCTTCTTCACCGCCAGCATGCACAATAATTAAACGTTGTCCTTTGGCAACTGGAGACTTCATACATTTGCTTGATCCGTCATCCCAAGCTTTAGGTGCAGTGTGTGAACTATGCAAGTAGGTTTCATCACAGTATATAATATTCCTACCTTCGCTTCTGTATTGTTTTATTTTCCTCAAGTATTCAAGTCGCTTCGCTCGGATTTCTGTTTTCTCAATCAGCACTTGTCGATTATCTTGGCTTTTTTTCCAACGGAATCCTATTTTATGCACTAACTTCCTAAAGGAACGTATCTTTCCAGTAAAATTAATGCCTTCATCTTTCACTGCTTCAAATACAGCCTGCATCGTTGGTCTTCTTTTGTGAATATTTGCAAATCTATAAATAATTGTGCGTACAGTTTCTTCTTCGTACTGATCCAACGTAGACCTCGGACTGCTTTTATTGATGGTTTTCCTTGGGGAAGTAAGTTTGCCACCATCTGGTTGTAGCCTGCCTTCCTTAACAATTCTTTTGACGGTGGCTGATCCAACGCCAGTTGCCTGCGACACCCTTTCGATCAAACTGCTTAAAGGAATAATAAGTTCTTTGGCATCCTTTTCTTCCTTCATAAATTTATAAACGCTGTAAATTATTTCACGGCCTTGACTGTGCACTGTTCGTTTGGCGTTGCTCATAATTACTAGTGATCTGTAAATAAACTTTAATTAGTAAAATGGCTAAACAGAATGAAAATGGATTTCAACAAAGTAGAACTTGGTACTGCCAATAGAATATTATTGTTACTTACTGTACAACAGATACTGCTGCGAAGTTTTTAAATAACGCACTACTTTTGCAAAGAAAACGCTGTAGGTGGATTATAACCTAAAAACAGTTTTAATAAGTATTCCATAAAAATGTTAAATTTGGGTACTTCTACTTACAGCTACACAGTAAATAAACCGCTGTAGTCTTCAAAAAAACTGTTTCCTCTAATAACACAGGGAAATTTAAATATAAACCACGGAAAAATTCGCACGCATCAAAATGACACCAAATATTTCGGCAACGATATTTTCAGGTTGGTCTTTAGAACAGTTCGTGACGTCAGTAGCATCTTTTGGTTTATTGCGCACGGATCATGAGATCCTGCAACTACTCTAGCACCGCGTTAGGCTGGTCTTTCATAACAGCGGCGGCGTCAGCGTCTTCTGGTTTGCGGTTTGCGCTAACCTAAAATTAGATTTGTGGTTAGGAAATTTCAAGATGCTGTTATTTCATTTGTTAAATGGTTAACGTGAGAGGGTGTCGCTGTTATGTAAAACCAACCTTACGGCGACTGATATAAAAATAACATTTTTTCCACTACTAGCATTAAACGATATCATTATCTACTTTGTTTTGGAGCCAAGAAGATGAATTTCTTTCCTAGTGGTTACTAATATTTCATTATTAACTACTGGTTATTAATGAAAACAATTGCTACCAATCTTTAAATTCACCATAAACTTTCATGTAAAAATCTTCTGATTTTACTGGTAATAACTGTTCACCAACACTTTCTGCACCTTCCCTAATTTCAGGAGGCGTGCAGTTTTCACTCAAATCATCAAAATTGGACATTTTATAACCACTATCATAAAATATATATTTTACATAAATGTCAATTCAAATTAAGTGTTCTCTTGTTTTCAAGCAAGGCTACTTTATTTTTGTGCATATTTGCATTTGTAATTTTATTTTTTATTAATGTAAAATCAATTAATTATAAAAGGAATAAAGGTACTAGTAGTGGAAAAAATAATATATAAACCACGGTAGAGAAGACTTATCAGCCTTGGTAAGTCAGAACTCAACGTGAGTTCTGACTTACCAAGCAATAGGGACGTTTCTGCACCGTAACTGTGATTTCAGTTTTCGCTGTAGTTTTCCTTTTTGTATTTTTTCTACTGATGATGACTGCTTAGCAGTCGAAATGTACATTTAGAGTACAAAAGTTCTTGTGAGAACTAAAGGGTTTTGAATTTTCTTTATTTGAATTTCCTCACAGTTGCTCATTTATATTTAATTGTAAAGATCTAAAATATTGGGAAGCAAATATTACGTGACATCCCATACGAGACACCTCTGGTGCACTTATTCAAACAAAAATAAGTAAAAATAGTAAACTAAATCAGTAGTGCTCACATATAAAATTTCAAAATTTTAGTGCAACTATTACAAAAGTTACGACACAAACAAATTTCAAAACTTGTACATTAACATCTTCAGAATTTAAGTTTCAACTTAAATGTTTGAGTTTTCTGTATTACCTACTCCTTTAGTGGTGTTTCAAATTGCAGTTCTGCTAAATGTCAGAATTCTTATAAAACCCTCGCTGGCAATTTCTTCTTAATTTAAATTAATTTCAATATTTGAATAAAATTTATTCTAGTAATAATAAACAACATGCCTCAAAACTTCACTGCTATCTTTATCATTATCAGCTTATCAGTTTCGTATTTTGTTTTCATGTAACATGTGCCACATCATCTAACAAATCCAGTTTAAACCAGTTTACCTTGCAGATAATTTTCCTTTGCAGGTGCGCAGATTCGGTTATAACAAAGCTCTGTGACTGTTTCATTTTCTCCTCTCACTGCATACTTTTATTAGTTTGCTCGCAATGTCTGCTGAATGTTGGTTATGTTATGTTTTAACTCATTTAATTATATGTTAATTGTATTACTTTGTGAAAACTTCAAAATTGTACAGAAATTGTAGGCAGTTTTAAACGTGTGTGGTGTGTACGCGTAAGTAAACACCAATTTCTACACAATATAGGCACAGACATAGGTACTTACATAATTTTACTTCCTAAAAATGTTTTGTAAATGCTTCAAAGTGAGTGGGTGTTTAGCTTTTAATTTGAAATGGTGAAAATTCATTAAAACAATAATAGAATTATGGACGAATTATATTATTTTTCGAAATGATGATACCATAAACTGATGAACATAAAAAACAGGTTGCCGGATTAATTTAAGAGTTAGTAACTTTAGTGTCATTTTTGTATGATCACAAAGATGATATATTTGATTGGATTTTGCTAATTTGTATCTCTTTTACAGCTTGTGTTGGGGGGATACAGAATTTTTTCCTTTTCCAATGCATCAGGAACTCATATATCTGATAAAAGTAGAAATGGATGATTTTTCCTGCAAACATGACTTCTTATAGGTAAGGTAAGATATTTAAATTACTTTGGAAGTATTTATGTTACAGGGAGTGGTGTTTACCTATGAGGTAAGGGAGCTAGGTATATGTTGGAATACTATGTTTCATTTAGGTCTAACTAGTTTTTTTTTTATTTTTAGGTTATGTAGAATTTTAATTTATTGATTAAATGAGATTGCAATAAAGGTAATTAGCCAATTAAGTTTTAACAAACATGAACCTTTCTTATGAGCAGCCTACAATTTCATGATTCTAGTATACAAGGTGAGTCATTTAAGTGCCACCGCACCATTATTTCATAAACTGTTGAGAATATCATTTTTTTTTATTAATAAAAGTTGTTTACCATTAACTGCTGCATAACGTGAAATTATTACAAATTATAGTGGGTGTTGAATTATGCATGTACAGCACATTACGTTGTAATGTATGGTATGTGGATGGACGTGTGACGCCTCTAAAGGCGAAAGTACTGGAACGATTTTGATGAAATTTTAAGTGAAGAGATATGTTGTCGAACATTGTAGTTCTAGTTGAGCTTTTCAAAAAGAACCTAAACTGGAAGCGTTTCACAGCTCTATACTGAGAAAACAGTTTTTTACTTACAACTCCGTTATTTGTAGAAATAAACTTATCAAACCTTATATCGGAGAAAAGGGGAGAAAGAGCTCTACCCAATGATGACATTGTTGCATTTGACGCATATTTAAAAAAGCGAAGTTAATGTCAATATCTTGAAAATTTAACGACCTATACAAATTTTAACATGAGATTCGAAATCTGTGTAAAAAAGTGTCTTAATGATATCGTTGATAACCAAATTACACACAAAAAGCAAAAACTGAACATTTTAGTTGTTTTAGTTTGTACTGAAAATGAAGCATAAATTGTAGGATTTGAATGTGGATCATAGCAGTACTTGAGATGCTGAATAATACTTTTCATTTAATCGAATCTCTATCACTTACCGTTTAGGAATCCACATACATGGGGCGCTTATCTTAAACACCCTGTGTAACACCCAATAAAAATATTAAACATTTTGCTTTGAGATTGTATAGCCCAAAAACCAAAGATTTTTTAATTTTGTTTCTACGATTCAATTTGTCTTAAACAATTGGCCCAGTAAGATGTAAATGGTGGTAGGTAACTTTAATATTAACTCTAGAACTACACAACTATTGTTCGAAACTTTTTTGATAGATCTGTTTTCATTAACTATCTTGTTGATTATTTCCTAAATCGTAAGAGAAGAAACTATTTAACTAAACATACTTGGGAGTTGCATGAATACTAAACACTCGTAAATTTTACTACTTTTTTTTTATTAGAAACATTTTGAAAAAATAAACTATTATCACATGCTAAGTGTACAATTGGTTTTTGTGTATATTAATGAATAAAAATTCTCAAAAAATAATTAAAATCAAAAATTATTGTGCGCAGTTTTGCCATCAACTGGCTCGGTGTGCTTCACAAATACGGCAGTTGGAGCGTCCACAATGATTTGTTGTCATTCTTTGAAGACAAAATGGGCACAAATTGTAGATAGTAAGCTTCATTGCACCCTGGGTGGGTCTTTTATCTGGTATATTAATTTTCAAAATATTGCATATATCTTGCCATATATGGCCACCATTGCAAATATGAGGTGTTAACTCGCATCTATAAACATGGTTTCATCAGTTCTAACCACGGTTTAATCAGTTCTGCGCTTAAATTCAGCATAAATGTTAATTTAGGCTCCCATTTTACATTATTTCTGTTTCTATTGGAATTATAGATCACAAAGGAATTTCTTGTGGCTATATTTATAATGTCATCAAAAACACACATGGGACATCAAGACTATGAAAAAATATTAAGGGAGTCGTAACAGTTCTGTCATTTTTTCATGATGGCTAATTTAGCACCACTAGGATCGCTGTGGACTTTTGATATGTTATAAAGCGTATAAAGATGCATCTATTGTGAAAAAATCAAAGTTCTCCTAATTTATTCGTCAGTTTACCACTGATATTGACAGCTTTCTGCCGAAATGCGTATCTGGTATTTAGTTACTTGGATGGAAGGGTGCTGTAATTTTAAAGTGTTGTTATTCCTCAGTTCAAGTAGTTTTAGTTTAAATTAACACGTTGAAGGACACTAACGCCGTACAGCGTTATGTTAGCATACACAAAACGTAACACAACGCCGTGCGGCGTCAAAGATTCTGCTTCTCATTGTGACTGAACGCTGTACGGCGTCTGGTTTTCTATAGAGAATAGTAGAAGGTCATACTTACTGTCACAGCACAAGCAAACCAACCACCTGCAGTGTCACGCATTAGAAGTTTACTCCCCCCTCCAACCTATCCCTTTAGTTTTTATAATTGCCAATGCAAACTCGTACACAGCGCTGTGCGGCGTCGTCGATGCAATGCATTATGCATTCTGTCGCCCGCGTTGTGTCATATGTGGTGTACATGTTTGAGCTTGCCTGTTTATATTGCAATCACGTATACTCAGTGCATAGTTTTATTCAGAAAAAGTAAGTAATTATTTTACTAGTTATTGCAAAATAGAGGTAGGTGTTCTATAAGCGTTGATTTTATATTTGCTTATTGGTTTTAGATGGAAAAAGACGACATAAATGATCCTTGCGAGAAAGAACAGAATCGGTTGCGTGACCTGTTTGAAGAAGTTACCACCGATGAAGAGGATCCATATGCAGATCTTGACGATGAATATGGTTCTGATGATGATTATCAACCCAGTACGTTTTCTGAACCAGAATCAAGTGAAAGTGGGTTCTCAGACTCAGAAGAACAGAGGTCTACTCAACAAAACCTACAAACTTCAAAAGCAAAAGAACCATCTCAACAAGCAATGCTAGTAGATAATGCTGAGACTTTATTAGGCGATTCACCAGTGCCTTCTGATACCGACAGTGACACCACATGGCACACCACAACGCCGCACGGCGCGAAACGCCTATCAGCGTTGCGTCAATTAGCAGTTAAGAGAAACGTTTTGTGTTGTGACTGAACGCCGATCTGCGTCCAAAATAAAAGTCTTTCAAAACTACTGAAAATTCTATTTTTCCATGTTTTCTTAGTAATATCATAAACAAACATACCTCATAAACCGATTACTATTAAAAAAACCTAGTGTCACAACACCAATTATATTCAACCAACTAGTGTCCTTCAACGTGTTAAATGTTTGAGATTTCTGCAGGATTCCTTCATTGGGGCCCTAAATAGTGTTACAAGCTGATATGGATCTTCAAACTGTAAAAGATTGAGAAACATTTTTTTTTTGTTTTTATGGGTCGGAAGGATTAGGTCTTCTTTATGTGCCTACTTCTTGTAATCATTATTACAAAGCACAGAACTTACAAGTTTGCTTAGGAGATTATGCCATTGTCGGCATGAGCCACCATTTTCCCCAATTTTTTTTTTCGAGAGTTTTGAATAGTATCACTTAAAAGTGGTTGTTGTCGTTGATCAAGTTTGCGACTCTAGCAGGCGGTAGTTGGCTATACACCAAGTGACTTCGAAGAGCCTAACATACTTGGTATGGAGCCCGAAAGAAGTGGCCAGCGGCGACCCGGCATGTTGGGGAAGCTTACTTGTTCAACGACCTCGATACTTCTAAGTTTTGCTATGGCACTCGTTTTTTCTCGCCCTACATTCTTTTCTTTGGTCATAATTTCCAACTGCAAAGTTTCCAGGTTTTTTTTTATGACCAAATGCCGTCACTGGCACCACTTCTTCGAACCCAAGTTTTATTCATAGCACTGCTATTTGTTGCTTTTTTATTTATAGATAGCACAGTAGTTGTCGTATTTGTCCTCTCAAGTTCAAAGATTACACGCACAGCATCTCGTTATTTTTCTAATGAGATTATGCCATAATCGGCATGAGCCCCACCAATTTCCCCATTTATTTTTTCGAGAGTTTTGAATAGTATGACTTGGAAGTGGTTGTTGTCGCTGATCAAGTTTGTGACTTCAGCGGGCGGTAGTTGGCTATACACAAAGTGACTTCGAAGAGCCTAACATACTTGGTATGGAGCCCGAAAGGGGTGGCTAGCGGCGACCCGGCATGTTGGGGAAGCTTACTTGTTCACCGACTTCGATACTTCTAAGTTTTGCTATTGCACTCGTTTTTTCTTTCTACGATTTGGGATAGTGGGTGGGACAGTATCGAATTAGGTCTTCTTTATGTGCCTACTTCCTGTAATCATTATTACAAGGCACAAAGCTTATAAGTTTGCTTATGAGATTATGCCACAACCGGCATAAGCTCTTCCATTTCAATTTTCGTCCTGAGTTTGAACGGCATCACTTGTTGGTGGTCGTTGTCGCTGGTCGACAAGCGAGGGACTCCAGCTGACAGCAGTGAGCCATCACATTTTGCAATCCTTGTGAGCGCAGTGACCCCGGAGAGCCCAATACGTGGTATGGGGCCTATTACGACCACTGCCTGTTCATTATCGACGTCAGAGACACCTTCTCTGTTCTCTGATGGGGCATGTCGACTAGTTGGGCGGCGGCCGGCAACTGGCGTGTTGGGAAACTTTCTTGGTCCATCGACTTCGATACCAATAAGTTTTGCTGTTGCACTTGTGTTTTCTCTTCCTATATTATTTTCTGTGTTTATAATCTTATAAACCGCAAGGTTAAAACTCTTTTTTTCAACTAAGCGCCCATTACTGGCACGACCCTTCTTCGCACCCAAATTTTGCTGATAGGGTTGCTACTAGCTATTTCGTCTTTTTATATTTTGTATATTATATATGTTATATAAGGCCCCCCCCCCCCCCCAAATTTTAAGTTGTGACTTTTTCATTTCATTCTTATGTACTTATGGTAAAACTAACACCTTCATATGAAAGTTAACTGTTATGCTAGTAGCATTGTCCCTAAACTTAACTTTGGTGGGGAGGATTTGCCAAAAATAATTGGGAAACTAGTGAAAATCAACAACATGTTGTAGAGAGTAACTTATGGTTTTTTCTTTTTGGGCGCTTAATATATCTGTGCACTGTACTTTCTTTCTTTTTGGGAGTGTTTACATGGAATCGAATGAATGGGACGCACATAATATGTAACAATGTAAAAGGTAGGAGGAAATTGAGAGTAAACTAAATTGTACTGTAGCAGCCTTGGTTTTATCAATTGTATTTTGTAACTTAGCGACTTGGTTGCTATTTATGTAACTAAAAACATTCATCAAGTTTATTCTGTAAAAGCTAAATAATGTAATGTTAAGTTCAGAGTTGTAAATAAAACACTAGTTTGCGGAAGAACTTTTTAATGTGTTTAGCTTTTACAGAATAAACTTGATGAATGTTTTTAGTTACATAAATAGCAACCAAGTCGCTAAGTTACAAAATACAATTGATAAAACCAAGGCTGCTACATTAGTACCCCCCCCCCCCAACTTTGCAGAAGAAAAAAACTACGTAGCAAACGTGAAGCGCATGCTATCTTAGCTACAAAAACTTCTGATCTTTTCAAAAACAATACAAGTAACGTAACTAATTGAACATCATAGAAAATAGAATTAAATTAGCTTGAAGTTGCTTCTAGTTTTTCCAGGCGCGTGTCCAATTTCTGAGATTCCAAGAGCGGAGTCGAAAAAGTTCAGTTCACCAAAAAAAAAACAGAACAAAAAGGGAAAAAATGTGCAAAAATAAAGAACATATCTAAACAAAAATACTTAAACAAAAAAAGCTGGTTTGAGGCGATCTAGAGAAACAATTCCATTTCTACCGAAGCCCTCCAATACCATATATTTTTCCGTTCGAGAGATCACTTTGAATAGACCCAAATAATTTTGCTTTAAGCCTAGCGTATGACTGTCGTTGCGTACATACACGTGTGAGCACGACTTTAATTGCTGATCCACGAAGGTATTGCTATTATTAAAAATCTTAGTGAAAAAGAACTTGGCGTTGTGCATGTGTTTTCGTAATTTAAAAACAAAATGTGTTAACTCGGTGCGATCGTCAAGGTCTACGTCTTGAAAAAATCTCCGGGCAGACGCAATTGTGTTCCGTATAGAATATCCGCAGGAGACACCTGAACTTGTTCTTTAATTGCTGAGCGCAAAGCCAATAAAATCCATGGTAATCTATCTATCCAGTCGCCCATCCCCGTCGTTCTTACTGCTTGTTTAATCGTACGGTTAAGTCTTTCCACCAAACCCTGTTTTACCCCCAATGTTTTCAAAAAATTTTCCCACGTTGCAGAAATAAATTGCGGACCATTATCCGTAGAAATAATCTTTGGAATTCCAAAACGGCTGATCCAAGTATTGATAAGTTCTTGTATAATAATATCAGTTGTGGTGCTCTTTAATGGAATTGCTTCGGGCCAACGTGAAAAACGGTCTACTATTGTTAGCAGATATTTAAAACCATTCGAAGAAGGAAGGGTCATAATGTCCAAATGAATTTGTTCAAAACGATTATCAGGTTCGATTATAGGTTGCAATGGTGTCTTCGTGTGTCGTGTTATTTTATTCTGTTGACAATTAGAACAGCTTCTTACCAAATCCCGAATGTCTTTTCTCATACCAGTCCACAAGAACCTTCGAGAAACAAGCTTCTGCATTGTCCTAGTACCTTGATGAGCCATGCCATGCAACCGCTGGAAAATTCCAAAACGAAATGGCAATGGAACGTAAGGTCGCGACAATCCTCGACTCGTGTCGATCCATATTGACGTATTGTTTGGTGTACGTGCTTTGACAAAATTGAAATTTTGATTCGACTGAAGTTGCAATAATTCTTCATCTTGAACCTGCGCATGTGCAATTGCATCATAATCAACCAACTCGGGTAAAATTGCTGAAACCCGTGTAAGTGCGTCTGCTGGAATATTTTCGCTACCCTTTAAATATCGAATATCCGTGGTGAAAGCAGAAATGTACTCTAAATGACGAAACTCTCGTGGTAAATAAGTGTCGCACGAACTTTTGATAGCTGAGCAAAGCGGTTTATGGTCCGTATACACGTGAAAAGTCCTATATTCTATAAAATATCGAAATTTTTTAATTGCGAAATAAATAGCCAAAAGTTCGCGTGAGAAAATGCTGTATTTTCTTTCAGTAGGCGTAAGCAATCGACTGCAGAATGCGAGAGGTTTGTATAAACCATCTTGTAGTTGCTGTAATACGCCTGCAATAGCATCTCCGGAACTATCACAAGAAATACTGTAAATAAGTATACTGTGACCATACCCTTCCCAGTGATCTTGGTATGCATATTTTTTTATCTATGAGAACAAATAGCAAACAAAACATCAAACAAGGCAGTTTCCATGACAACGACAAAGTAGCCTACCAGAACCAGTGTTGCCATGTCTCAAAAATTTTATTCTCCACATTATTTCCAAATTTGAACTAAAATTTTCCGGAAAATCTTTTCTTTTTATAAAATAAGGTTACATGGGGAGAAATAAACTTTGTTTTTCTTAATTCAAATTAAATAAAAATCTCCCTAAAAAGAACATCGATAAAACAAACAACTTACCAACTTACCTAATTATTCAAATAAATAAAAAACATAACCACAAATTTGAGGGAACCACAGACTTCGTATTCTTTCCACAGTTTTACCCGAGCGGGTGTTAAAAAAGTGAAACGCGTTAATATGTGCAGTCGCGATGATTCGGAGCAAATCGGAAGTCAGAGTTCACAATCAAAGATTATATTATATGTTCACAATGTTCTATATTAGCTCTAGGACATTTTCATTAACCAACCTTATTGGTAGGTAATAGTATTATGTACTGTTCTCATCGTTTATCATCTATTCGACATCGTAATTCAGTAACGTGCTTTCCATATGAATTTAATTACTGGAATTTTGAAGTTGTGTACTTGGCCACACTGTATAATGTTCTAAAAAATCAGCGGCTGCGGCAGCGGCCTATTTGTGGTTAGAAATATTACAGACGCTGCTGACTCATTGACATCGGTTAACTTAACCCTCTATTATCTATGGGGTGCCGCTTCCGCAGGCGAAACTCTGCAAAATCGGCTAAAAGTATATCACGTTCACTGTATAATATATCTATCTATCTATTCTAATAAATAAACGCGAATAGTATCTATTCTTTGGACTATGAAAATGGATCTTTGCGAACCAAAAAAAAAGCAACGGAGCACAGATGCTAACGAGCGGATACCAACTTTTCCACTCGGGACCGGAAATACGAGAAAGAGAAGAGGTAGGAGTAATCCTGAATGCTAGATTGACTTAATAATTAAAACAATAGAAACCGGTAAACTGAAGGAAAATGTACGTCGACTTCCGTCTAAATGAATAAACAGCAATAATACAAATATTCGCCCTAGTAGAAGGCGCAAATGTTTACGACCAAGACGACTTCTACGTAGAACTACAGAAAAAAATAGACAGCGCAAGAGAAAGAAGTAAGCACTTTCTAATAAATGGAGACTGTAACGCACAAACATGGAACGAACAACAACGAGGACACAACACTATCGGCAAACAAGGAGGAAAAATCACTCTCAATACAAATAGAAGAAGGATGATAGAGTTCTGCGTCAGAAACCAATTATTCATAGGAAATAGTTTCTTCAATTATAAGACAATACATAAGATCGCATTTGAGGGAAGACAAGGCAATAGCGTTATAGACTACATATCATACAATGTTGAAGCAAAATATGCAATCTTAGATATAAAAGTAATACGAAGAGCAGAACTACACTCGGACCATAAACTACTCATAGCCGACAAGAAATTTTATGTAAAGAAACTACGGAAACCTGGACAATATGAGAAAATTAAAACAGGCGAACTGAGAAAGCCTGAAGTAGCCCAAGAATACATAGACAGTTTAAACACAGCTCTCTAAGAAAAGGAAAAAGAGGAGCAAACCGAGGAAGAAAACTGGAGTTTTGAGAAGAAATGGAATAAAATGAGGAAAGAAATATTAAAACAGTTAGAAAGAGTATGTGTAAAGGGCAACGAAAGAAAACCACGAAAGAACAAGACGGTGACCACCGAAGTTCAGGAAAAAGTAAAAGCAAAGAAGAGAGTCTAGAAGAACTACATCTAGAGGAAGACTGACCAACGTAGCAAGGCGTAGAAAAGAAAAATGAAGCCAAAGAAGCGGTGTTGGAAGCAACCTAAGTTGGGAAGAATTCGGTAGAGACCTCGAACAGACATATAAAAAAAATAACGGAAGAGGTTTCTGCAAAGTTATAACAGACCTACGAGAATAATTTGTGAAACCAGTGTGGAACATAAGAAATAACCAAGGAGTAATAGAAACAGAAGAAAAGAAAATCCTACATAGAAAGAGCATTATGAACAAAAATTTAAGGAAGACAGCGTATTAAGAGGAGAGGAAAGAAGACTAAGAGCTAGAACTTTACAAAACAAAGAAAAACTGAAAAATGAAGCTAAAGAAAACAACATTGAGATAGAAGAAGTAGGGGAGCAATAGAGCAGATCAAACTGGACAAAGCAGCAGGAAGAAATGGGATAACACCCGAAATGATCAGATGTGGAGGAGAACAGCTTCACATATGGATAAAAGATTTATGTCAATTAGCTTGGGAAGGAAACAAAATTCCAAATAACTGGGAAGAGAACGAAATCGCCACGTAAGCTACAACAAGCAGTCAACAAATGGAATAGTGTGATAAAACGATGGAGCATGAAGATAAACTAAAATAAAAGTAAAGAAATATGTATAACAAGATCAGAAATAGATGATAATATCAGAATAACACTCAACGGAAATCAACTGGAAGCGGTAGAATATTAGGAGTACTTAGGAACAATAATAAGTAACACAGGAACATAAGAACCAGAACTCCTAAGCAGAATAAATAAAGCGAGTAAAGTATATTACGCGTTAAAAAGACCATAATAACCAAGAAAGAATTAAACACCAAAACAAAATTAAGAACTTATGGTAGTATTTATGTTCCCACTTTAATTTACGGTTGTGAAAGCTGGGTCATACATGACGAAACAAGGAGTAAGATAACTGCAAGCAAAATTAAGTTTCTCAAAAGTACATGTGGCAGAACCAGGAAGGACAGAATTCAAAACACTATAACTAGAGAAGAGTTACAAGTAGACCCTTTAGTAAAAGAAATCCAAAAGAGGCAAATACAGTGGTATGGACATCTGGTACGAATGAGCAACCGAAGATACACAAAAAAGATGCTGAAAGCGAGACCCGAAGGAAGGCGGCGTAGAGACAGACCAAGAGAAACATGGGAGAAAAATGTGAAAAGAAATGCGAGGGAACGAGGGAAGAACTTAAGAGGGGTGCGAATACTAGCGGCTGATCGTATCCAGTACCGAAAGTGGGTAGAAGGGAACCGACGCAATAAAGGCAAAGGGGATCGGAAAAGAAGAAGAATATGTCTACAGTTTGTGGGGAATAATTTTTTGAAAATGCAAAGAAAATATGCAGCATTTAAGAAATAAACGTTTGTTTTCATTTAGATGCACTACAACTGTATGTTCAAAATTTCAAAAAAACTTTTGCAAAAAGATCTATACAAAAAACATGTTTATTTTTCCGGTTCCAGTTCCTGTGAAACCCCACGAAGCACTACCTGCTACTACAAACTTTCACACATCATATTTGATAAAACTCGGTCAAGGGGTTTCGGAGATATAGGGGAACGAACGTAAATTAAAATCACAAATCGGATTTGGATAGATTATTTCACAATTAAGAAACGAAGCTACAATCCTTGTTTGCTTATTTGTTTGGTGTCGTTGTTATAATAAAGCAAGTGCGTTTTGTTTGCACTGTCGCTAGGGTATCAGAACTCACTTTCCAATTTTTCAGCTGAAAAACAGAAGGTGAAAATGGCATGTTGCTATTTTCTCAGTTAAAAACAAATGTGATTGGCAGATATTTCACGAATTGAGGATTCTGATTGGTTCCTCACAGTAAGGGGTATAATCGCCATTAAATTTAAGCAAACTGCTAATGCGTTTTATTTGTTAGTTTTGAAATTAATTTTACAGTTCGATATATTATTCGAGATAAGTCAATCATATACCAACCAGAACAACCGGAGAAAATTACTCAAACTTGTATTCGTTTTGCTTAGGGCGATAGAAACAAGTTTTGGTAATTATTTGTCTGGTTATTTTTCAATTCGATTGTAAAATAACTCTTGAATATTTTTCATTATGGTACAGAATGGGAAGATTTAGAAAATTGTCAGCTTACATCGGAGTCGGCAGGCGGACGATGACTGTATTGTGGTTCGCCGTAATGTCAGGGTATTGTGATCTTATGGTGCTGCTGAAGCCTGGACGTTCTCATAAAAAAATTATTTTTGAAAAAAAAAGGAAGATATTAAAATTGAAGATTAAGTGTGGGAAAGTTCGTGCGAAGTGCTTCACCCATTCTGTAGTTATACAAGAAGTTTCAGTAAAGATCCAATACGTTTAATATACTACGCATCTGAGTAAAAAAAGATAATGGTCTTATAAATAATTTTATTAAAAGACATACCACATTTAAAATTTATAGATAAGTAAGTGCAGGATGAATTATAATTCGTGTTATTAGTTAACATAAATGTTTACAGAACAAAACCCCCTTTTTATGATTGTCTTGTTCTTAAACATTTGTAAATTAACGCCGAAAATGTATAAAAGTTTAAAAAAATAACTGTGTACTACTAAACTATTATTATTAAAACTAGGCTAAAAATGATAAATAATAAGAAATAACGTTAGCCTCGTAAGCAACTAATCCAAACTATTTTTAACACATATATTGTAATTTACAGAAATAAATTTAAATTAAAATATTTACAAGGCTGTTTTATTTTTTATAGATATTCCTATACATACCGCTTATTTTTGGCAATAGTTCTTAACCTAAGGCTATAATCCAGTCGATCTCTAGGCTGGACACCCCCGACTGTTTTTTCTGAGAAGAATCGCCTCCGTACATTTGTATACCAATACTTTTAATTTCATTTAGTTTTAAAGATTCAGTTTCATTTACCAACTTATTTTTATAATATGGTTTAAATTGTTTAAGTGGTAATTTAATAACATTATAATCTACAAAAGGTGCCTAAAATAAAAAAATAATTAGCTTAATTATTTTTTAATAAAAAAAATTATTACCTCAAATAAATGACAGTATTCCAGATGTTTTTCATTTTTTTCACTTTTATGTTTCAGAATAAATTTGTATCCTTTATTTTTGCCTTGACCACGAACTCTCAAAGCTATACGATTGTAGTCACTGAGGTCTATTTGCTTTTCAGTTTCAACTCCAGCGAAGCCACCTCCATTGGGTTGAGCATTTATTAAAGTAAAGAGCACAACTCTTCTAAGCAACTCCGTTTCTAACAGTACCAGATCAGCTTTTGACATCCCTGATTTTTTGGATGTATCTGATAGTTCTTTCCAATCCGTTACATTGTCATTGTTATTGAAATCGGAAATTAAAAATTGCCTGCAACAAGGTAGAGCGGAATAAATAAAATTGCATTCGGGGAAAAAAGCTGTGAAGATGATAATTAATAAGCAAAGCAAAAGAATACAATTACTTACTTGACTGCAGCAACAAAATAAATTTGCAGAAAAACCAAAGATAATACATAGTAGCTCCTAGCCATTTTGAATTTCATTGAATACTGAACAAATAGGAATGTGGTTTGACCTAAAGTATCTGTAATTCAAGATCTAATATAAAAATTATGCATAATATCTACTCTAGTTTCCTGGTAAATAGGACAAATGTTAAACGATTCTGATATTTTTAATTCTGCATTTTAATAGATGCAGATTCTGCGTTGTTGTGTTAGAGAAACCTTCAAAATAACAAGTTTGTTTTTGTAAGGAATTTTTGAAATAGTTACTAATTTTTTTAACAACTTTTTTAAATATTTAGTAATTTGCAATTTGTTTAAAACTTACTTTTATAAATTTCTACGATTTGTTGCTTTTGCTAGACTTTCATTAATAGAGAATTTGGAAAAATGATCATTTATACCATTAGAATGTAGTCTTCATAAAAAGACGTTGTTATGTACGATTGGAAAGCTTGAAGGTTACTTACTGTATTAATTTTTTAAGACCGTTGTTAAACGAGAATATGTAATGTCATAATGTAATTATCATTGGCAGCTTCACATATGAGCACAAATGGCATGTATGTAAAGCTCCACGTTTGTAAGAGCAATACATTAGAAAAGGTGAAAAGCACTTTTAAGCTACTATTCTATTACTATTTAGGCAAATATTCTTCGCCAATTGGCACAATATTATTTAATTAATTAAACGAAGTACTCTACAAAGTTTGCTTTCGTTGCAACAATAAATGTTTACACCTCCATTGAAACCGTTTATGCCCATGTCCATGTTCAGTTAATTCTTAAAAATCGGAGTGGCAACAAATTGAGTGTTTAAGAAAAACCCGCGATATGCTGCAGCGCACTCTAATTTTTATAATAACACCGGTGAACCACGAAATGTAGTTGCACGACTCTGCATTTTGATGGTCAGCTGACCTACGCGTGGCGGGGAAATTCTCCACCGCGAGCGGCGCCTAGCAGCCCTATTGTACAGTAGCGCATCACATGTTAGTAGCACGTATGTCAATGTGTATCTAGTTCAAACGATGTAGTAACCCCCCATAACCCTCTCAACTTATTCATTTTGTAGATGTGATGTGGTTTATGGATAGATATGTAGGTAAATACAGAGTGTCCCGTAAGTAATGAGACAACGTTCAGATATAGCTTCCTAGGGTTCAAATAGACCAATTACACGTAATATGCCTTAGTAAAAAGCGATTCCTTAAAACGTTATAGCGCTTTAGTGACAAAAATTGTGATTTCATTTTAGATTAAAACTAAAAAAGCTGCTATTTTTTCTGTTTGTAGAGGGCGCTGTTTACGCTACTTCAGCTTGATATATTGGCACATAACTTTTTTGCTGTTAAGTTTTCTCCATAAATTCGGATGTAGAATTCAATTTAACGAAAAACGGGTATATTCGTTAAAAGTCGATAAATACTATTTAGAAGTTTCGGTACACTTACAAATAAATAATACAATCACTCAATGCATTTTATCAAGTAGGTGTGTGTCATTTTGAGTAAGCAAAAGAAAATCGAAAAATTATGCTGAAGTTGCTGTTTTGTGGTGTTGGTGGTTTATTAGCTTTTTATTTTTGTTTTGTTTACTATGACACTTAATACCTACTTAATAAAATGCATTGCGTCATTGCATTTTCTGATGTGCATTGAAACTAGTATTTCTCAAAAACGGTTCATTTTATCGACTATTAACAAGTATACCTTTCTTTTGTCAATTTAAATTTTGCATCGAAATTTATAATCAAAAGCCCGAAAAAGTTGTCAAAATATCAAGCCGTAGTGGCGTAACTAGCGCCCTTTCCAAACAACAAAAAACTAAGTAACACTATCGTGTTTGTAGACCTATCAAACAAAACCACACCGAATTTCAACTTCACTTGATTAAGATAAGCAGTTTTAGAGTTTTAGTCAAAAATAGAATTTTTATCTTAAAGACCTTAATACTTCTTAAGGAAGCACTTTTTACTGAAGCATGCTATGTTGAATCGGTATACCGAATAATGACCTTGAAATAGAAAAAGAACTGTGTGCCTAGCATGCAAGTTCTTAGTGAAACTTCTTCGCGTGTTCTCACTGAAAGTGTTATTTTAAAGTCTATGGTTTAAAAGAAAACGAAAACGGCTAGTCATGTTCTAGTTGACTGTAGGAATCGTGTGCTGGTAATACCAGTACCGATAAAAAAAGCGTGCCATCAAAACCATGGCCATATGATATCAATTTTTTGCTTTAAAATATTTCTAAACGTTTTTTCTTAATTTTGTTCGTTGCGTGTATATGTTGAATTATACAAATAAAAGGTTTGTCGCTACTAAAAATATCCTTACATCGAACGTGAAAAGTCATGTTCCTAATTTTTTTCAAGAAATTAAAATAAAATCATAAACAGCGCCGCTGTATACGCTTTTAAACAAAAAAAAAATACCAAGTCGATATTCTAAGTACTTTTTGAGATATTACGTTATATTTGTTTTTGCACTTACGGGAATAAAAGTACTAATTTGATTCCTTTTTCCGAGGACTAAAGTGTCAACGCTGGAGGAATTAAATATTTTCAAAATATGTACCCATATTATTAATTAAGTAATAATGTCAAAACATTTACTAATTGTCTACTGTTGACAGATTGTAAAGTAATTTATGATAATAAAAAAAAACTGGTTAACAGCACATTTTAAAATTTCGACTGCTTTGATTTCAAATTATTCGAAAGTGCAAAAAATAGCGTATATACCACAGGACCGAGGTGCTTTATTAAATTAAATAAAGCACTTCAGTCCCTTGGTATATAATATACTATAAAAACGTTTAACTCGAAAATTGGTGATTTGGGCATTTTTTAATAATAAAAAAGTTACGTGCCGGTTAAAAACATCGTAGATGGCTAATTTGTATAGCAAATACCGTACTTAACAAGAATATGTCGGTATGACCTGATTTTACACCAAAAATAGTACATTATACACTAAGGGAGAGAAACGTCTTATTTTTCCTGAGGGGTAATTTGAAGCCCAAGGGCTACAAATACATCGAGATAAAAATGGCGGTCTCTCGCGAGGTGTATATATTATTTGCTCCACGATCGGGAGTAGAAACACTTAATTTCATAAATAAAGAATTATAATAAATCGGAGCGAAATTACAATATTTAGAAGCCTTTGGATTGTTTCCATGCAATGTCCATGACAACAGACATTTGTTTACAAAAATAAATATGAAATGAAATAAAAACTCCCCTAGCGAAATTGTTGTCTTATTCCGTCTCTAGAGAGTAAATGCTTTACTTCTGTCACAATTTTGATGCCATAGAAACTGACTTCTACTCCCGGCCGTGGAAAAAGTTTATTTTATGAAGGAAGCAACTTTTCCCTTCAAATTTACATGAAAATTTCAAATGTTATTAATGTTTCAAACGTCGGCATTTAAATTGAAAATTGTATTTCCTTTGTTTTTGTAGAAAGGAAATATCATTGGAAAGTAATTTAATCTTACACAAATATGTTATAAATCATATCTTCGCATGATATACGATCTGTTTGCTTTTCATATAAGCATAGCCGCCACAAAATAGGTACACTCGTTTGAAGGTGTGTCTGTGATTTCCTATGGCGCTTTAAAGACGGCACAATATTTGTCCCTAGGGCGTGAAAATACCTTGACGCGGTCCTGGTCTTCATTATATCAGTTTAATGAATGGTCATGATATACGCTATTTTTGTGATTTAGCAGATGCTGCTACGTGTGAAAGAGCATAATTATACTGCTTGAATTCTTGTCATTATTTCAATTCCCAAAACCTGACGAAATTTGAACAAAATTGCTTTACTTTGTACTATATCAATAATTATGTCTTTTATGTTGAATACTTATCAAAGTGGTTAATTGTGCTAAAGACTAATAAAAAAAACTTGTTTGTAATACTGAATAAACTGCGGATGATACTGAACTGACCAAGTTTCTCTTTTTTCACATTTAACAATTTTATGTTCACGAGAAATATAAAGTAGTATTTTAAACATGTTTACCCAAAACGCAAATTTCTTGAGCCACTTTTTGTTTAATTATGTAATTTTCAAATTAATTAAAATTACTCAAGATATCGAGTCTAAGCATGTTATTTAAATTTTGTAGTTGTTTTGCATAAAATCGCATAATAATTGCAAAAGTTTGTTTATGTTATTATAATACTCATGTAGGTAATCTAGATCAATGTAATTAAGTAGTGTACGTAATAACTCTCACCCGAGTAATTGTTATGAAATTGATAAATGAAAGTGGAAACTTCAGTACACATGTTGAATTATAAATAAATCGTAGATTTCTGTTTTCTGCTTTAAATTTCGTTTTAAAATTTTTTTTTATTGTAAATAAAGCAATTTTTAACTTTAACGGTTTTTTTATTTTAGCGTTATACGTATTTCAACGTATAAGGCTAAAATAAAAAACCTGTTGAAATTAAAACTTTTTTTATTTACAATAAATTAAAATGAACTTCAACGAAGTAAAGCTCGAACTTATAACTATTTATATTTTTTATTTATACTAAAATCTATTTTATTACAAAAATTACAATTTACAAACACAGCATATTAATTTATTTATTATGTAATATTTATCTAACGTCAGCTTATTTCTGCTGCTACGGTTTAACACCGACGCCAGGGAATAAGCCCACGAAAATTCCGCCAAACTCGTTATCCAAACATCCTCTTGTCGGCCCGTCCGGCCTAAAGCCCAAACTATCACATCAGTGGTTCCTTTATTTTTTTTATCAGCGGCTAACTTACAGAATATAGCTCTTGATTCAAAAATGCTATTCGGTCATTTAGTGTTACTTCTTGTATTCGCCATAAGCACATCTCAGCTGCTTGCGGTATCTTCTTTTGCCTTTCTGCGAGAAGCTAGGATTCACAATTCGAGATTACAGTTGGCACACTGATTTATGCAGATTTATTTTAGTTGATTTGTTTTATTTCTCTATTGTTCATAAAATTGTGTTTGTGCGCGTAGTATAATCTTGTTCACACGCTATTCTGTTATTCAGTTTCCTGTTCTCTGCTATGAGAGCCCTTAAATACGTAAAATGGGTCGAATTGCAACTGGCAGGTGAATCACAACAACTTTCCGGAAAACACTTTGAAAATTTGCTAAATGATGACTATGAAGTTTAATATTTGGTTTTTTTATTGATAGTTGAAACTGCAAGCATTACATGTATTTGTTTAAAATTTATTTTTTCCACGGGAAAAATGTTTGAATTATTTTTAACTTTCGCGTGTTTTAAAAAACGGGAAAACTTGAATTTGATACTTAAGCTGTTATAAGCAAATGTTCTGAAAATTATTGTGAAGTAATTTTTGAGTTTTTCCAGAAAACTTTTTATTTGGCAAAGTTATAAACTTTTTATTTCAAAGTTGTAAAAATCAAGCTAAAACGGCGTGAATCGCAACAAGAAGTCTGTGCAGGAATTAGATGCTTGCTCAAAGGAGTAGCTATTCAGACGCTATTTAATCTTATGTAGTAAATTAATGTAAGAAAATGTTTGGAATAGATACACAAAAGTGGCGATAAATTACCTGTATTTGTTTTTTAAATGTTAAAATATTATTCAATTAAAGTTGAAGTTTAGTTTCTGTAAAATCGTGTTTATTATTACTTAATTACATTTACGCTGAAAATGGTTTTTGTGTGTCGCACGCATATTTTATATATTAAACATATTTTGTCGATTTTTTCATGCAAATAAATGGTTTATATTTTTAAAAAGCCTATTATTGTTGCGTTTGACCTCATAGAGGCTATAACACCTAAATAAAGCCAGGTTAAATTAAAAGAGCGGCCGAAGCTCAGTGGTAAGCGCACGGGCTACCAATGCAGCGGATCCGGATTCGATCCTCGGCCCGGTTGTTCTTCCTCGCAAAGCAACCGGAAACCAACGAGGTAGATTTTTCCTCAGGAAACACCTCTCTGGAGAAGAAGTGCATGCACTTCCTGTGGATCGGGGCCCACGTTAAACTGTAGGTCCTCTATGTCTGTCTGTGCAAAATATATATCGCCGCGCACCAAACACAGACATAGGAGAATCTCGCGAATGCGAGAAGGAAATGGAGGAACAGAAGTAATGAGACGGACGTTATGTGACGGAAATGCGGTTGCCTAGATGGAAACTAAAGTAATCAATGTTCCGCTGTGCCGTCACAGACAAACAACTTTAAGTGAGTGTAACGTGTTGCTTTGCTTATATAGCCAGTCTAAGAACAGCACATCTAGTGAGCGATATAATTTATAATACATTTGATTTTCGAATAATATGTTTTTCTTACAGAAACAAGCAAAAATAATCATTTTCAAATTACCTAAGTTTACCCAAGTTACCCAAATGAGTTACGAGTATGACTTTTTGCTTTTGATGTAGTGATTTTTCTACTAAGCAACAAATTTTTTATTTGTAGATTTTAAGATATACATGCAGCGAACTAAATTAAGAATACACGCTGAGAATTATTTTAAAGCAAAAATAAATGTACGGCCATGATGTTGATGGTATGAATTTTTAAAGTGGCACAGTTTTGGAGACAGGGCTAACTTTAGTTTGTAAAGACAGATGTACGGTCGCCATCCGGTGACCTTGCATGCAGACCTTGTAAAGGCAGACAAGCTACAGGTCGGTCTTTACCTGATTGTACTGGGTGTAATTCCCAAATGACGACGCGATCTCAGCCGAAAGTAAATTGCATCATTTGTTGTTGTCGGTAAGAAAATAAAACATTTTCTGACATAATTAGTTTCTTGAGTACTATTTAATTTATTATTTTGAAACAAAACAATATGTTGCTGTAACCACGTCAGCTTGATTTTTCAAAATCGATAATGATATTCAATTTTTCAAAATTGAAAGATAAATACCTCCTAAAATTTCTTTTCTAACCTAGCATGTTTTTGGGCAGACATACTAAAAAAGTTGTCTTCTTTCATAATCCGTCATAAAAAATATAGTGTGTTATTTGAATTTTAGAAGTGAGGGTGGCTGGCATGGCTGAAGGAGGAGCATCGACATGACAACTACAGTGACTTACGTTCCCCTATGCATACTTGTAAAACCAAATTTATAAAAGTTTAAATCTTACATATAAACCTCGGAATCAAGACAGACGCAATAAAGAAAGACGACGCAAACGAAAACGGACACTGATTTTTGGAACGTGGAACATCCAAGGAGTAAACAGTAAGAAAACTGAAGTATTACAGCAATTACGAAAATATAAAGTAGATATGGAAATCCTAACCGAGACAAAAAGAAAGGCCACGGCATTGAAGATTATGGGGGCTATATACACATATTCAGTCATGTACCTAAAGATAAAAGAGCTCGCTCAGGTGTGGCAATAGTAATTCAGAAAAAATGGAAGAAATACATACGAAACTGGAAAGCAATAAATGAACGAATTTTAGAGGCAGAAATAGAAATTCTCTGATACCAGGTAGCTGTAATCGCAATATATGCACCGAACGAAGACGCTAATAACAACGATAAAGACAATTTTGAAAAAGACCCAACAGACACTTTGAATGGAACAAGCAACAGAAAAGAATTAACTGTAACGGAAGACCTGAACTCTAGAACAGGACGAAAGGACAATGATGTAGTAGTCGGAAGTTTTGAAGAAGAAACCTTAAATGAAAACGGAAGAAGGTTACTAGAAATCTGCGACAGATTCTCTTTGAAAATAATGAATGGTCATTTTAAACATAAGGATGTGGACAAATACACCTAGCAACAGTCAACTAGACAACTAATAGTTATTTAAGTATCAAGGAATGTAAGGACGTAATAACATCCGAGGTAGGCGAATACGAGCTGAGGCGGAGCCGAAGCTTGTCGCCTGCCGAGGATGTTATTAGTCGATACATTCCGTGTTACTTATTAAATTTTTCACGCTACCGGCAATGTAAGTAGGCCTACAGGTAGAAATTTAATCATATTTTTAAAAGTTCGTTTTGACAGCTGTCATCGGAATTATTTTTTAAAAGCTCCATTATTTTAAGTTGTCTGTGTTTGTTACCATATCAACGAACAGTTAAAGTCAACATTATTTTCCTAGGAACGTAAGTGACACTATTAAGTTCCGTCGTCAAGGGTAACTAGTACACGAATGTTATCAGCCACTTACGATCCCTGTAGCTATGGATGTAAGGCCTACTTACACTGCCGGTAGCGTGAAAAAAGTATTATTGATTATGTCATCCTCAAACAAAATTCTAAAATAAAAACTCAGGATGTGCGAATATATAGAAGAGCGGAGAGTGGTACAGACCACAACCTCCTATTAGCAAAGGTATAGTTTAAACATGACCGAGGACGAAAGAGAAACGCGGAACTACAGTGCGAGGAAGGAACATTAGATGAAAAAAAGTGCAGTCTAAAATTATTACAACATGAGTCTACAGTATTCCTGTATAAAACTTGCTGCCAAAGTACAAGATGGTATCGGAGGAAGTGCACAAGAAATGTATGATACCTTAATGGAAAAGTTAAAAGAAGCAGCTTATGAAGCTTTAGGAGAAGTCTAAGAACGGAAGAAAAAAGACGAAGAGTACTGGTGGAATGAAGCCATCGAAGAAAAGGTGAGAGCGAAAAAAGAAAGCACTATCTATACTAGAAGCGGCTAGATACAGGAAACTTAGAAAGCCCCTGGTCCTGGAGGTATTCCAATCAAGCTCCTAAAGCACAGCCCCTCGTGTATAATTGATATACTTAGGGATATATTCAATAAATGCTTTCTGCACCAAGAGAACCCGCCCGAAGAATGGAAATTAGCTTATATAACGCCAATATACATATAAGAAGGGGACAAATTAAAACTGTCCAATTATAGAGGCATTAGTGTGACATCCTCGATTGAAAGACTGTAGAGACGTGTAATAAAATTAAGAATTGAAAAGGAGTTGAAAGACAGTGAAGAACAATCAAGTTTTCCAGCCGGACGATTTTGTATTGACAATGTGTTTACTCTTTGTCAGTTACTGGAAAAAAGACATGTATGTAATATTGAAACACATTTACTATTTGTAGACCTACAACAGGTATATGATACCGTTTCACTAAAACAATTATATGCCGTACTAGAAAAAAGTAAAACCAATACACTTTACGTAAAGAAAATACAATAATAGTTATTTACGTCACTAGTCCGGGAAGTGACATATTAAAGTATGAGTTTAGATATTTGCGGACGAGGCGACGAAAGGAGCCGAGTCCGAAATTTCTAAAGGAATGCTTTAATAATCACTTCACGGACGTGTATCGTACAAAATTTTATTTCATTACTGCCAAAACCATTTTTTATTTGAATATTTTCTTTTTATAAAAACGTCATTTTTAAAATTTATATTCTGTCAAATTAAACATTCGCTGTTGGTATTTCTCGTTGCTTAGCTACAAATAGATGTGTTTGATGAATTTTTCTCCAAGCAGTCCGGGAAGGGCTGCTAAGCAACACTTCCCGACCTTGGCCTGTAATGTGCCATTTCCCGGACTCAAATCAATGACGTAAAGTGGTATATAGCGTACAGTATGAAAAAAAGAAATTATACAGTAATGGTTATAGTACGGTCAAATTAGGCAATAAACTTTCCGAATTTTTTAAAACAAACAGAAGCCTGCGGCAGGGCATTGCCTCGACACTTTTTAAAATCTACAGTGCAAACGTTCTTTACGAATGACAAAGAAAATATAAAGCCACATGGGAATACCTATCTATGATGAACATTTACATAGTTTGTTATTTGCAGACGACCAAGTAGTTATTGCAGCAGATCAAGACGACATCGAATATATGATGAGGAAACTTTATGATAATTGTGAAAAATGGAAGTCAAAAATAAATTATGCCAAGACCAAATATTTGGTCGTAGAGGGAGAAACTGAAGATTTAGATCTAGAAACTGGAAAAATAAAAAGATGTACATAGTACAAGTACTTAGGAGTAACGATTTCCAAAGAAGCGAATAGCCAGAAAGAAATAGATACACGAATAAGGAGCGGAAAACAAGCAATGCAAATATCCAATATTTTGGTCAAAGCAAACAAATGGACGAACGAAAAGAAAAATATACAAGGCAATTATAGAAAGTATGAGAATAAACACAGTCGAGATGGATGCATTAATAAGAAGCTGTAGAATATTACGTGAGCAGTACATAACAAACAAAGAGATAAAAAGACGCATGAATGCAGACGCAACAGTAATGGACGCCGTCGAATAAAAAACAACTTTCGTGGTACAGCCATATGCGGAGAATAAATGGGACCAGAACGATGGCCACGGCGGTTATAGGAATAGGTACCCAGAGAGCGAAGAAAAATTGGACAACTGCCTAGACAGTTTATAAATGCCGCATCTTAGAAGTCTTGCATGCGGGCGGGCTTGGGGGTATGTTGCCATGGCAACAACTTTCTGTTCCATTCTAGATAGATGCGGTGTAATTGTGGCCGCATCATTTCAACATCAGCCTGGTTGAACGGTAGTGGCTACTCGCTAGTGTATCATGCTACGAAAATTGAACATTTATTTATTATTGAATTGTTATATTTAATTTTGTACTTTTGTAGATAGCCATATTATAGTAATATTGGAATGAAAATAATCTAAAATAAAATTATATAATGCGCAGTTAGAGGAAGCGCCTCATCACTGGCTTCGTCACTGCTTCATTTTGAAATGTTAGTTTGGAGGCGTTTTCTCCAATCTTGAAGTGAATGTCCCAGAATTTTGCAAAAACTACAAAATTAAAATAACATAACAGGGTTAGGGTTTGGAAATTGTTCGTTACCTATTGTTAATTGTGTTTTAATTAGTGATACGCTACTGCCTGTCTAAACTTGTGATAGCAGTTGAAATTACAATGGAAAAGTCGTAATTAGGAAATTGTTCGTTGAATATTCCTAAGAAATGCACTAGGGCAGCGTGAAAACGTTTAATTTGTTTATTTGATTTTGGGGTGATTGCAAATGTTTTGTTCACACATAAAAGCTATTTGAGTTTTAACTTCATTTTAATAAATACGTGGGTATCAATATGACTGTGTAAGTATTGGTTTATTATTAGTTAAATGAATTTCATGTTTGATCACATTTATGAATGAATCGCCGGGTAAAAAGAAAATTTCTGAATAGTTATGACAAAGATTCTGATCGCGGAAAGCCGGAAGCAGGTGCAATCTCAGAAAATCTTTCATAACAGAGTCACATTTTTGGGTCTTTACATTCTGTTTCTGTCGCTCCTAGTCAGGCTTCAAATTTAGAGACACTTTTAGGTGACCGCGCTCAGAAGACTTATTTTAGACCGTGGTAGGTATTTTTAGACAGGCTCTAGATAGAGTCAGTAGTTAGAAATAGTTAACGAGAAAAACATTTATCTTTTGAAGGTTGATTTGCAAGAGTTATAAGTTATTTTAAACCTAAAATGTCTATTTCAAATGTTATTTATAAAACCTGCTCTACCGTATTACCTGCGTTTAACATCCTTTGAAAAAGAGTCCTTGGGATAAAAAAAATTAGAAACGAAAGGTATAACTAACTTACTATTGGTTTGCATTAATTCTAGATTACACTTTTCTTATATTTCTTTACAGATAAAATTACACCTGTGCACAAACATCTATTTGACATGCGGGTGTGAAACGATTATTGGAATAAAAACCACAAAATGCAACAGGTGTATAAGGAGTAAAAAAACAATTTAGAGAATTAGCAGATAAACACAGTCTGGGATTGAAGAACAGCGGAAATGCGAATACAAAGTTAATGGAGCAAATCTTAGAGAATGAGGTTTAGATTGATTACTTCTATTGTGGAAAGTAAAACTATAATAGATTAAATCAGAGAATGGGGAAAGAGTGTGTTGATGACGAAAGAAGACGGGACGGGACGTTTGTGATAAAGGTCTCGTAGTGTAACTGTAATAGCTAGTCGAAAAATGTACGTAATTTTAAATTTTACAAGTAATAAATTGTGTTCTTTACAAATAAACATAAAAACATATTGGACAACCATCAACGCAACCAGGGGTGGCTCGAATAAACCTAGCCCCACTTACAAATTAGCTTGTCCCACCGGTTTGCCCACTCAGTAAGCAGCTAGTCAGATCAGTTATCAACGAAGAAAGAATTTAAATAAAAGTAATTCTTTTAAATGACCATTAACGATTACGACAATTTTACGACACTGCACTGATCGTAATTCTGTTATAGTTGATAATGATGAATTATTATCTACGTGGCTTACATAATTAAACTTATAGACTAAGCAGAGAATATGAAACTCGAGTTCATAGTCGCAAATGTTATCGATAATGAACGTTAAATGCAGTTTTTTTTAAATTTAAACTTGTTCGTTCAGTTTGTCCATCTGACGACGAATCGAGGGCGGTAATCAAGTTTGTTGATAAAATGAGTAGAGAAGCGATTTATGTTTATTTAACGACCAAACGTATTTTTAAAAACTATTTATTTTAAAAATTACAGAAATGTCGGAGTTCAATCCGGCAGCCTACTTAATGCAAAGCTAAAATAGAACTAACTCTAAAAGCAGAAGATTTCACACAGGAAAGAAATTATCAAAAGAAATACAATACTCTTTATCTGTGCTTCTTCATAGAATTGTTATCACATCACTCCTCCATGCCAAGAATCTTAAATATGTGAAGCAATATTTAAGTTTTGCATTGCAGCAAAGATGAATTTGGTACATTATCAGGAGTGATCGCTTTACCTTGCGATTTGTTTAAAATTTCAATTAATTTTGCTTTGAAAGAGTTACGTTTACAATAAAAGTATAATATAGTACATATGAAGGTAATACTTAATAAACTAGCAATAATGAATGAACTAATATTTAAACCTGTGACCGGGGAGTTATCATTTAGTAACTTTTCTTTTTGATCACTAAGCTTTAATTGGTTTCTAACCAATTTTTGGGTATTGATAGGTGACAGGTCAATTTTTGAAATATTGATATTATTAGATTGGTGTACTCGCAATTTACCGATACTGGGTAATTTTAGAGTAACTTCTTTAGTAGAAGAAGATTTCATAGTAAACAGTAATTCATCGTGATTAATCAAAATTGAACAGTCTGGACTCAGATGTATTAGGTTTGACCCTGTAATTTCTTTTCTATTAGTAGCCTGGCTACATTGTATGTCTAAAATGGTTTTGGTAGGTGAACTAATTAGCCATGTAGCTGTGTCAATTTGTAATATCTTGTTTATAGTTAAGTGGAAAACATATGGCTGACATGTTTGATTATCATAGATAGATAATAGTTGTGTTTCACATAATTTTGAATTTGGAATGCTAAAATGGTTATCTTGGGAACAAAAATAATGTCCTACGGAGGTTTGCTGGCAACGATCAGTTTCAATGGGGACGCTGAAATCATTAGTGAATAACAGGGTGTTATAAGAGGGTACGACCATACGGAATTTACCATCTGTAGTATAATATGCAGGAAAAGGAATCAATTTGATTAACTGATAATCAGAAAAAGGTTTGATTAAGGGGATTTCAAAAATAAACGTGAAGACTTTGTCTTTTTGATATATTTTTGTTGTAATAATTGATTCGTATAAATGAAGATATTTGTAATTCGCCGGATAGGGAAGAGATAAACTTTTTTTATTAGAATTTTGGAGTTGGGTCAGAGATTCGGTTATCTGGTTAAGGGATTGAATGAGGTCATTATTATCAACGAGGGAGAGGTGTAGTTGTTGTCCTTGGGCAAAAGTCATGGCATTTTCTAATTCGAGCCAAACGTTGATGAATAGTTGTAATGACTGAATAGATTGATTTATTATTGAATGAGTAGAGTCTGCAGTTAGTATTTGTTTGATTTCTACGTTGTCTAACAAAAATTTATTAAGGTTGTCATTTAGTAATTTTTGATTTTCAGAAAGATCATGTATGGTGGATATAGTATTATCAAGGATATGTGCCTGTTCTAACAAAACATTTTTTTGCTTTTCAGAATTACGTGTTAATTTAGATATCATGCTTTCGTAGCGTCGTCCGTCTTCTGCGTTCAGGTTACCTGTGACAAATTTAATGACAGTACCTATTCCGTCCACTAAACCTCGTTTTTGTCTAGTAGTTTGCATTTCAGGGAACAATTGATTCAGCAACTGATCAGCTTTGTTAATGTATTGTTTAAGGATTAGTAATTGGTTATTATGACTTAACAGGATGTCTTTTAATTCTACAAAACTTCTATGTGACATAGGATAGTACTGGTTTTCTAAAAGGGATATTGATTTTATGAGATTATTTTTGAGAGTATGGTAATTAGTCAATATAGGGGTATAGTCGAGAATTTTAATTACGGTCTATTCTGATTCTTTTAAAAGAGCTTTACCTTTTTGTAGAGGGTATAGTCCAGGATTTTCGTTTAAAGTCTCTATTGTTACGTGGCACTCGAAATTCCGCCAGGTAATAAGGAAGAGGATGGTCGGCAGTGTCCTGTAAAAGGCATCAGGTCATTGGCATGTCTTTTCAAAATACTGTTTGTAGGGGTATTTCTAACGTCGTACGTGTCATGTTCATGAATTTTTTCTACGATGTAGGGACCTACAAATCTAGGCTCTTTTTTATTTCTTGCGTTAGTTTTAACGTAAACATGGTCTCCTATTTTGAATACTTTGGTTTTTCGAGGTTGGTTAAATTTTTCATTTCGGCTTTCCTTCGTAAGGTTTTGTTTGTCATGAAGGGCGTCGTACAGATGTTTCATTTTCTCTTTATGGTTAGTTACATAGTTTTCGAAAAATGATTTTTCATAATCTAGGTCGAAAGGATTTTTATTGTCAGTGTGTCCAAATAATATTTCGAACGGTGTGAGTTTTAAATTTGAATGTATTGAATGGTTATATGCCATTACACAGTACGGTATTTTCCTGTTTTCAGGCATTTCACCTAAAAGTCTATAGTGTTCCAAAAGCGTCGAGTGTAGGCGTTCTACAGGCGAATTTGACTGATGGTGATACGGCGTTGTGACGTGCAACAAAATTTTATGTAATTGCAAGAAATTAATTAGGGGTTGTTTGTTAAATTCGTTGTCTACTACTAATACATTAGGAGTGGTATAAGTTGTAATGAAATAAAATAATCGATCGGTTACATCAATTATGTTACTAGAGCGTAATTGATAGGCTTGAGCAAATTTAGAGAAGGCGTCTACTAGAGTTAAATATTTTTGACTATTAATTTGAAATATGTCCATATGGATAGTATGGAATGGGCGATTAAAAGTTGGGGTTAACTGTAAAGGCTGTTTTATCGGGTTTCGATTGTATTTTTGAATTTTACAGGTTTGGCAGTTATTAATAAAAATTTTAATATCGTTAGTCATACCTTTCCAGAAATATTTACGTTGCAAATGTTCAACAGTTTCGGATATTCTTCGGTGGTTTGTTTTACCGAGATGGTAATTCATTATTTGATTTTGTCGTTCTTCTGGATTAATTATATATGTAACTTGTGTGGTACATTTGTGAAATTTGGGGGTGTTTTCGTTTGTAATTGAATTTACATGTAGGGAAAATTCTTGGTAAAGTGAATCGTTGGGGAAGTAACAATAATAATGAGTTTTTGGTTCACAATGTTCTATAAGCAATTCATTAAATTTAGTTTGCTTGTTACTAGGGTTTACAAAAACTGAATAGTGGGTAACTCCATCGAATTTTGATATTTGACTTTTCCTAGGTAAATTAGCTTCGATAAATTCTATCTGTTTATTAAAATGTTGTAATGGTTTATCACTAATGTCTATTACTGGTGTTGAGCTTTGTTGGGTGTGAATAGTATCTATTAATGAGTCATCATCGTTGTTTGGGGATGCTAGTGAAATATTTTGAGTAGGAGTTTCGAGGATGGGTATGTCAAACAAATCATCAATATTCGGCGTTTCTGACCGATTAGGTATTACACTGAAGTTGGGGGATGTCGGCTCAGGTGTATTTATTCTGTCTACGTCATGTATAATTTCATCAATTCCGTCAAAGATATCGTCATTAATAGTTAGCGGATGGATTTGAACTCGAGAAAGTGCGTCTGCTACCTTATTGGTTTTTCCAGGTAAATATCGAATGTCGAAATTGAATTCTTCTAATCTCAAAGCCCATCTCGTGAGTTTTGAGTTTGGTTCTTTAAGGTTTCGGAGCCATACTAAAGGTCTATGGTCTGTGAAAAGGGTGAATTTGGTTCCAAACAAATATGGCCTAAATTGTTTCGTAGCCCACACGATAGCTAATAATTCACGTTCTATTGTGCTATATTTTTGTTCTGTGTCGTTAAGCGTACGTGAAGCGTAGCTGATAGGTTTTCCGTCTTGCGAAAGAACTGCACCAAGTGCAAATTTTGATGCATCTGTAGTCAATTCGAATGTTTTATTAAAATCTGGGTATTGTAAAATGGGTTCGTTAGTCAAAAGGTTTTTACAATATTCAAAAGAGTCTAGGAAATTCTGATTATGGACAATTTTGTTTTCTTTTTTTAGGCAATGGGTGAGAAATTTGGTAATGTTTGCAAAGTCTTTTATGAATTTTCTATAATATCCAAAAAGTCGTAAAAAAGATTTAATTTCGGTTCTGGTAGTGGGTAAAGGAAAATTTTTGATGGCTTCAATTTTGGAGTGGTCTGGTTTGACTCCATCTGGCGTTATTACGTGTCCTAAATATTTTACGGTTTTTTGGAGAAATTCGGATTTATCTAGCTGAATCTTTATGTTGGTGTCTTTACATTTCTGGAATACGTTTTTTAAACGACTAATGTGTTCCTGTAGTGAACTTGAGTATACAATAATGTCATTAAGATATACTAGGCATTGATTAGGGGTAAGTCCTGTCAAAGCAGTGTTAATTGCTCTTTGGAAGGCAGCGGGGGCATTTTTTAAACCGAATGGCATACGTTTAAATTGAAAATGACCTTCTTCTGTAGAGAAGGCTGTTTTTTCCCTATCACGTTTTTCAACTTCGATCTGGTGGAAACCAGAAGCTAAGTCGAGTGTAGTAAAGTAATTAGCTCTTCCTAAGTTATCTAGTACTGTTTCTATTCGGGGTAAAAAAAAATTTGTCGTCGATAGTCTGTTCGTTCAGTTTTCTATAGTCGATAGCTATTCGCCACTTCTGTATACCAGAGGCGTCGCGTTTCTTAGGGACTATCCAAATCGGAAAATTATAAGGTGATTCACTGGGTTCGATTATGTCTTCGTTTAACATTTTGCCAATTTGTCTTTTTACTTCTTGTCGGTGTACATGTGGGTATCGGTATGTTTTTGTAAATATGGGTGTGTCTGTCTTTGTCCTTATATGGTGTTTAGTTAGGGTAGTTGAGGACAGAGGTAATTCAGGCGTGTAAAATATTTCTTTGTATTCTTGACAAAGGTTTGTTAGTAATGCACGTTCCTCAGAATTTAGGTGGTCTAATCTTAAATTATTATGTAAATTTTGAAAAATCAGTTGTTTTCGTTTGGGTGTTAGATTGTCATGATTATTAATCTGAACCTGGTCGTTTGCAGAAGTATAATCTTCGAGAATGAGTGGTTGAGAAATAGTCAAAGTTTGGGGTTCGTTAGATAAATTTATTAGGCTGGTACAGAACCAGTTATTTTTCAATGTTATGATGGCTGAAGGCATTAGCACGTGTTTAGTTAGGTGTAATTTAGGAGCTAATTTGTAACCATCTTTTCCTACCGCAGGTAATGTAACGAATTTTTCTACTCTAGGTGGCAATGTGATTGATTTCAAAATTTTTTTTGAGGGTTGGATTTTTGAAAAATTGCACTGATTACGTTTCTGTTCTTCTTGTTTTAATTTCGATTGGTTATAGTAAAATGGTACTGTTGTTTTATCAGTTTGAATGTGCATCCATCGATAATCGATATTTGCGGGTAAATCGGCTAGTAGGTCAGTGCCTATTAGTCCAACGTATTCGGTATGAAAATTAAATAAATAACATAAGTGTGTTCCTCCTTCTGAAAACAAATTTTGAATGGGTACTTTTGCTACCAAATTGTGGTTAGTGGTCCCGTGAGACGTAGTAATTTCAAAAGGGTGTTCGAATATTGATTTTGGAAAATAAGTATTTACGAATTGGGGTGAAAGTATGGTGCGTGAACTTCCTGTGTCTATTAATAGTTTATCGTTAGTTTCTGGGATTATTATATATGGTAAATTTGATTTTGGATTAATTGAAAAAGATTCGACCGAGGCACTTATTGAAAATTTACGGTATCTTCCGTATACTCAACTGGTGGTTCGGGATATTCAGGGAATGAATCTAAAGTTTTCTGTTCTGGTTCATAATAGTCTTGATTTAACATTTCGGGAATTTCAATAGTTTCTTGTTCGTAACAAATTTCTTGAAAATCGGGTGGTTCATGAAAGTCTGCGTTATACAATTCTTGTGAGTGGAAATTTCTAGGCTGATTTGATTGCTGAAAATAATTGTTGGGTCTAAAATTTTGGTTAAGGTTTGAATTAAATGGTCGTTGGGGTTGAGGTTTTTGCAATTGTTGTGAAGCAGGGCGTTTCTGTACAGTACTTGTTTGCATCGGTTCGGGTCTATTAGTAGGTTGAAAATTACGTTTCGGGGCGAACACGTTTTGTCCAGGTTTTCCAAATGGTTTTTGCTCTCCGGGGAATCGCGTTGGGGGTTGGTTTGGATTTAGTTGATAAGTATGGTTAAATTGAGGTTTAAATTGAGGTTGCCTTTGATTGGAGAAGTAATTTTGATGGTTGTAATAAGGTTGGTGATAGCTTTGAGAAGGGGGATGTATTTTATTAGGTGCTCTTGATTGATTTTGAGCGGATGTGTTGAATTTTTGTTGGGGATAAAAATTGGGAGAATAATTTTTTCCTACTCCTTGAAAGTAACGAATATCTAATTCATCTTTAACATAAGTTAATGCTTGTTCTAAAGAGTTGGGTGAGCGACTTCTAATAAAACTACCAAGGGGTTCCAACAAACCGCTTGTAAAAACTTTTAATGCTAAATTTTTGGAAGCTACCATCTTGTAATCTTTTATTGCCTGTGCTTCATTTCCCAAAGATATTTTAGAATTTAATATTGCTAATAACGATCGAACTTTATTGAAAAAATCTACAGGTGTTTCTTTAGGGGATTGTCTGAGTCTAGTCATATCAATTTGAATATTTAATTCGGAACGTTGATCTCCAAAATTATTGATTAAAACTTCTTTTAGCTCATCCCAAGAGTGATATGGATGGCGAGTTATAATTTCGAGAGCAGCGCCTTTTAGGCGATTGCGGGCAGCTGATAAAAGTAATTTATTGATATACGCGCCAGGGTTTTGTTCTTGCCAAAATTGCGAGAAGATATCTTCTACAGCACGGATATATTCGCTTAATTCTACGGGATTTCCTTCAAATTTAGGTATTTCATTAAGAATACTCATATGAAAACCTTGTGGGTAACCATTAAATGGTTGTGCAATTAGATCTACAGGGGGTTGTCCTGCTTGAGGAGCTACTCCTTGTTGATTATCCATTATAGCTAGTCTTAAACGGGGTGGTCTTAAAATAACTCGTTGCAAAGGTTGTGGTTCTAAATCGTTTATCTGATCAGTTTCGCTATCAGATGATGTGTCCGTACTAATCATTAATCACTCAAAAATTAAATTTTTTTTTTATGTTAGTAGGTACTTAAATTATTTTGGGCAGGGTTCCTACACATAAAACGTGAGTAAATTCAGAAATTAAGTATACCTAGTGTATACACTGAATTGTCTCGCTTACCACGTTTTACTTGAACTTAATCTATTTTTATATCTATGTTAATATGTTTTAAATCAATTTAATAATCACTTTCACTTGATTAATGTAGTAAAAAAAATTCTCTTACAATTTCATATTGATCCCAATGATCAGGATTGATCTCGATGATCAGGTGTTCGCTATGAACTGCTTTTCTGCAACCAGCGATGCTCGGTCCTGGGGCGATGCTTGTCCCTCTCAATCGGATTACTGGGTTACGCAATTTGCCGTCTGAGTTGATGTAGATTCGGGGATCCGACAATTAAGAGTTAAACTCAAAGAGCTAAATTTAATTTTGATTTTTGAAAATTTTATAAAGCCCTTTTGTCAGATCCTACAACGACTGCGCCATTTATGTTTATTTAACGACCAAACGTATTTTTAAAAACTATTTATTTTAAAAATTACAGAAATGTCGGAGTTCAATCCGGCAGCCTACTTAATGCAAAGCTAAAATAGAACTAACTCTAAAAGCAGAAGATTTCACACAGGAAAGAAATTATCAAAAGAAATACAATACTCTTTATCTGTGCTTCTTCATAGAATTGTTATCACATAACTAGCGCAGTGCAACGGATTGTATTTCCGGACTTAGTCAAAATGGAAAACCAACGAGACACGTGGCAAAACAATTAAAAACAGAGCCTTCATTAATTACTGATACCGACGTGACCACAAAATATAGGCAACCCAACTTACACTGGTGGTAAGCCTTTTATCCAAAAATTTCCAAGCCGTTTGTTAACTTATCAAGGCTTGCTTGTTCACATACATAACCTCACTTTGAGTGTTGACAGTGACACTTACAGGGAATTTTTTGTTACCACAAGTACCAATCCTAAACTGACTTCAACATCTAAATCCAAAACTCTCTAAGTCACTGCGGACCAAAGGTCACGTGGGTATCGGTAATTAACGAAGGCTCTGTACAAAAGAATGGAACGTAATGAGTAACGAACGACTAAACCATCTCGCAGTTATAACCATTGAACGTCCTACTGATAAATCTAAAACAATACACGAATTTGGTGTAGCAGGGGCGCACGAAGCACTCTTTATTATGTCTGTTATTCTAGTAAAATTTAAATTTTAATTAACACCCCCACCTTCAATTAGACCCTATAGTTACGTCAGTGACAGTTTGCCTACAACCTGACATATTGTATCATGCGTTCAAAAAGGGGCCAAGTGGTTTTGGATGCACCATGTATGCTATACTAGCTAGGATTGGTAAAACAGTGACAATCAAAGTCTTTTTAACTCTTTTTTAACGCGTTTCTTTGTACGCGGATTAGTCGTGTTTACAGTTCCAATGTCTATTTTCCACGGTTATAAAGGTAAAAATTGTAAACAGTATATAATAAAATACTTTACTTTTTATATAAACATTTATCGTACAATACTATATACACCAAATACAAATGTATAAATTAATACTAAGACGGGTATCATCTGAGATCTGCAGTAATAATAACCTGTTTAAAACTCTTAGTACATTTACACATTTGAAATATTTTGACTAGTCTTTGTAAACAGTCGTAAAATTATACAACTTTTTATTCGTCTTCGATGAAACATTCATCCAAAAAATTTTCTAAAGAATGGTATAGATGGGGTCTAACAGCAGCAAGGCCATGATCTTCATCAGGATAACTCTGTAAATACAAATTGTAAAGGATTAGATAAAAATGTAGAAAAAATATTTTGAATAGGCAGATTGGCATGTGATGGCTTACCATTTGCCTGAATAAAATATCTTTCTGCTCCAAAACTTTTGCCCATAACATTGATTGCTGATAATGAACATTATCGTCTAACGTTCCGTGAATTAAGAAATACTGCTTATCTCGCAGTCCTTCATATTTAGTTACCAGTTGTGCATTTTCATAACCCTTCAGATTATCATCCTCAGTTGGAAGACCCATAAACCGTTCGGTATAAATAGAATCTGTTTAAAATAAAAAACAAAACTCATACAACCAATTAAAGCTTAGGTATTATAACCAAATATTACCATAAAGTGTCCAATCTGTTACCGGAGCAACAGAAATTCCACATTTAAACACTCCTTCTGTATCCTCAGCCAACGCCATCCCCGAAGCAAAACCACCATAACTCCAACCCCAAATTGCAGTTCTACTTTCATCTACATATGGCAATTTTTGCTGAATTAGTCTGAAATAGAAAAAGAGCGTATATTTACAGCAATTTTTAAGAGAAAAAATAATTTGTCTTGCCTTGTAACATTAATTTGATCAGCAATTTCAACTGTTCCTAAACGTCGGTATAAAGAAAACAAAAGTTTATCTCCCCTTAATCCAGAACCTCTACCATCTATGGTTGCATAAATTATACTTTTATTTGCTGCCAAGTAACTTCCCCAATCTATGTTAAATCTGTCCACCACTTGATAAGAATCTGGGCCACCATACCTAAAAATATAATAATCTTAAAGCAAAATAATATAAGTAATTACTTGAAAAATGTACATAGTCAAACGATATTCTATGGAATGTAAGATAATAGATATGTATTATACAAGGGAAAAAAGTAATAGATTTTAGCTCGAGGTGTCTGTTTGTCTCCCGACGCGAAGCGGAGGTAGACACTCACACCGAGAGCTAAAATCTTACTTTTTTCCTGTGTATAATACACTATTTTTTTCTGTGAGGGGAAAAAATGTAATATATTGAAAAACATATATAATAAAGTCGGAAAATTGGTCAACGTGGAATTTGAATTTTTAAACTAGTAAGCTGTTGTAGCGGGAAAAAAGTAATTACTTTTTTCCCCGGGTAAAAGGAAAAAAGTAATTTCATAAAAAGTGATACTTTAGTACCTGTCAAGAGAGACAAAATGTTAAACTTTTTTCCCGTCACAGAAAAAAACCATTTAGTAAACACCCTAAAAAATTCGCAAACAAAATAGCCGAACTATATCATTCTTTTTTCATAATAATGCACAGATATTAACACTTCATTAAAAAAAACTGCTTTTTATAATCATGTAAAAGGAATATTTTAAATTATTTCTTACACATTATCAGGGCTGCTAGTCCTGACTCTACTGAAAAAAAAGGGGGGACTTAGGTGTAATTAAGGGGACCTAATAGTTTAAAAAGGGGGACTTAGGGAGACCATAAATTTTGAAAGTTAATTATACGAGATTAAAATAAATTATTTTTTGTTAATTACACGGATGCTGCATAACATTAAATTCAAGTAAATAAGCTGTAAAAAATACGGAAATCTGAAGTTCAAACCCTATGCAGTTAAAATTCAATATTTTTACATTTTAATTGTTTCTTTTGTTTAATTTCTATTGTTCTGTATGTTTTTATTGCTACATTAAGCTTTCTGTAATAAAATAAGTCAAACTTGAATAACAGAAACAATACAAACATGTACAAATGTCATTTTACACAAATTTATAATTGCTTTTTTTCTGATAATATAAGTTTGACTAAATATAAGTACTATATTATAAAAACAACAATTAATAAATAAATAACGTCTACCAGGGGTCGGTTTGAACACTAGATTTCCGCATTTGCAGCGCAAGCATATGCATTCATTTATTTACCTGAATTTAATGTTCACAGCATTAATGTTATTAATAAATAATGTATTTTATTGCATTTTACTCCATAATATGGACTATATGGAGTACCTAATCGTAATCAGCCTTTAGGTCCCACTGCTGGGCATCGGCACTCTTCTCTGCCACGTACTCTCCTTAGCGCTAAAGTGGAGTGGGGACCTACAGTTTAACGTCGAATCCGAACGATTGAATTCCAGAGAAGGTTTCAGGCATTAAGACCCCACGGCTGCCTACACCGGATTGGGGAATGTGAGTGGCGGGTTGCTGCATAGATTTTTATTGCTGCATGGCTTCGGCGGGGAATCGAACCCTAGACCTTCAGCGTTAGAGACTGAGCGCCCAACCTCTGAGCTACCGCCACTCTCTGGAGTAATACTTCATACAATTAACTATTTTTACCATTATTTCATGAAATAGCACAGTTTGAAACCATTACTTTCACAGAAATAGCAAATAATGCAGGAAATTACACGCGTTCCTCTATGTTCCTGAATAAAAGTAGACATCCCCTATATACTTCACATTTAAGTTTAAACTACACCTTAATCACGCACGCCACTTCTTTTCAATAAACGCAATAATTCATAGCACATAGAAATGGAAGTTAAATAATAAAAAAACGCGCAAAATTTAAATTTGAAATTGTGCTCACATGTATCTAAGAGACCATTATTGATTTTGGGAAACTTTTGGAGACCACCTTTGAAAAAGGGTACCGAGTCTCCCAAATGGGTACCATTTGGCAGCTCTGCATTTTGAAATATTGAATGTTTCCGGGTTAAGTATTGTTCTGTGGTAATTAAAATTGTTATTTAAGTACTACTCAAACTGTTGACGATGTATCATTTGCGAGTCTATCTTTTTAACAATAGTTTGTTATGTGTTCTATATTTAAACTTACACGTTAACAAGCATTGGGTACTTTGTATTGCCACTTCTATCTAGATTAGGCGGTAGTTTAAGTAAAACGTTGGCTTTAAATCCATCAGCAACATCAATAGAGAATTTTTCAATCTTAGGGATCGAGACGCCTTGAACAACTTGATTTATTTCTTCATTATTTTCCCACACTGCTATTCGTTTGCCTCTTGATTGCAGAGTGCTTTCTGGTACTCCCGGACCTTCACAATTTAGCGTGTACTGTGAAAAATTCTTGCTAAATTCGGCAGAATTATATGTACATCCTTCATTCGTTACAGAAGACCGTAAAGTGCAAGTTAAACATCTCGTTTCAGCTGTGTTGGTAGACACACTGTATACATGCTGAACAGACGAATCACTTTCTGAAGTTGCTTGGTAATATCTGAAGAATATTAACTATAAAGTAATATTTAAATAATAAAGAAAATAATACGTACACTAATTGATTTTCCTCATCCCATCCTAAAATTTCTGTGACAACAAGTTTTCCTTTTGTTAAAGGTTTTGCATCTGAATTTTGTGTTCTTGTTAACAAAGTTACATGCCTGTAGGCTCCTGCATTGTCGCCTTGATCTTGAGATAATATTACAAGCAACTTTGAACCATCTTTCGAGAAAATTGGAGGTGTAAATAGTTCAATCCAACCACCTTCTTGTCTTAGATTTTTAATCTAAAAATGTTACAAATATATTAATTGAACAATACAATTTTTTTTTGGTATAACAACACTTACAATTTCCGTCGTAAAAGGTTCTTCTGTGCTGTAAGTAACGATAGAGGCTTCGTTCTGAACTCGGTTCATCCAAATAGCACTAACAACAGTGTTTGTGGCCCACTCAACCGCTGATAGAACAGGATCTCTTTAAATTTGAACCATTTAATAACGCTATTACTGTTGTAAACAAAATTATATCTACTCACTTATCCACAATGTTGCTTGGTGCTTCAAGATTAAGTATCGCCGAATCCGCCTCGAGATCTGCTACATGTAAACTCACGAACGGATTCCTTGTACCTGGCTTTAGGCAAAATTTAAATTTAAATAATTTATTTTTTATTATGATTATAACCTTAATATATTTACGTGGTTTACCTTGGGATATCTCACTTGTACTGCTCTTGTATATTGAAAATCTAGACTTCCCGGTTCTCCATAAACAGGAAGCGTCATAAGTTTCACAAAAGTGTCAGTGAATTTTGCGTAGGCCAATTTTTTACCATCTGGTGATATCCACAAAGCCTTATTGGAACTAAATATTTCCTCTAAAACCAATTTGTTTTTTAATTAAAAATTTATGTAATTTATGTCTAAAAACAACTTAAGTTGTTTTATTATTAATATTGCATAACAATGTAACAACTGTTGCACTGCACAACTTGTATTTTCGTTTATTACAAAAGAGACAGTTTAAGAGAAATACTTATGCTAATTCGTTTTGTTTTCCAAATTTGCTTCTAGTTTTTAAAAATCAATACCGTGATAGCATTTTAATATGACCAAGCTGATAATAAGCTAACCATCACATAACAATAAAATGGTCATTCCGATTACCATCAAGATAAATTCTTAAGAACACTAACCTTCATAAACCCAATCTGGAATTCCATTATACACATTTCCAAGGAGTCCGTCTGTAGTTATCTGTTTTACTTCAGGAGACGTAGCACTGCTACGGTAATAAATATTATTCCTAGATACAAAAACTATAGAATTTCCAATAGGTCCCCATACAGCCAGTTGTAAAACGATTTCCCCATGTGCACTGAGGCTGCTAGTTCCTTTTGTTTCCAAATTTATTATGGTATATTGTGCTACATAGCTGTGTCGGTATAACTAAAATTTGCAGGAATTAATAAAAATTAAGCAAGTTCCGTAAATAAATACAAACTTTTCGGAAGTCGTGGGCTACCAACAAAAATTTATGATCTGCTGATAACGTAAAATCGACAGCTGTTTGTAAAACCTGAAAGAAAAGCAACATTTTAGGATTGTCATGTAAATCGAAGCATATATGGCTTTATATATTTCAGTACTTACAGTTGTACTAGCAGGAAGAAGTACTTCAGGTTTTAATTTTTCTGTATTGTATAAAAGTATATCGCCGGTTTCACTTTTGTATAATATTTCATTACCTGTAAAAATATATTTTAAAACATTTCTAGTCACGTTGTACATACTTTATACAGGGTTTCCCAGGAAAGTTGAACTATATGCAAAATGCACGGGAAATAATATTTCAGATTTTATGTCCCCAGGATACTTTGGCTAAGAATGTAGACTGTATTATTGCTATTAGCTGTTATAAGTGCCGTTTAATTAATTAATAATAATTTTTACACTTATAGTTAATCAAATTTCTAAATAAATATTAATAAATTCAAGACGTGCCGTTTTAATCCCAGAGTCACAATAATACTTCGTAATGTCTCCGTAGGTACATGTTTAAGACATCTGCCGTTGATGCAGAAAACCCGGGTTCTAATCCTGGGTAGGATAAACTTTAATTTTTCTAAATTTATGTAATTTTCACACTAGTTCTGCAATAAAATAGCAAAAAGAACACAATTTGTACAGTAAATTGTAATTTTAACACGTCAGTTAATGAAATAATTAAATTGATACTTTTTTATTATTAAAACATAAATAAACATTAACATTTCAGTTATGAAAGGATGAAAACAGTTCAAAAATTAAATAAATAACAAAAAAAATTTAAAAGTGTGTCCTAAACAGGATTAGAACCTGCGTTTTCTGTACGAAGAACAGCTACGTTGAAATTATAAAGAATTATTGTTACTCTGGTTATTAACAAAACATGTCTTCCGTTTGTTGAAATTTATTTAGATTTTTGCTTAATTTTAAATGTAAAAATTATTATTTTTTGACTAAATGGCACTCATAACAATAATACAAATTAAATTCTTAATTCTAAAAGTATCCTGAGGACTAAATCTGTATAAATATAATTTCCCATGCATATTGCATATAGTTCAACTTTCCTAGGAAGCCCCGTATGCTCTGCTCTTAATATTTACATTTTAGACAATTACAAGATGTGTAGTTTTGCATAGATTAAAAATACACTTCTGGCCTTGAACTTTTGATTAGTATAAAATGTTTATGGTAATGTTATGTAAAACCTTACTTATATAATTGCAATGCTTTACGGTATTTAAAACTCGCAAAATAATCTGCATTCAAAGATTAAAAAATTTAATTATGAATGTTATTTAAATATTACAGAAATAATAAGTATTGATTTTATATTTATAGCATCACGCATTTGTAATGAGAACGTGCAATTGTTATAGTAAAATGTCATGACTTTCATTATTTACTTTTAAATATAGTTAAAATGCACGTAAAAACTGCAGTGCTAACGTAATGGTCTTATGGATCTATTATCGCCAAAGCGACAAAAAGGTTTTAATATTAGGTATAAATTATAATGAAAGAAAATAAAAAGTTATACACAGTGTCCCAAGCCTATCCGAACATAGGGAAATAACATGTAACAACTTAAAGTATCGTATAATATCTCTCCGTAAATGCACACGTCAATTTCAGACGTTATAACGACGAGGAACGGACATTTTTGTATTATTTGCTAGAAATTTTAGTAAGCTTCTGATTAAATTACGGCTTTAATTAATCAATTTACGATTACCGCCAACTTTTTTGATTTTGTTAAATTTCTCATAATCACTTTTAGTTTATAAAATCTAATCTTAGTTTTGGTAGTGCTTTCAGTTTCTCCATGTTATTTGCCTATATTCGGGTAGGCTTGGAACACCATGTTTGTGTCCGTTAACACAGTTACTTATGGTGCAATTTTTATTTGCTTGTGATGCCATAATTGTAAATTGTAAAAAAATATTAACTTGTTACCAACAACTTGTTTTTGTAAAATTAATATAAATAAAAAATAGGAAAGACCAGTTCTTCTGTCTAAAAAATTACCTGACACCCATGTCCCGTTGCCACTAAAACTTCTAGGGTTAAAACGTCCTTCTAAAATGTCTTCTAATGCAATGGCTTTATCTTCTTTTTCTAAAGCAGCTGCTTCAGCAGAATCAGTGAAAATTACAATAGCCGCAACTATTAGCGCTATCACAATTAGTGCCACAGCTCCACCTGTTATCATTATAATTCGTTTTCGTCTTTCTAATCCTTTTTCTGCTAGTAGTTCCTATAAAAAAAACTATAATTAGATTTGCCTGGATAAAACAAGTCTATCAAATATGTATTATGTTGTGTTTGTGCTTAATAATTCATCTAGATTCTATTCATCATTTTCGAATAGTTAAAACGTTTCAAACTCTTATTTGTGTCTTATGAGTGTAGATGGAGATCTATATTATTATTCGAGTGTGTAGATGACATTTTTAACTGTTAATTTTTTTATTTTATTGAAAATTGGAGGATATTAAAAAAGTATCAATAACCGTATTTTTTAAACTAATTTAAATTTTTACAAAAATCAATAATCATTCTTGTTTTTTAAAATAATACCTTAGCTTTAAAATTGTGACGGTGAGTTTATGTTAATATGTAAGTATCATACTCGTTTATTTCTATTTGTTTATATAAAATATAATCTATTTCGTTTAATTTGACCAAAGTACTTTTTTGTAAGAAAATAATAGCTATTACGGTTATTATGACATCACTGGAGGGGGGCATCATTGCTATTACATTAATTCTATAAATTATTCACTAATTCCGCCCATTTTTTTTATCCAATCGGTTAAAACTTCAAATATTGTGAATGCATATATCTATAAAATTATAATAATAGTAATTTTTTATACTTATACTTAAGTACAAAGAATTGACGATTTTTATCAAAAACGCATTAGACGAGTCAATCATAAATAAAATTTCATAAAAACATTTCCTGCAGCAAACAATAGCTAATGGGTTGAAAACGATTGGGCAATCGTAGGTTTTCATTTTACATTATTACTAGTGAAGCGTGATTTTTAAGTATTGGTACCATTTTCAAATAATTCAGATCACATTGGTATAGACAGGTGTGGCAACGAAGGGGTTTTCTATTGTTCTTACTACAATTTCTTTTGTAAAATATAAAAAACAAAAATAGAAAAATTACGAAAAATAAAGGAAATGCAAAATGCATTTAATTATTAAATTAATGATGCAATTTTACTTTCTCAGCACTTTGTAACAACATACATAAATATTTACAAACACTTCACGTAAAATTAAATGTTACAGTGCTTATCACTGACAGTGGAATAAGATTCTATACTTATTTAAAAAAATTAATAACATTATTTGGGGAAAAACTATTTCTTCGCTCTATTAATTTTGTCTAGTCGACGCAGTACCAAAACTTAAATAAAGTTATTGTAACTATTGATGCTACACTTTTATCGCTTGTTTTCCGAAATTACGTGATTTTAACTAAGCCCACCGATTACTTCTAGTCAAAAAATATATTTTTCAGTTTTTGCACGTTTTTGATAACTCTATAAATAAAGTTGTTATAACCAGTTTTTATCCAAAGTCGTTAGCGCAATATCTAGCTAGCGCCTTTACTGTGCCAACGCCTTGGCTTTGAAGCGAGTGGCTTGTAGTAAATCAAAATTTCGATTATTTCTATTCAGGGTGTATCAAATTATCTTGGCAGGATTGTGAACTTTTTTATTATTACAGCTACGGTTTAGTTTAGGAAAGCAGTGTAACTTTTTACTTTCCCATACTTCTATTGAAGTAAGAAAAGTTATAAATTCATGCAAATTGTAGAATTTCAGATTTTAACGGAAATGCACGTTTTAGAGTCCAAAGAACCCAAAAAAGCAATTTAAAAAACATATCTGTCTGTAGGTGGTTGCGTTCGTTATCCTATATCTCCGGAACCCCTTGAACGATTTTTATAAAATTTGGTATGAGCAAGTGTTTTAGTTGCGGGTAGTTTTTTTAAGGTCTTTAACTTGAACCGAAAACGGAAATTAGACATGTGTTTTGGTGTAATTTTTTTACAAGCACATTTTTGAAATTTTGAAAACATAGAGCTGTAGTGCATGCAAAGGCAAATCAAATTTTGTTCCTGAATGCTGTATCTGCAAAACTAAGGCCGCTACAAATTTTTGAAAATTTTCTGACTTTAAACATCAATTACTCAAAAACAAACTACCCATTCAATAAAATTGTGATATTATTTGATAGCTCTTAATAAGTATAGTCAAGTGACGTAAAAATATTTTTCGAAATATTAAAAGTGTACAGATTTTGGACATTTAAAAAAAATTATTCCCGAAAAACTATCTACGCCATTTTTTTAAGTTTTTTGAAGTTGCAGTGAAATACAAAGTTGTTTTTTACTAATCTCCTAAACTTTACTTCGACGCCCTCCAGGAGTTTATGAAAAATTTGAAAATTTATAATTGTTTTTTCGAAAACGCAAACTTCAACCGTTTTTAATCTTTTACAGTTTGATAGCCTATTTAAAGTAGTTCATTGGAGTTAACAAGAATTTTCAACCATATTAAAAATATATGTATATCATTTTTTGCATATTTTTGATAACACTTTTAATAAAGTTGCTATAACCATTTTTGGTCCGAAGTCGTTAGCACAGTATCTAAATTTCAAGTATTTATTTGACCGCGAATATTTAAAACGTAAAAAATATGGGAAAGTATCAGCGCTTTGCTGCATTTAAATCTACCATCATAAATGAACTGTGATGGTTGGTTTTTAAGTTACAGCGATTGAAAGAAAAAATGCACTTTCTCCATATTTTGTTATTGAGACGTTAATGTCAAGTAACCAAAGACATAACAATTTATAACTAATGTTAGAAGTGTTTTCTTTCAGCATGACTTCTAATTTTGTCACCACATTCCAGCATCATCAAAATTGCAATTCTCTGTCTTTCTGATAATTGAGACAATTTTATCTGTTAGTCCTCACTAAATTAAAAAGTTACAACACATTGTATTTGGCAAACAATGTGGCATTAAAAACAATTGAACCATAATTTATAAACAACATGACATGAGTCACCTTATAAATTGTTGTTATGGCTTTAGTTACTTGATATTATTGTGGAAAAAGTGCATTTATGGTTGTAGATTTGAATGCAGTTTTTTGCAAGCTTTCGAACAAGCCCACCCAAAGTATAGGTCACTAAAAAAAGTTAAGTCAAGGTGGTTGGGGGTGCGGAGGTTGACGTTGGAAAACAAAGGATATCACATAAAGATGCAGTTATATTTAAATCAATTTAAGTGTTCGAGCATTTTTTCAAAAACTAACGTGCTACAGAAATACGAATTTTATACCTTACTTTTGAATAATCCTGTATAAGGTAGAGGTACATATAGTTTATTGTAGTACAGACGCAGCACATACGCATTGAAAATTTGATGTGTATAATTTTAGTGCATTTCCAGCTCGTTTGACGGTTTTCTTAGAAACTCAACTGAAAACTTACTTAAATTTACGAATCGCTATTGAAGGAACATTTTCTATTAGAAATCACATTTTAAGTTGAAACGTTTAATGATTTTTTATCAACATGCACAACGTCAGAATCAAGATTTCTATTAATAAAATATCGTATACCATATCATTTGATACCTTTGACGTTCGTCTGCTTTCATCTTGTACGTAGGTGCAAAAGTGCGTCAACTAATTTATTTTCTGCAGGAAAAATACAATTCTCGAATTTCGTGATTAATGAAAACCAGTGGCGCTACAAAGGCAGACTGTTATTAGAAACAACAAACATTTTACAATTTAATAAAGCAGTGTTTGAGCGAAAACCTAATTGTAACATTTTTTTATAACGGTACATGTTTTTGCATTTAAAGAAACTATTTTCATTCCTGAATAGTGCATTACAGTAGGTAACTACCTCACAAAAATATTTAATCATTTTTCAAACAGTTTTTGGAACATTTTACCGTAGATTAATTTTCAAAGCTTTGCAGCTTTTTTTCAACAAACGTTTTCACTTCTGTTTCGAAATTTGTATATCAGCTCTCAAAAAGTATTTATTAAGATAAACGAATTGAATTTGGTACGAACAATACATTTATAAAATTTAAATGTTAATATTAGTATTTCTTTAACACGTCAATTGTTGTTTTGATAACATGAAAATTTTTATACAGAATAGTTTTGTTTTGTGTCTAGAGTGCCATGACGGGCATAAATAAAACTGTTGCTCTCCAGCCTGGCGTTACCATAAAAATGTTTGTTGTTGTTTGCTTTCCGTATCCGTCGATCTCGGGCGCTTTAAAATTCAGCTAAGAGTTTTTTGAGAAAAAGTCAAAAACTTTAAACAAAACAATATTGGTTGATATTGTTTTTCAGAAAGAGCACTTCCCAACGGTTGCAACGATACCCATAACTCGATACTTTGTTACATTTTTAACCAGTAAAATTAGGTTTCAATTAGTTGTTAAATAAGAACGTAACTACGGTCAACTACAGTTGTTATACTTTTAAACAAAAAAACATCCCAACATTCAAAACAAAAGAGAAAAGCAGTTTATTAACAAAAACAAATATAAATCAAGTAGACAGTAAGAAAACAGCAATTGGTAACGTTTTATTTATAATAATGTAAAATTGAAAATTAAATTTAGCGCAAAAATCAGTTTGAATCGTTAGACGAACAAAAGTTTTCAATTGCTGTTTATTTACTGTCTACTTAATTTGTATTTGTTTTTTTTAATATACTGCATTCATCTTTCGTTTTGAATGTTGTGCTATTCTTTCGTTTGAAAGTATAACAACTGTAGTTGACCGTAGTTACGTTCTTATTTAACGACTAATTCAAAGGTAATTTTACTGTTTAATAATGTAATAAAGTATCGAGCTATGGGTATCGCTGCAACCGTTAGGAAGTACTCCTTCCGAAAAACATAAAACAACACTGTTCCATCTGAAATTTCTGAATTTGCTGAATTTTTAAAGCGCCCGAGATCGACGGATACGGATAGCAAACGATAATAAACCGTTTTATGGTAACGCGTGGCTGCATAGGAACAGTTTTATGCCCGTCATGGCATTCTAGACGCAAAACAAAAATAATTAATATAAATTTTTAAAGTTGTCAAAAACAATTGAAATCCACAATCGTATAAACAATTTTTTCCACTACTAGCATTAAACGATATCATTATTTACTTTGTTTTAGAGCCAAGAAGATGAATTTCTTTCCTAGTGGTTAATAATATTTCATTTTTAACTACTGGTTAATAATGAAAACAATTGCTACCAATCTTTAAATTCACCATAAACTTTCATGTAAAAATCTTTTGATTTTACTGGCAATAACTGTTCACCAACACTTTCTGCACCTTCCCCAATTTCGGGAGGAGTGCAGTTTTCACTCAAATCATCAAAATGGGACATTTTATAATCACTATTATAAAATATATATTTTACATAAATGTCAATTGAAATTAACTATTCTCTTGTTTTCAAGCAAGGCTGATTTATTTTTGTGCATATTTGCATTTGTAATTTTAGTTTTTATTAATGTAAAATCAATTAATTATAAAAGGAATAAAGGTGCTAGTAGTGGAAAAAATAATATATAAACCACGGTAGAGAAGACTTATCAGCCTCGCAACTTATTTCCCTCGATGCTTCGCATCTCGGGAAATAATTCTGCTCGGCTGAGAAAAATGTCTTCTCTACCTTGGTCTATAATATACTATTATTTTAATTCCAAATATGTAAAAATATACAGAGTGTTAAAATGTAAAAATAAGAAAATTATGGTCATATCCGTCGAAACCGAAACTGATAAAAAATTGTTAATTACATCAAATAATTGAATTTTATGTATATATTACCCAAACCAAATTTTATTCGCTTATCTTAATAAATAAAGAAAATATCGGTGGTGAACTATGTTTCGTTTACACCAGGTATACAAATTAATGACACATTTGCATTCGTAAAACAATAAAATTTATTAAAATAATATTCAATTCAGCGCAAATGCTATTAGCAACAGAACCAGTTTCTTCAAATTTGGCGATTAATTTGCGGTAAGCGGCTGAAATGCACGTTCTATTTCTATTTCTCAAATTGTTACTTCTGAATTTTCGTGTACCCGCTGAGAAACTTCTTGCGCATTTGAAGTAACGCTGAACAAGCTGTTTACGATCTTGAAACCTTTAAAACCATTTTTCTACAGTACAGAAATTGATCAATGCAGGTAAAATTAGCGAAGTATAAAAAACCGACTTTTCATTTTTTATCAACAAACTTGTTGTCATGGTAACGGAAATTAAAAAAATAAAGACGAATAAATTGCATTGCTTTACGAACAGGAATACGTTTTTATTGTGTGTATATTTTACTTTTTATGAAAGTTGCGGGAGTTTTAAAATGTTATTTACTTTTGAATAACGGTAATACCTACGTCACTGGTGAAACTCATTTCAGTCAATTTCGTATTTGTAGACGTAGTGATAAGGGGCGTAAGTATAAAAGGAAATAATAAATTGTGAGTTAGCGGAAAAAACCAAGTCAACACAAATCAATGAAAAATTCTACAGAGATCCGCGATAGTGGGAACAAAAGGTTTAGTTCCTTCTGATTTCTTATTTTGGAATTTCAGTTCATTTTTTCACACACGATTCATACATTATAAGAGTGAATTATTTGCATAACAACAGGGTACGAAAATAAATTAATTAATGAACAAGCATGCGAAATTACTACTTTCATGTAAAGATTTTTGATATTATTATCCGACATCTTATAAGTGTAACTCGCGAATAGGATTCGCGGTTTCGTGCTTGGGGGTTGAATACTAAATTTATTTAAAATTAAACCAACTAGTAATTTTAACTACTTCTATACAGGGTATCCAAGGTAAGGAGTGGGGATCTCGTAAACGGTAGGAGATAGAGATTCGGTTAAATGAGCAGAATTATTCAGCATCTCAAGTACTACTTTGATCCATATTCAAATCCTATAATTTTTTGCTTACTTTTCAGTACAGACTGAAAAAACTAAAATTTTTAGTTTTCCTTTTTTGTGTATAATTTGGTTATTATCAAAGATATCGCAAAGGGGTTTTGACATTATTAAAACACTTTTTATACAGATATCGAAACTCAAATTAAAATTTTTATAGGTCGTTCAATTTTATAGATATTAACATAACTTCGCTTTTTTAAATATGCGTTAAAAGCGGTCATGTCATCATTAAATAGAGATCTTTTTTTCCTTTTTTCTGATATAAGGTTTGATGGGTTTATTTTTATAAATAACGGAGTTGTAAGCAAAAAGCTGTTTTCTTATAGTGTGCTGTGAAAAACTGTTTTCTTGTAGTAGGCTGAAAATTAATAAAAATAAAGAAAACAAAAAACAAGGCTGCATTTGTTTCCATTGAGGTTTAATCACTTTATCTTCTCAAATAATGAAGTTATAATTTATAAGTGAGAAATTGTTTTCTCATGGTAGGCCGTAAGAAAATGAAAATAAAAACACCTGAATTTTTCAGGGAATAAAACTATTAAAAATGTAGGTTCGTATAACAATCAAAAGACGTTTAACTTTTAAATACTCCTGCTAAGTAATAAAATACAAAAAATAAAGAAATATTTAGAATGACAATACACTCGTGTAAATATGCAGATATTGCCAAAATAAATTAAATAGTACTCATTTATGATTATCATACGATTATACATTTTGAATAGTTTTATTCCCTGAAACATTTAGGTGTTTTTTTTGCTTTTTCACAGCCTACCATGAGCAAACAATTTCTCGCTTATTACTTTATTACTTATGATAAACTGATCAATCCTCAATGGAAACAAATGCAGCTTTTTGTTTTTTGTTTTGTTGTGTATTTGTTAATGTTCAGCCTACTCAAAAAATAGTTTTTCACAGCCTACTATAAAAAAAGGTTTCTAGCTTATAACCCTGTTATTTGTATAATTAACTTAAAAAAACGACTTCAAATAAAAACACAAAAGTAACAAGTTAACTAAAAAGCAAAAAATAAATGTTTTTTATACAACAATTTAATACTTATTTGTTGTTTCGTTTAATGTAATTAAGAAATTATTGTTTATTATATAATTATTAATTGTTTTATTATTTTGAAGTCGGTGCCAAGTAAAACATAAAAATTATGTTTGCTACAATAACAAATTAAATTCGAATTTTTATGTTTTACTTGGCACCGACTTCAAAATTATAAAACAATTAATAATTATATAATAAACAACAATTTCTTAATTACATTAAACGGAACAACAAATAAGTATTAAACTGTTGTATAAAAAACATTTATTTTTTGCTTTTTAGTTAACTTATAATTTTACTTTTGTGTTTTTTTATTTGAAGTCGTTTTTTTTTTAAGTTAATTATTTTACAATTTTAAGTGATGGGTAGACCTAGTAAGGATGCTTCTCTAATGAGGAAACGACGGCTAGTTGAAACGGAAGATGAAAAACGGAAACGCTTAGAAAAAAATAGATTTTTAGGAGTTCCCTGGTGTATCTTCGAAGTTCAAGGTCCAATGCCAATGAAATTAAAATGGGACCACCTTGGAACTATACCGAACCCAACGCAAAAGAATCATTAAATCAAAGAAGTTATGCCCGAACATACATAAAAAAATATACATACAGACGAATTGAGAACCCCCTCCTTTTTTTGAAGTCGGTTGAAAAATAAGCCCATTAAACCTTATATCAGAGAAAAGATAAAAAATAGCTCTATCTAATGATGACATGGCCACCCTTGTCGCATATTTAAAAAAAACGAAGTTAATGTCAATATCTTGAAAATTTAATAACCTATAAAAACTTTAATTTGAGATTCGAAATCTGTGTAAAAAAGTGTCTTAATAATGTCAAAACCGCTTTGTGCTATTTTTGATAATAGCTAAATTATACACAAAAAACTAAAACTGAAAATTTTAGTTTTTTCAGTCTGTACTGAAAATTATACAAAATTCTAGGATTTGAATGTGGATCTTAGTAGTACTTAAGATGCTGCATTATTATTCTCATTTAACCGAATCTCTATCTCTTATCGTTTACGAGATCACCATGCATGCACTCTTTATCTTGGACACCCTGTATATTTAAGCATTAACTAAAATTAAGAAAGATGTTACTTTTATGTAATTTTCAATAACATAAATCTTAAAATTTAAATTGACAATATAACTAGCATAGAGGCATTCTTTACATACACTTCAGCTTCCCTTTCCATCCCCTAAACAATATTTTGTATAATTGCAGATTAGGGTGGCCCATCTTTATATAGGTGAAAGATCAATTTTTGTTTTTTTTTTGGGGCACCATCTAAAATTGTTCTACTAATAAAAATAACAAACTGTACCAAATTTGAGTTAAATCGGACAATATTAAGTGGCGCCGACTTAAGGGCAAAATTTAAAATAATTAGAATTTACTTATATCTTACAAATAAAACACCAATTTCTAAAATATAAAGTTTTATTTTATGAATCTTTTGTAAATACACATATTTACGTTATAAAATACTAAATGTAATTAAAAACCAACATTCATTTTGATTCTAACTACTGCATTGGTTCTATAACTGTTGATTTTTTTGAGTCCTGAAAACGCCGACGATAATTTACGATAATTTGTAATAAAAATTGTTTTTGTTCTTCATCTTTTGTTAAAATATTGCAGTATTGAGGCATTTTAGTGTGTACTAATACCAACCATAAAACAGTTGACAGCTGTGAAAGCTTTATGTTGTGACAACGGCATCTAACACTGGTTACATTAATGGTGCATGCACTTTATTAGAGCAAAATTTGTAAAAAAGCCTTTTGTATCTTCCATGCAGGCATCATATATTTGAAATAATTCTGAAAGGTTGTTTTGACATTAAAATGCCTCCATCGTCAGGTCCTAATGTTCCTTTATTTAAACGTTTTCAAGAGTCGTGGCCAAAAATCAACAAACAAAATTTTAAATCTGGGATGGAATCGGAAAATATTCGAGTCATTTTGTGTGAACAAAAAGATGTCATTCTAAATTTTATAATGATTGACATTAAACAAAAAACAACCGCGAGAAGATTACCGCGAACTACTAGAACTATCCGAAATGTTCCTTGAACGTCCATCTCGCAAAATAACAATTCGTGTTCCTGGAGATCATGCAAGATGGATGGCAAAGGCCATTTATTGTTTGAAAATGTTTCTATTTCGGGATGAATTTAAACTAAAAGCTAAAGAACTATCGAGTGTAACAGGCCTGGTTTACCGCCCCACTTGCAGTAAAAGCTCTGTATCATGATTTAGAATTTCTTAAAAAGCTTATTATAAAAATATTGATCTAGATATCTCGAATACCGCCACCAACAAAATGGTAAATCATTTATGGTACTTAAATCCAGAAAATATCGCGCTGGCGTTTTTCGATGATCAAGTTTCGTTTCAGGTTAAAAGAGAAATGATTAAAGTTATGACAAATTCTCATGAGACTGAAATAACAAACGATGAGGGCATTAAACGTCTGAAATTTACGAGAAACGAAATATCTGTGATATCAAGCAATTCAATACCTGACTTTGTATCCTTCAATACACAAACTTTTTTCGATAGCTTGATTTAAATACAGATTTTTTTAAAGACAATCCCGAGTTTTGGAATAATGACGATAATTATAAAAAAGTTTTTGAAATTGTCAGTAATTTAAAAGTTGTCAACGATCCAGCTGAAAGAGGCGTGAAATTAATTACAGATTACTGCAATATATTAACAAAAGATGAAGAACAAAAACAATTTTTATTACAAATTGTCATGGATTATCGTCGGCGTTTTCCGGACTCGAAAAAATCAACTGTTATCATACCAATGCAGTAGTAACAATCAAAATGTATGTTGTTTCAGAATTATATTTAGTATTCTATAACACAAATACGTGTATTTTCTGAAGTTTAATAAAATACAACTTTATATTTTAGAAATTGGTGTTTTATTTGAAAAATACAAGTAAATTCAAATTATTTTAAATTTTGCCCTTATGTCGGCGCCACTTAATATTGTCCGATTTAACTGAAATTTGGTACAGTTTATTATTTTTATTAGTAGAACAGTTTTAGATGGTGCCCCGAAACAAAATCCAGGGGTTAAAAAGATGGGCCACCCTATTGCAGATAATGTAATATATTTTATTTAAAAAAAAAAGAAATTAGTATGGGTACTTTAATAATTCTCCTGGGCGTCCTATGAAGTGTTTTATTTATGTAAAGTTGAAATAAAGTTCCCGGTTTTAAGCAGTCTAATAATTACACCTATAATATAAGTAACATTAAAACTAATAATAATTTAAATTTTGGATAATAAATTTATTCTGTAATTATTACAACCGTAAAATTTCTTTTAGCGATATTAACACGCTAAATATTCACAATAAAAAAATGAATTTATGAAAATGATTGTATGAATTGTATTGCGTTATTTCACTTATTAAATTAATTGAAAGGGGAAATTTGCAGCAGCAGTAACTGCATGTATAAAGCATTAAAACACTAGTTATCATGTTACTGAAAAATCCACCTCAAATAGCATAATGTCTCTAATTAAGCCTTTCGGGTAATAAACATGTAATATTAAGAAAATAAACGGAAATCCTGGGGTTAAAATTGCTTTAAATGCTATAAATGCTTTATTCACAAAGTTAACCAGCACGAAGGCTAGTTAGATTGGTATATGGATATAAATAAACTGTAATGCGATAATCCACTTATTATAAAAACGTTTTAATTTTAAAGCAGTTTTTATGTGTTTTATTATACAATTAAGCGGCTGATGGTGACCCTGTGCAGGGTACTTATGTAATAAATTTACATTTCGTTTCATACTAATTTTACAAATTAAATAGAATGGAAATAAAACAATTTCGGCTAATTACACTAATTTTATTTTGTTTTTGTTTCAAACCTTAAAAGAGCTGACTAAAATAATTAAAAAAACACATTAACTAAACCTTTAAATTATCTTACTTTCCGCCCTAATAACTATGCTTATTGCCAGATAATTATCTACTACATGCATTACCTGTTTTACACAAATAATTACCTAAAAAAGGCGAAGCACTTTGCTTGGAAGCAAAACTTTAAAAATTTAAATTTTTCTTATTTTCAAAAGTATTTTGGTATCACAATACACCCCAGCGAATGGCAATCAGCATCCCAGTTCGCACATCTCTCTCGAGTTATGATACCCATAAGATTAGGACTGACTGTAGTTAGAAACCGAATAATATTTATGAAAAAAATCAATTTTTTTAAATTTTTCTAGTTAAAACTGTATGGAGACCGGAAAAATCCATCAAATAAAATTGGGGGCACGGAAATTCGAATACATTAGTACCCCTAAATATTGCCACATCTGAAATAATGTTTAGAGTTTTATTCTAGCTCTATAAGGTTAAAATGTTTATAAAAATTGTGTCGCTAGTTTTGTACAAAATATACAAAATTATACAGGGTGGTCAATTTTAAACACAACTATTTTATGGAACAACATTAAAAAAGTAGACGTTCAATTAATGTTTATTTTGTAATTAGTATATGAATCAGCATAAAAAATACGATATTTTCCCTATTTAATAATTTGTAGGACTTATGGTTTACAAGATATCAATAGTGTCCATGTCGAGAAATACACCCTGTATAGTAATATTGTATCTCCGTCGAGGTATTACGGCATCAAATTTCAACCCACTCTGCCAACTCGTTTTTGGAAAAATAGGTGTTAAAGCCAAAATTTTGAAAACATCCTATCATCGTCCGCCATTTGTAAGGGTTAGATAAAAATTTAGATCTCCTTTTTAGATTCGTAAAATTTTGATAAAAATGATACCAAAAAACATGTCTAACTTTCGTTTCCAGTTGGAATTTTTTAGAGTTTATTTTGGCGATAGTTTTTTTTTCTATTCCGCCATATTGCAGACATCCTCGAAATCATCACCCCTCAATAGATACGACGAGGCCACATGTCTACCTTGTGGTGATTTTCAAGCATATGTAGGGCTACACTGGATTTGTCGAATCTACCAAATTTAACATGAGCCAAGTGTTCTTTATACCCAACTTTTAATAATCTATTTGTTTGCCCTATACATAATTTATTACAGTCTTTACAGAAAATTTTTTATATGCCCGATTTAACCACGTTATCTACTCGGTCATTGGAGTTTCCTAAAAGGTTTCTTGGGCTGCTTCGTCTTGAATATACGGTTTTAAGATTTTGTTTAGCAAACAATTTGTGTAAACCTTTCGTATAAGTTAGATAAAATGGCTTTTTTACAACACGTTTGAAATGTTTATATTGCTATTCTTCCCTAATGTAGTGACATTATTAAATCGTATTTTTTGTAAATGTTTCTTAATAATATTATAGACTATATCGGCTAAAAATCCGTTAAATGCAGCAATTTTTAAATTTTTTTAAATTAATTTTCATAACGTTTTTTAGATAAAGGAAAATTCAATAACCTGCGAACTATCGAATTGAAGGCCGGCGATTTTTTTTCTATAAAAAGAGTGATTGGAGTCAACCGTTATAAATCTGTCTATACTACTAGGTTTTCTATATTATATTTATACAACAGGGTACAAAAAAACAAGTAGAGAATTTATGTTCTACTGTTACTAATTTATAATTATTTTGTGGCTCTTATTTTACTAAATAAACAAAATAGTTGTCAAATTTCAAAAACTTTATTGAGGGTATCGTGAAGATGTTGCAACATTACTATGTACAAATCAAATTATAGTCTAAAAATGATGCTAAATAGACATCCCCGTTTCCACTTTTTCTTTCAGATTTATTAAAAGCTTTTTTTTTAAATATATCCACATGTCGATCATATCCAGACGATTTTTTGTGCTATTTACTTAGGAATGATTTCTCATAAGGTACCAATCAAGCGTATAGTTTGTATTGACTTTATTTCCCAATTCAAGCAATCCTAACGAGCACGACTTATTTTATAAGATTCAGTTCGTGAGGTTATGTACGGAAGCTAATTCGGTGTATTATTTATTTAATATTATATAAACTATTTGATTGATACATTTTCTATAACTTAATAGATGTTTCCCCTCGATATACTTATGCGTGGGCCTTTACTTATTAATAGGAGGAAACATATGAAGTGAATGAATAACAAATACACGACCTACGTTAGTTGGTCACCCCAAACAATGATACGATACAAAATCATAGAACGAAATAGGGCATAAATCAATAGTCTGTATCAAACAAACAAACAATGGAATGCTTTTCTTTGGCCTTAAGAACAGGTTTTTGAACTATTTCCTTTAGTCCCCTTCTATCTGATTTTTTTTAACTTTTCGTTTTCATGTCAAATTTCAATAACGTTTTATAAGATGTATATCTAACGCTTTCGTGAAATTCTTTGTTCGCTGTTATTTTCGCATGCAAAAGAAATACGATTTTGAAATTGCAAATTTAATTTTTTAAATAATAGAGTACACAAAATAACAAATTGTATATGATAAACGATCATGACCAATTTCAATTTCATGATTTGAAGTCTGTCGAATACTTTCAGAATAACAATTTTTATTATTAAATAATATGCTACTTCTAACATTTGGTAACATTTAATACATAGATAGTATATATACATATTTTTATCATGTATATGTTACTGCGAAAGACCGAAATTTATTGAAAGTCCAGAACTACCGGTGGTTGTTGAAATGCACCAACGACGTTGGTAAAAGTCCAAACTACAATGAAAATAATAGGTTTTCAAACATTCACCTGGGGTTGTCAATATTTACAAAAGAATGATGTACAAGAGTTTCAGTTATTTTTTATTGTGTACATGTTGGAATGCTACTGCTTATGCTCTCTAGGATGTTTTTAACGCAATAGCCGTGCTTACAAAAACACGATTTAGTAGCCAAAAACCATGTACACACGATTAGAAATCATTGTTTCAAAATTCACCAAGTGCTCTCTGTGATTGTCGACGGCGGGACGGCCAAGGACCCTCATTTTAGTGAGAGACGTGAACTAAGACGCGGGGTTGGCGTTGTAACAGTCCCTTCAGAAATTTCAACTAAGTTAGTCAACCTCTTCTTGGAGAGGTTCAGGTTTACCTTATATGGCACCATGGAGAACTGGGTTAGTGATTACACGAGGTGAAGTGTTACTAGCGGTATAGGTACTTAACACCTTAGCGGCAGCGCGTACTCTGAAACAGGATTTAATCTCCTTGGCCTTGGCTATAAATTGGCGTACTATCCAGTCACTAGGTCTGGGTTACCCTACTGGTTATAATTTTGCCAAGTAAGAAACTGGGTGGTTTGAGGCAGACTATTTTGGCAGGTAAAGGTGGGCCCCATGCAAGAGTGCACTGTACCTGCTGACGCCCCCTATCAAACCGTCGACCCAGGGAGCTTGTGCTTTTGCACACTCGACGCTGTTAAGGTACCGGTCACTATAATGAGACCGGCTACCGACCTATCTGAGAGATGCGAAGTCAACCAATACTTGGTACTGCGAGTAGCCCGACTGATAGGATCAGCTTCGGCTATTCCGAAAAGTCCAACCAGTGACTTTATTGACTGGTGCTACAGGGACATAGTTCGAGGCCGCGGGGAATAGCAGCCCCTGTGTTAACCACAGCATAGGACTCGTGGTGGCAGTGGTAAGCCTGTGCAGAATGAGGTCGTCTTGATACTGCACGACTGAGAAGCTTCGTTTCAGCTCGGGCACGATCTGCAAATCAGTAGCGCTTTAGGTAATCACTCCTCACCAGTGAGGGCTTGAAGCTCGCAGTCTGATGTCGTAAGTGGTAGCTTGTTCTCGTTGACCGTCGTCATCTTGGACAAGCGCACTGATTGGGCGTAACTCAATCTGGCTTGAAGAAGACCATGACAGATAAGGCTTACGCTAGGTGCCGCCACGTAAATAAACGAGATTGGCTGTAATAGTCTCCCTCATAGAATAAATATGGTTGTCTGTCACCAGTGTGGAAGGCTAAGGACCCTTACCTCGGCGAGAGGAGTGAACAAAGTCTCATGCGCGAGGTCGCCGTTGTAACTGGCACCTCGGCCATTTTAACTTGGTACCTCTACCTCTTTTTGAAGATGTTCAAGATCTTTTCAAATGGGACCAAAGAGAACTGGGTCAATGATTACACGAGGTAGAGTATTAACTATCTTCTAATACGGGTGGCAGAAACATCTCAGCGGTAGCGCGCTTTCTGAAATGAGAATTCCCGCTCTCTAGACAGAGCTGTAAATATGCCTACGTCTCAGTCACTACGTTTGGGAAACCTTATGTGTTATAAATCTGCCTAAGCGATAAACTGAGTGGTTGAAGGCCATCAATAAGCAGATAAGGAAGAACTGACGTGTGTGCTGGCATTTTGAACCTGGGCCCTAGAAATGAGGTTGCACATGGCCTGCTCACGCCCATAATCAAAGTGTGGACATATAGAGCTCACGTTCCCGAATTCGTTAATGTACTGGTTATCATCATCAGATCGGCTAACAACTTATCTCGAAATATCGCGAGAGGTTATGGAAAATAATAGAAATGATTTTAAGATTTTTAGTTTTTTGGTTTGGTCTGCTTCGGAGGCAAGCATTAAAACATTATAAATAAGCCAGTTGTAAATGCCCAATGCAGACATAATTTGCAAACCCGAATGAATAACGACGACGTTATCCGCTGAAGAAACACAGGAGACAACGAAACAAGATAAGAATGATTTGATTTAAAAATTGAGACATTAGGAATAGCAGTTAGCACCGCACTGCTTTGTTTTTCGCTTCTTTGCGGTCATTTCAGCGCAGTGTCGTGTTTGATAATTTTAATATTATTCTAAAAATCTAAAAAATAAAAAATATGAAAATATAAATAAATGTATTCATATTTACAATAATACTGTTAACAAAAACAAGTGGGACATTTTACAACCAAAAATGCAAATAGAATCTTTATATAATAAAGAATAATTTATGCAAGTGTTCTTATTGGGTACTGATAATCATACTTACAAACAAACTAAAAATAACAATGAACTCTAGAATAAAAACGGGTAGCAGTGCATCACTACATGAGTGCATGTGCATTGAAGCATTTGAATTTCAAACCATTCTTATCTAAAGGTTTACTTTTTTTGGCCAAGCAGCTCGAAGAAAGACGATGAAAACGAGTATTCATTCATCTGAGAATTTTAGAAGCAAGCAAAGAGCATTTTTGCTACTTGTTACCGCGTGGGTAGATTCGAATGAATCATTAAATTATTAAATTTATTCGAATGACAATAATTCGATTATGCCCATCACTAAGCCGCGCGCGCGGGGGACGCGCGGGGGAATTTCAGCCATCGCTCTTGATCAAGGTGTAGGACTCGTCGTGGCAATAGTAAAGTTGTGCACGCAAGGATTACTTTAGTACGGATCGACGGGTAAGCTGCGTTTCAGCTCAGATAATGATCTGCAGAATCAGTAGAGTTTTCCCCACTACTTGGAATATATAATTCTGGTAGCTTGTTTTCGTGCTACCGCGCTGATTGAGCATAACTCAATTCAGCCAGAAGTTAGCCATGGTGGATATAAGCTTATGCTAGGTGCCGCCACGTTAATTAAACAAAAGTCTGCAACTGCCTCTTTACACGGTCTCTGCGGTTATAGACAATCATCTGTGTGCGTCCAAATACTTAAGAAAACTAATAAATAATGTTATCAACATTCCCAATGAAATAAATGGTTATTAAAATTCGCCGATTTTGTACCTTTACAGGAACATATTTACCAAACAGCTTCATAATCAGAATAACTTCTTTGACTGTTTCTGAGTTTTTGTACAATTTTTGTACTTCTTGAATAAATTATATTTATCTCACTACATTTAGTTTTTAAAAAAATAAGCATATAAAATTTGTTATTTTTTTGATTTATTTTTAAACAATAAAAGCAAACTCCATCCAATAAATGTGAGTTATAAATATCGAAACATAAAAATTGCGTGTTAATTTTGGCGATTTATTATTTTTATAAATATCGATCCCAAAACTTGGCAGTACATGATTGAAAGATTTCTTCCGGAAGGTTAACAACTTTTGTCTAAAATGTTTGGTAATACCTAGGTACAGTTTAAAAGTACAAAATCATTGTTTGTAATTACGTGAGCAACCAACCTCGACTTTTATAGTGCATGTTGAGTGAAATTATTGTAAGATAAAATTACTGTGATTAAATAAAATAAAAATAGCAGTAAAATTTTTGTAGGTGCCCCTGAAAAACGAAAGATAACAATCATTTAAAGGTATCAACTCAAACAAAAATTCATATTCAGTTTTATAAATGTAGCAGTAAATGAAGCTTGATAAATAGATATGTAAGGAATAACTGTTTATATTTTATTTATAAATTCTAGCTTTACTTCCTTAAAGTCCATATTTAATGATTATCTGTATATAAAATACTTCATTACTTTTTCACGCTAACGGCAATGTAAGTAGGCCTTACATCCATAGCTACAGGGATTGTAAATGGCTGATAACATTCGTGTACTAGTTACCCTTGACGACGGAACTTAATAGTGTCACTTACATTCCCAGGAAAATAATGTTGATTTTAACTGTTCGTTGATATGATAACAAGCACAGACAACTTAGAATAATGGGGCTTTTAAAAAATAATTCCGATGACAGCGGTCAAAACGAACTTACTACTTACATTGCCGGTAGCGTGAAATAGTTATTTCAGTATCAAGGAATGTAAGGACGTAGTAACATCCGAGGTAGGCGAATACGAGCTGAGGCGGAGCCGAAGCTTGTCGCCTGCCGAGGATGTTATTAGTCGATACATTCCGTGTTACTTATTAAATTTTTCACGCTACCGGCAATGTAAGTAGGCCTACAGGTAGAAATTTAATCATATTTTTAAAAGTTCGTTTTGACAGCTGTCATCGGAATTATTTTTTAAAAGCCCCATTATTCTAAGTTGTCTGTGCTTGTTACCATATCAACCAACAGTTAAAATCAACATTATTTTCCTAGGGATGTAAGTGACACTATTAAGTTCCGTCGTCAAGGGTAACTAGTGCACGAATGTTATCAGCCATTTACGATCCCTGTAACTATGGATGTAAGGCCTACTTACATTGCCGGTAGCGTGAAAAATTTAATATGAAACACGGAATGTATCGACTATTAACATTCTCGGCAGGCCACAAGCCTCGTGTTTACGTCTTTACATTCCTTGTTACTTAAATAACTATAACAATATTTATTTATTTTAACCTTATACGTATTTCGGCATGTTTACATGCCATTGTCAAAGGTTATATAAAAAAGTAAACAGTTAGTGTTGTTATAGCAACAGAACTTGGTGACTTGATCTCGGTAATCGTCTGCAGACGACTTGATTTCTTATATATCTAATTTATCATCACAAAAGTGTAAACATTTTATAGTGTTATTAGATGTCATTGTATGATTGTGTTCTAGTAAGTGTTTAGCGTAATTGGATTTATGTGGGTGTTTGTATTTGTAACAAAGTACGTGTTCTTTATACCTAATATCAAAATTTCTAATTGTTTGGCCTATATAGAACGAATTACAATGCGAACAATTTAATTTGTAAATGCCTGATTTTAGCAAATCGTCTGTTTTTGATTTTGCATTAAACAAAGTGTTTAAGATGTTTCTAGTTGTTTTAAAACTTACTTTATATTTATTTTAAGTTTTAAAACAACTAGAAACGTCTTAAACACTTTGTTTAATGCAAAATTAAAAACAGACGATTTACTAAAATCAGGCATTTACAAGTTAATTTGTTCGCATTGTAATTGGGTTTGTATAGGCCAGACAATTAGAAATTTTGATATAGGTATAAAAAACACGTACGTTGTTACAAATACAAACACCCACATAAATCCAATTACGCTAAACACTTACTAGAACACAACCATTTAATGGCATCCTAATAACACTATAAAATGTTTACACTTTTGTGATGATAAATTAAACTATTTATATTTTTAAAAGTATGTGTACGTTCCAAAACACTATGAAAAGAACAAGACACTTTATGAAAAAAATAAGTTATAATTGTACCTTCTAATTCTAAGGTCCTTAACCTAACTGTACACCGTTTCAACCTTAACCAGAAAAAACATTAAAGCAAAAACAATAAGAGGACGTGTAACAAATTGTGCGTGAAATTTTGTTTAATGGCCGACATGCACCACTAGCTCACTGAATTACCTTCATGTTCAATATCGTTTAAATGGAGATTGGAGTCCTAAAATATACAGGCAGTTAGGATCATACAAAGCACTGAATGAGTGAAGGTCTGTATGCAGATACGAAGGTGATCTTGAAATAAAGTAGACGTAATTGATGTTTGTATTCACAACGTCAAGTTAGAATAATGAATAACATTGTGTGTCATCCCTGTAATGTGAAATTGTATTGAGCGATGAGTCAATCAGTATTTTGTATTCAGGTCTAGCGAATGTTACTGCGTACTTATTTATATTGTAAATGTAGTTGTATATGAATGCAAACTTCATAATCTAATTATAAGTCGTAAAATCGTGCAGCTATGTAAAAGACGACGAAGAAAGTCTAAATTTTCTTTAAAAAAAAAGTTGAATCATTCTACTGAAGGTGTTTTCTGAACAAGTCACCAGAGATACACAGGATAATCAGAAAGTATGAAATAATGATTGTACTTATCCACTAATATTCATTTTATCAACAATTAATTTAAATAAAAGTTGTATAGTAAAAGAATATGGAGCGCCAAGTGTAAAGTAAAAATTTGCTGTGCATTTCGCGTTATTTACGGCAAATTGTCCCAGTATTTATTATACACATTTAATTACATGCCTTTTATTTTATTTTTAGTTAATAAATCTTTGTAGATTTAAATAAATCTTTAAGGATTTAAGTTAAATATTCCAACATTTAATAAAGCATTAGAGATATAAATAAATCTTAAATCATTATTTTAAAATTTCAAATATTTAGTAAATCTTTCTGTATTTAGATAAATCTGTTCATACTTGTTTTAAATGTTTCAATATTTAATAAATCTTCACAGAAAAATCTCTACAAATTTAATTAAATCTTAACAGATTTAAATAAATGTTCATAGATTTAAATACATGTTCCTGCATTTAACTTTAAGCTGTCACATTTAATGTTAACCTGTCATATTTATTTTATTTTGGTAACCCAGCCGACATAGAAGACCAAGACTGTTTACACCGGTGGTAACTTTCAACAGTTATGAACACGTTTTCCGTATTTCAGGAATTTAAACAATAAATATTAATTCAAACATAAATAACAAGATGAACCACTGCATAATGAAAGTTCCCTCAACATTCCCTTAAGAAAATAATTTTCAGTCTGTTTGGTTAAAGCGACGAACGCTCCCACCACGTCCAGCCTTTTGCCTGACTACCGGTGTAAACGGTCTTGGTCTCCTAAGTCGGCTGGGCTTATCAAGGTCAAATAAATATGACATGTTAACATTAAATGTGACAGCTTCAAATTAAATGTTGAAACATTTATCTAAATCTGTAAAGATTTATTTAAATCTCTTAAAGCTGAAAGATTTATTTAAATCTACAGTTTTATTAAATGTTGAAAGATTTAAAGCAACTGTGTGCAGATTTTTCTAAATAAACGTTTACTAAATATTCGAAAATTTAAAATAAATGTCTTGAGATTTATTTAAATTTAATAAATATAGGAATATTCAAATTAAATGTTCAAGAATGTATTTAAATCCCCAATGATTTATTAAAATAAGAAGCATGTAGCTAGATGTTTGTGTATATAATAAATATTGAGTCAATTTGCCTCAAATACCCTGAAATGCACAGCAAATTTTCACTTTACACTTAGCGCCGCATAAAAAACAGGTTACATTTTAGCATTTTTAGTTTAATTTATTTTATTACTGCATTCCAGCGGCATTTTTAATGGAAACGTAATTTTAAACTAAATTTATGAACATTTGTTTGGAAGTGATGTCTTTCACTTTTTCACAACTTACAGATGGTAAACGTAATAAAGTAAAAAACACAAAGTCTTCCCCATAAATTCTTTATATTTAAAAGGTGACGGATACAGCTACATGTTTCGGGTGAACCCCATCATCAGGCTGATTTAACAATTGATTTTTAACAAAGAATCTGAAGAGAACAAATAACGTAGTGACATGTAAAATATTCTAAAACAGCAATGGAAACTTACCACATAGGGAAAAAAATTATTATTTTAGGTTAACACAAAAATTTTTTGCAAAATGTCATTAAAAACATTAAAAAACGCAGAACGGGTGGAACAATCTGTTCTCACCCTTACATAATAATAAGGGAGACATAGTCTCCAAGAAATACGAGAAAATTTTTTCAAAAAACTAGAACGTTGTAATAAATTACAAGTCAAGGTAAAGAATAAACTTAACCTAGAAAAACATTAAAAAGTAAAAAGGAACTAAACCGTGAAGCGGGAAATACAAAATTACAAAAACCCTGAAGGGGGTGCACAAACAAGCATTAACTTTGAAGAAGTTTAATAAAAATAAGGTTATTGTCAAACTCTGTGACCTCATTGAGACAAAATTCGTTATTACGAGTAACAATCTCATAAATTTCAAGAAAATTAAGAAAGGAACCTTTTTTTGAAAAATGGAGAATCTCAAAATCGGAGTTCGGGTTAAAGAAATGATTATGGGAGGTTATATGGTTGGCGAATGAGGATTTATTATTGGGGGAGGAAAGGGATATATTGTTAGATTTAATTAAGGAAAAATGTTCCGAAAAACGCTTTTTGAAATTTCTACCCGTCTGGCCTATGTAAAAACAAGGACAGGAGGAACAGTTGAGTTTATATATACCAGATCTATCTATAGGAAGGATAGGATCTTTGTTTTTTACAAGCAAATTACTAAGATTATGAGGGGAAGAAAAGGAAATAATGATATTAAATTTTTTGAAGGTATTTTTGATCATAGGGAGGAGGGAAGAGTTGTAAAAAGGAATGGAACGGTATGTGGGAGGAGTATAGGGAAGAGGTGAAGAGGCAGTGGGGGTAAGGGTAGTGGTGGTGAGGGTATTTTTGAGTTTATGATAAAGGGAAAGGATTAGGGGTAAGGGATAACCATTATTGACAGCGATTTGTTTAATAATATTAAGTTCTTTATTATAATTATGTTCGTTAAGAGGGGTAAGGATGAGACGTCTAAAATAAAATCTGAACGAAGCAAGTTTATGAGAAAGAGGGTGGGCGGACGAGAACGGAATGATATGGTCCGTCGAGGTGGGTTTTCTGTATATGGATAATTCAAGGGAATTCGGTTTTCTGGTGATGAGGAGGTCGAGGAAGGGAAGGGAGGAGTTGGATTCTATTTCAATGGTAAATTTGATGTTGGGATGAAGTGAGTTGAGCCAATTAAGATAAAAAATTGCTAGATCAGAATTACCTTTAAAAATGACAAGGATGTCGTCAACATAGCGACCCCAAAAAATTATATGATCTTTAAATTGAGTATTATTAAAAATTATTTTTTCTAAATTGTCTAAGAAAATTTCGGAAAGCAAGGGGGAAAGGTTAGAGCCCATGGCTAGACCAGTTTTTTGAGAGTAAAATTTATTATTAAATTTAAAGAAGTTTTGTTTCAAACATAAGTTGAGGAGGGAGAGTAGGCAGGATATGTTTTCGGAAGGTAAGTCTGAACTAGAAAGGGAGGAACTGATGAGGGAAGCACATTCATAGGAAGGAACTGAGGGGAAAAGATTTGTTATGTCAAAGGAAATGAGGGTACAGTCTTCAGGTATGTTAAGGGAGGTTAAGGTCAGGGAGAGGTCTAATGAATTTTTTATACCAAATTTAGATTTAAATTGAAGTGATGATCTAAGGATAGTGTTAAGCCAAGATGTTATTTTTGAAACAGGAGTGTTGGTAAAGGAGACCACAGGTCTAATAGGAATATTGGTTTTATGGATTTTTGGGAGGCCATATAAACGTGGAATTGAAGGGTTCATGTTCAGGAGTTCTTTGTAATTGATATTAAAATTATGTAACAGCAAAAATCTGAGGTTAAAAACAGAATTTCTGACCTCAGAACAAAACTTAGTTAAAGGATCTTTGTTAAGAATTTCAAAATCAGGGGAATCAAGGAAGTCACAGACCTTGTCTACATAATCTTGTCTATCCAGGATAACTAAACAATTACCTTTGTCTGCTTTGGTGAGAATGACGTCAGAATTATTCATCTTTTTAACAATATCAATGGTTTTTTTATTAAATTGATTCTTATGAAATTGAGAATTTTTTTGAAAAGCGTTGAATTTATTTAAGAGGGATGATCTCAGAAAATCTGGATTATCGACCTTTGAAGAATGAATCACCGATTCGCAGTGAACGGCTAGATTATTAAAATTATTTAAAGTAAAATTAGTAACAGGATTATGTTTTAAACCATAATCTAGAAAGTCGACCTCGTTCTCACTAAAGGATACGTTACTCAGATTGAGAGTTCTCGGGTGAAAAGTAAAATCTGAAAAATTATAATTATCGTTGGGTTTGTTATAAAAGTTAGTTCTAAATTTATATCTCAAATTATTGATTTTAGATGTTAGTTTTGAAAAAAGTTGATTACCAAAATCTTCGACCTTGTTTTTAACCTGATACAGAATATCGGACCATTCCAAAAAATGCAAACTTTTTGATAGTAACAAGTGAATATTGTAAAGTTGAGAATTCAAATAATTCCTATTGATATACCATTTATTAATTTCTGCTGAAATCCAAGCTTTTTGACCGGCTTTAAGAGCTTTTTTTGATTGAAGATTAAAGGTGTTTGACTTCAGGTTGACGTAATTGGGAACCAAATCTTCTTTACGACAGGTAGAGTTGAACCAAATGTTGAGATGAGTCCTCTTCAGCTTTATTGACAAATGTTCGAAACGGCGAATTAAATATGCTTGACTAGCTTCGTTTGAATTTTGTGACGTAAATGCCATTTATTCTCCAAATGGGGTGAGAAGGTTAAACGTAATAAAGTAAAAAACACAAAGTCTTCCCCATAAATTCTTTATATTTAAAAGGTGACGGATACAGCTACATGTTTCGGGTGAACCCCATCATCAGGCTGATTTAACAATTGATTTTTAACAAAGAATCTGAAGAGAACAAATAACGTAGTGACATGTAAAATATTCTAAAACAGCAATGGAAACTTACCACATAGGGAAAAAAATTATTATTTTAGGTTAACACAAAAATTTTTTGCAAAATGTCATTAAAAACATTAAAAAACGCAGAACGGGTGGAACAATCTGTTCTCACCCTTACATAATAATAAGGGAGACATAGTCTCCAAGAAATACGAGAAAATTTTTTCAAAAAACTAGAACGTTGTAATAAATTACAAGTCAAGGTAAAGAATAAACTTAACCTAGAAAAACATTAAAAAGTAAAAAGGAACTAAACCGTGAAGCGGGAAATACAAAATTACAAAAACCCTGAAGGGGGTGCACAAACAAGCATTAACTTTGAAGAAGTTTAATAAAAATAAGGTTATTGTCAAACTCTGTGACCTCATTGAGACAAAATTCGTTATTACGAGTAACAATCTCATAAATTTCAAGAAAATTAAGAAAGGAACCTTTTTTTGAAAAATGGAGAATCTCAAAATCGGAGTTCGGGTTAAAGAAATGATTATGGGAGGTTATATGGTTGGCGAATGAGGATTTATTATTGGGGGAGGAAAGGGATATATTGTTAGATTTAATTAAGGAAAAATGTTCCGAAAAACGCTTTTTGAAATTTCTACCCGTCTGGCCTATGTAAAAACAAGGACAAGAGGAACAGTTGAGTTTATATATACCAGATCTATCTATAGGAAGGATAGGATCTTTGTTTTTTACAAGCAAATTACTAAGATTATGAGGGGAAGAAAAGGAAATAATGATATTAAATTTTTTGAAGGTATTTTTGATCATAGGGAGGAGGGAAGAGTTGTAAAAAGGAATGGAACGGTATGTGGGAGGAGTATAGGGAAGAGGTGAAGAGGCAGTGGGGGTAAGGGTAGTGGTGGTGAGGGTATTTTTGAGTTTATGATAAAGGGAAAGGATTAGGGGTAAGGGATAACCATTATTGACAGCGATTTGTTTAATAATATTAAGTTCTTTATTATAATTATGTTCGTTAAGAGGGGTAAGGATGAGACGTCTAAAATAAAATCTGAACGAAGCAAGTTTATGAGAAAGAGGGTGGGCGGACGAGAACGGAATGATATGGTCCGTCGAGGTGGGTTTTCTGTATATGGATAATTCAAGGGAATTCGGTTTTCTGGTGATGAGGAGGTCGAGGAAGGGAAGGGAGGAGTTGGATTCTATTTCAATGGTAAATTTGATGTTGGGATGAAGTGAGTTGAGCCAATTAAGATAAAAAATTGCTAGATCAGAATTACCTTTAAAAATGACAAGGATGTCGTCAACATAGCGACCCCAAAAAATTATATGATCTTTAAATTGAGTATTATTAAAAATTATTTTTTCTAAATTGTCTAAGAAAATTTCGGAAAGCAAGGGGGAAAGGTTAGAGCCCATGGCTAGACCAGTTTTTTGAGAGTAAAATTTATTATTAAATTTAAAGAAGTTTTGTTTCAAACATAAGTTGAGGAGGGAGAGTAGGCAGGATATGTTTTCGGAAGGTAAGTCTGAACTAGAAAGGGAGGAACTGATGAGGGAAGCACATTCATAGGAAGGAACTGAGGGGAAAAGATTTGTTATGTCAAAGGAAATGAGGGTACAGTCTTCAGGTATGTTAAGGGAGGTTAAGGTCAGGGAGAGGTCTAATGAATTTTTTATACCAAATTTAGATTTAAATTGAAGTGATGATCTAAGGATAGTGTTAAGCCAAGATGTTATTTTTGAAACAGGAGTGTTGGTAAAGGAGACCACAGGTCTAATAGGAATATTGGTTTTATGGATTTTTGGGAGGCCATATAAACGTGGAATTGAAGGGTTCATGTTCAGGAGTTCTTTGTAATTGATATTAAAATTATGTAACAGCAAAAATCTGAGGTTAAAAACAGAATTTCTGACCTCAGAACAAAACTTAGTTAAAGGATCTTTGTTAAGAATTTCAAAATCAGGGGAATCAAGGAAGTCACAGACCTTGTCTACATAATCTTGTCTATCCAGGATAACTAAACAATTACCTTTGTCTGCTTTGGTGAGAATGACGTCAGAATTATTCATCTTTTTAACAATATCAATGGTTTTTTTATTAAATTGATTCTTATGAAATTGAGAATTTTTTTGAAAAGCGTTGAATTTATTTAAGAGGGATGATCTCAGAAAATCTGGATTATCGACCTTTGAAGAATGAATCACCGATTCGCAGTGAACGGCTAGATTATTAAAATTATTTAAAGTAAAATTAGTAACAGGATTATGTTTTAAACCATAATCTAGAAAGTCGACCTCGTTCTCACTAAAGGATACGTTACTCAGATTGAGAGTTCTCGGGTGAAAAGTAAAATCTGAAAAATTATAATTATCGTTGGGTTTGTTATAAAAGTTAGTTCTAAATTTATATCTCAAATTATTGATTTTAGATGTTAGTTTTGAAAAAAGTTGATTACCAAAATCTTCGACCTTGTTTTTAACCTGATACAGAATATCGGACCATTCCAAAAAATGCAAACTTTTTGATAGTAACAAGTGAATATTGTAAAGTTGAGAATTCAAATAATTCCTATTGATATACCATTTATTAATTTCTGCTGAAATCCAAGCTTTTTGACCGGCTTTAAGAGCTTTTTTTGATTGAAGATTAAAGGTGTTTGACTTCAGGTTGACGTAATTGGGAACCAAATCTTCTTTACGACAGGTAGAGTTGAACCAAATGTTGAGATGAGTCCTCTTCAGCTTTATTGACAAATGTTCGAAACGGCGAATTAAATATGCTTGACTAGCTTCGTTTGAATTTTGTGACGTAAATGCCATTTATTCTGAACATGAACCCTTCAATTCCACGTTTATATGGCCTCCCAAAAATCCATAAAACCAATATTCCTATTAGACCTGTGGTCTCCTTTACCAACACTCCTGTTTCAAAAATAACATCTTGGCTTAACACTATCCTTAGATCATCACTTCAATTTAAATCTAAATTTGGTATAAAAAATTCATTAGACCTCTCCCTGACCTTAACCTCCCTTAACATACCTGAAGACTGTACCCTCATTTCCTTTGACATAACAAATCTTTTCCCCTCAGTTCCTTCCTATGAATGTGCTTCCCTCATCAGTTCCTCCCTTTCTAGTTCAGACTTACCTTCCGAAAACATATCCTGCCTACTCTCCCTCCTCAACTTATGTTTGAAACAAAACTTCTTTAAATTTAATAATAAATTTTACTCTCAAAAAACTGGTCTAGCCATGGGCTCTAACCTTTCCCCCTTGCTTTCCGAAATTTTCTTAGACAATTTAGAAAAAATAATTTTTAATAATACTCAATTTAAAGATCATATAATTTTTTGGGGTCGCTATGTTGACGACATCCTTGTCATTTTTAAAGGTAATTCTGATCTAGCAATTTTTTATCTTAATTGGCTCAACTCACTTCATCCCAACATCAAATTTACCATTGAAATAGAATCCAACTCCTCCCTTCCCTTCCTCGACCTCCTCATCACCAGAAAACCGAATTCCCTTGAATTATCCATATACAGAAAACCCACCTCGACGGACCATATCATTCCGTTCTCGTCCGCCCACCCTCTTTCTCATAAACTTGCTTCGTTCAGATTTTATTTTAGACGTCTCATCCTTACCCCTCTTAACGAACATAATTATAATAAAGAACTTAATATTATTAAACAAATCGCTGTCAATAATGGTTATCCCTTACCCCTAATCCTTTCCCTTTATCATAAACTCAAAAATACCCTCACCACCACTACCCTTACCCCCACTGCCTCTTCACCTCTTCCCTATACTCCTCCCACATACCGTTCCATTCCTTTTTACAACTCTTCCCTCCTCCCTATGATCAAAAATACCTTCAAAAAATTTAATATCATTATTTCCTTTTCTTCCCCTCATAATCTTAGTAATTTGCTTGTAAAAAACAAAGATCCTATCCTTCCTATAGATAGATCTGGTATATATAAACTCAACTGTTCCTCCTGTCCTTGTTTTTACATAGGCCAGACGGGTAGAAATTTCAAAAAGCGTTTTTCGGAACATTTTTCCTTAATTAAATCTAACAATATATCCCTTTCCTCCCCCAATAATAAATCCTCATTCGCCAACCATATAACCTCCCATAATCATTTCTTTAACCCGAACTCCGATTTTGAGATTCTCCATTTTTCAAAAAAAGGTTCCTTTCTTAATTTTCTTGAAATTTATGAGATTGTTACTCGTAATAACGAATTTTGTCTCAATGAGGTCACAGAGTTTGACAATAACCTTATTTTTATTAAACTTCTTCAAAGTTAATGCTTGTTTGTGCACCCCCTTCAGGGTTTTTGTAATTTTGTATTTCCCGCTTCACGGTTTAGTTCCTTTTTACTTTTTAATGTTTTTCTAGGTTAAGTTTATTCTTTACCTTGACTTGTAATTTATTACAACGTTCTAGTTTTTTGAAAAAATTTTCTCGTATTTCTTGGAGACTATGTCTCCCTTATTATTATGTAAGGGTGAGAACAGATTGTTCCACCCGTTCTGCGTTTTTTAATGTTTTTAATGACATTTTGCAAAAAATTTTTGTGTTAACCTAAAATAATAATTTTTTTCCCTATGTGGTAAGTTTCCATTGCTGTTTTAGAATATTTTACATGTCACTACGTTATTTGTTCTCTTCAGATTCTTTGTTAAAAATCAATTGTTAAATCAGCCTGATGATGGGGTTCACCCGAAACATGTAGCTGTATCCGTCACCTTTTAAATATAAAGAATTTATGGGGAAGACTTTGTGTTTTTTACTTTATTACGTTTAACCTTCTCACCCCATTTGGAGAATAAATGGCATTTACGTCACAAAATTACAGATGGTATGTAGTTACATATTGCCGGTCTATTTCTACTGTTAATGTCGAGGTTGGTAAAATGTCAGTGGGCTATCTTTCGGAAGAGATATCAAACGTTTTTCTCATACATTTATTTAGCGCGGGCCTGTCTGCATTGCTAAGAAGGAAAGTCACAAAATTGCAAAATTTTCCAAACCTGAAATCTGTTGTAGAGAATACAGATTTTTGACGTGCAAACGTCTATTACAAAAGACTCAAAGCGTTGGTGGTCCAGTGGTAATAAGTAAATGCCATCTTTCTGAAGAGACGTAAAGCTCTGCGTTTCGTTGCAGATGTAGCGATTTGCTCTATGGCATCGGTGATAAGCCTCAGCAGTAGAAATAGGCTAACCATAAATAAATAAAGAAAAAATGATCCACAGTTGTAACATCTCTTCCAAAAGACATTTTTCCAACTGCAGTCAAAGTCGAATTCTTACACCTGCATGTGATGCTGTTTTATGAATTTCTGCAATATTATGCATACTTTTCATTTTTAATTATTCGATACCTTCCCAAAATTTGAAACCAAGATTTTAAACCACCCTACACAATTGTTTCTACATTATTATTGAGGTAGTTTTATAGTAAGTGTCTTTTGTGTTTACGCTTTTAAGTCATTAAGTCTTCGTATATTGTTGTTTGAGATAATTACAGAGGATTCTTTGTCCCATTTTCTTAGCAATGTTTTGTAATAAGGTTAATTACCAATTAAGCGTAGTGATTCTATTGACTTTATTTCCCAATTCAAGCAATACTAATGAGTGCGACTTATTTTATAAGATTCAGTTCGTGAAATTGTGTATATAAATTACAATTCTGCGTCTGATTTAATTTTGTTTCATTTATAATATTTCTTGCAAGAGCTTTTTAGTTAAACGTTGTCAATATTTAAATAAATACACATAAATTACAACATAAGTCCTAAAAATTAACTTGGGAAATAATCAGAACTTAGTTAAATTTATTTAACGCTTATTTTAGAGGTGATAAATAAATTAAAGTTCTAGTTACGCTTAAAACGGTTAGCTCATTCAAATACTTCAGACGTCTTGAGTGTACTTTCTTTAAACTGTGTTCTGAGTCTGCGTATAATTTCAGCCGGTTTGGCGCCTTCGTAAATGAGAAACCTTAGCGCGAAATAAAATTACAATACGCTGTTTCACGATACAGTTGAGTAACATGTAAACGGTTTCCATGACAACGGGTATGTATTGTTTTGTGCTTAGAATAGAGTACATTCAATAGGGTACATAACAAATAATTGCATAAATCACTAAATACACAATCTCACTGCGCAAATTCCAGTTTTGGCGTGAACTGCCATCGTAAATTATGATTTCTCTATATCAATTAATATTTTAACAGGAGGCAAAAATTACACTAAAAGTAAAAACGAAGCTTGGATTTCTTTCATAATACCAAATTTTAAAGATAAAACCGTTATCTATTATAGATATTTCTCATATCACTGTTTTTTTTAATAAAAAATGAGATATTTTGAAAACATATTGCAAAAAGCTTTTAGATGCAGTTTCGTAAATATCAAAACGCTAGCAAAACCTGTGGGCCATGCCCTCGATTTATTTGGCAGCTTTATACCCAGCGCTCGCCACTTCGGATGTTTCCTACGCTGAAGAAAATCTCGGATAAGAAACGCAAAAATGCCCGGAAGCCTCGGAAAAAGAGAGAAAATGAAAAACCCGTGTTCATAAAAAAAATTCCCCGAAATACATCCTCAAAAAAGCGGAAAAAGACAGTTAAACATAACACTTTTCCTCATTTCCAGAGGAGTGCGTTGGCAGAAAGTTTTAAACCGTTTTGGAACTAGTTAAATACGCACCAAAAACATCTCAACATTTGCATATATTTCCCAAATAAAATTTGCCCTTATTCATATACTTCGATCAGCTAGAAAATAAAATTATATTCCCGGGTTTATTTGTTCGGCGAATGTTTTTAGCGGAGCATGTCTTTACCGGAGCCTTTTTTCAGATGATGTTTGTCGGCGGGTGTTTTCTCCATCAACATTTTTCCCACCGAGTTTGATGTGGGACTCTTTTTAGGGATGTTTTCACAGTAAACCGTCAATGGCCCCTTTAAGCAAAACCTTTATTGGTCGCATGTTATTAGTATGTAGCGGTTTAATCTACAAAGAAAAATGATCTTTATATAATGCCATCGAAAATTTGTTGGTAGTCGTAGTGGGAGCTCCTCACCACTAAAAGCTGCGACATGTGAAAAGGATGCGGATTTAATATACATATAGATTGGAATGAGTGTCATTTCCATTAAATTAATGATTTGGAAAAATAAAACAAATATTTGATCTATGCTTAAGAATTCGAGATGAAAAAAATACAACAACAAAAAAAATAATTATAAAAAATTAATCGATACTAGTGCTCTGTGCATACAAGTAAAAGTGGTGATGTTGGTTTAGTCTACATTGTACAGACTATTTATATTTTCAGTTTTTTGTTGTGTTAATACAGTTTGTTTTCAGTACCTACTGAATTCTGAAATGAAACGAAATTGTATTCTTTATTATGAATAGGTATCCACAATACTATACCGTAATCTGGCCTGTTGATCCTATATTCAAAGTCTTGATTAGCCAACTGATTAGTAAATAAATTATGTTAGCATTGTTGTTTTTGTCAGACGAGGTAATTGATTAATTTGAATTTCGCAGTTATTGCAATTTTACTTTTGTGTTGTTTTCCATTATTACTAAAGGCCCTGTTTATACCGAGTAGTGACTTTGATTACGCTCCATAGGAAAAATGTATGTGTTTATGTTTAGGAAACCATTTGAATAACTACTCCCCAAAGTTTTTAAAGCAATTTTTGGAATTGAGTTGTGGTTGCTAAGAATCCCGATGAATTAAATAGTTTTAACAAAAATAACCACGAGTTTTAGAAACGAAATGGTCAAAGTTTTATGTGGCTCAATTAACTGACTGTAACGCGTAGAAGAATTGCCAAGTATAAGTATAAAGGCTAGTTTTCCAAGTACAAGCTTATTATTTCGACCAACAAATTGCAGAATTGTACACCAGATAATCAAACATATATTGTTTGTATCTTTATTAGCAATCGAATGCAAACATTGATATTCTATACATTTTAATTTAAAACAGTATATTTAAATTAACTAAGTAAAACAAAGTTAATTTACAGCGTCTTATCTAATTACGGTTTTAAATAAATAAATGTTTTCTCTGCATCTTGTGCTGTTTGTGCATATTTTGCATGCATGTTTGAGCTTTTTAAGTGCATATCAATTCGATCTTTAAATTTATTATGAATTGTGATTTAGATTATAATAAAATTTTCCTCAATTTATAGGTAAAACCACGTCTTCTAGTAAGTAGACTCGGTTTCTATCAGTAATTGTTCTTACAAACGTTAGTCACATTGATAGACTATTTTGATTATCTAGTGTGTGGTTTATTTCTGCATTTCCTGTTTTTTAGGTTTAGTTTTTCCTCTGTGAGTAACAAGCAACGTAATTTTCCACAAAAAATGTCACAGAATGACAAGTTTAATTATTAATTACAAGCTTAAATTAAAAAGAAATATTGTAAAATGATTTAGTTTGTATTATTAATCCAATTGCTTGTATAGAAAACACGCCGTTAAAATTCATATTCTTAAAAGTAGCGATGAGAATCTGCACAATTTTTTAATCGTATATGAGTTACCTTCCTCTTTGAGAGGAATTGGCCTGTCGTCAATTCCCCGATTAAATATTTAATTATTATTTAATATTCACCACAACTTAACAGGCAAATTTAGCACTTCCAGAAAGAGGATTATTTTAATGTGGTTTACCGCAATTGCATTTAATGGAATTTTAAAGGTTTGGCAGTGATTCTTTCCTTTATATCGCGGTTTTTGTAATGTTTATTAACATTATTTTATTTTATTTTTTATCATTTATACCAGAACTCAATGACTTTGTGAAGTAATTTTAATAAAGCTGGTGCAAAGAACACCAAACAAATTGTTTCTACGTTTTAAAAAAAGAGCTTATAATTATCATCTTTAAACTGCAGAAGTTTTTGTTACATGCAATAGGTAACGATTTGCAGATAGTAATCAGATAGGGATCCAACTATTATTGAGTTATACGAGGGCGGAGTGAGAAGTTGGGCAAAATTACAACAGAGGGCGCTACAGTCGCAAATCCTAGATGACATTTGTCAATACCATCTGTCACTAGGCCACGTTAAAATTTTCAGACAGATCTGTCATTTACTTCAGTTTTGACAGCCATTGAAAGCAGACAACCTCTCGTATTTTTGCGAACATGGAAAAAAGTGAATTTCGTGTGTGAATTAAACATTATTTTTTACTTGGAAAAACCCTGAGGCAAACCAAAACAAAGCTTAATAAATATTATGGGGACTCTTCATCATCGATTAAAATGATTCACAAGTGGTTTACTGATTTTCGTTGTGGTCGTACAAGCACAACTGATGCTGAACGTTCAGGACTGTAATGCAAGACCGCAGAGTGAAAGTGCGCGAGATAGTTGAGATAGTATGCATTTCAGATGAACGTGTGCGCAATATGCAAAAGCTATCCGCGCGATGGGTGCCGCTTTTGCTCACAATCGACCAAAAACGCACACGTGTGACAACTTCAGAGGCAGGTTTGGCGTATTCAAGCGCAATAAAAAGAGTGTTTGCGTTGTTTCATAACTGTGGACGAAACATGGATCTCTCACTATACACCGGAGACCAAGGAACAGTCTAAACAGTGGATTTCTACTGGCGAACCTGCGCCGAAGAAAGCTAAAGCGGTTTTATCCGCCAACAAGATCATGGCCACAGTGTTTTGGATGCACGCGGCATAATTCACATCGATGACCTTGAAAAGGGAAAACAATCAACGGCGAATAGTATTGCGACTTATTGGACCGTTTCAACGGCGTTTTGAATCAAAAACGACCGCATTTGGCGAAGAAAAAAAATCTCTTCTATCAAGACAATGTACGGGTACACACGTGTGTAGTTGCCATAGCCAAAATGAATGATACGCTTCGAATTGCTTTCACATTCACCATATTCACCCCGGCGACTATTTCCTGTTTCCGAACTTGAAGAAATGGCCCGGCGGAAAGAGATTCGGCTCTAATGAGGAGATCGTCAATGCAACAAACGCTTATTCGTATTATTCGGAAGGAATCGAAAAATTGGAAAACCGTTGGGCTAAATGTATTGACCTAAAAGGCGACTACGTTGAAAAATAAATTGTTTTTTGGCCGAAAAAATTATTCCTTGTTTCATTTGTATTGTACCAGACTTCTCACGCCGCCCTCGTACTTTAGTTATTGAGTATAAATAAAGTACTTTTTACTTCAAGAATATGACATCTAATAACACTATAAAATGTTTACCTTTTTGGTGATGATAAACGTAAATTAGATATACGAAAAGCTTTTGAAATTCACAAACATTTAAAAACTGTACCGTTAATAAACGAGAAAATTGTTCTCTTAAATTCACCTCTATTGGACATTTAGGAATATGAAATCAAGTCATCTGCAGACGATTACCGAGATCAAGTCGCCAAGTTCTATTGCTGCTATAACAACACTAGCTGTTTACTTTTTAATATAACCTCTGATAAGATATTGTTGAAGTAAAAAGTATTTGTTTTATACTCAATAAATATGGACTTCAGCGAAGTAAAGCTATAACTTATAAATACATGTACTGTAGTTGTTTTTCATAAAAGCCAGAAATAAAACTAAGATTATAATACGGATGTTGACATAAATATAGCGATTAAAGAATAAATCCAAGCGCTACAAGAAATGGAAACAGATTTATGCATTATATCGGGCACACAAATGGCTATATATTTTTACTATCTTAAGTATGGTCAACAAAATGCAAATGTGCATGGTCGTATGTTATTGTAAATTGTTGCATATCAATGCACACATTTTACGCTTTATCTTCTCAATCATATTTTTCTCATACTCGATGCGTGCAAATAAGCTATTAGGATTTCCAATTTACATTGATTAAATCATCGCTTACGCGATTTATTAAGAACTTACATAGATGTTCATATTTCTTCGATTTTGTTTATAAATGCAGCATTTTAAATTGTTCATCTACTACGTATAGTTACAAAGTAGCACTGTTTAATTGTGCAAATAACAGTAAAATTATACCTAACAATTTGTACTTATCTGCAAAGCAAATATATGCAAAACACACGAGTGTAGTTAATTGCAGACAAGGAATACATAACACTTTTAAGGGTTTAAAATTGGAGGCTATGAAAAATTTTAATTGTCTGCCTGCAATTTACTTTGTTTTCCTGGAAAAATGTAAAGTACAGTTAAAAACTCCGTTTACTATTCCGATCGAGATTTAAAAAACGTAATCAAGTGAGACATTTTATCAATCTACTTGTCCGCACTTGATTCACTTTCGTTTTATGAAATGTCGATTGGGAAACGCACCTATATAACTTTACTTTACATGGTGCTAAGCAGTGGCGGTTTCTCCATTGGGTCAAATTGTCATTGACCTCCCAATGAAATAAGAAAAAATAAATAATTACTTTTTGTTTGAGTACTAAACTTATTTACACTATAATATTTAAAAAATACTTTATAGTTAACTTTTGTATGAGATTTCTATGCGGGAACGTTTATTAAAGAGCTGCCGCAGGATCCGAAAACCTTTGATTGTTTGAATATTTTGCGCGCATTAAACGAATCTATGCGAGAGTCATTTGGCCGTCAGTCCCCGATTCAGCCATACGCCACCGAATAAAGCAGCCGGCTTAAAAGGCCTTCAAATGAATAAGAGTGAAATAGAAAGCTCATTGCAGTAACATTCAAAATTCAAAAGCTAAAAGAGGATAGAAGTATGTGCGTATTAAAGACTTCAGGGTCATGGACCCACAATTTCCGAGAATTATGCTGTCAGTTGTCCGTAATACTTGCATGCCAATAGCTGCCTAATTTGTGGGATTCTCACGTACACGACATAGTAGTGTGAAAACAGTTGTTGGTTGTGTAATCATAATTTAGTGGTGTTGTACGATGTCCGTGCAAAATAATTTTGAATTGTGAATATGCCACGTAAGAAAATGCTTCCACTTGTTTCTACTGTCTGCTATTTTGTGATAATTCATTGTGTGATATTGACTGCAAACATTTAAAAACTAAAATTCAAACATTTTTTATAGGTAAACCACATGAAAAATTTTGTGCATTTTGACACACTGGCAATGTGGGTATCAATTTACAATAATTTTATTAGAGAATGCTTATCTAAAGTCTATTAAAGATGTATAAAACTAACGGGGAATTAAACTAATAACGCCCTCTATTATGTGCGGCGAGAAAAAGTTGCAAAGCAACAAACCGGCAAAGTTGCGATCGGAACCTGCTAAGCAGGTATCTGCGATCGCACCGGCCTCTAAGCACAAAACACTGAAACGCCCGTGTGGCAAGAAATAAGAAAAGATTTGGTTTCAATTATGGCTAGAATAGACCACTACATGTTTCGTTCTTGTTTGAACTCATCAGGTGGACATAATTCTAACCATAATTGAGACCAAAAGCAAACAGGCATATATACGCCAGAAAGTATAAAACTAACGGGGAATTAAACTAATAACGCCCTCTATTATGTGCGGCGAGAAAAAGTTGCAAAGCAACAAACCGGCAAAGTTGCGATCGGAACCTGCTAAGCAGGTATCTGCGATCGCACCGGCCTCTAAGCACAAAACACAGAAACGCCCGTGTGGCAAGAAATAAGAAAAGATTTGGTTTCAATTATGGCTAGAATAGACCACTACATGTTTCGTTCTTGTTTGAACTCATCAGGTGGACATAATTCTAACCATAATTGAGACCAAAAGCAAACAGGCATATATACGCCAGAAAGTATAAAACTAACCTGATGAGTTCAAACAAGAACGAAACATGTAGTGGTCTATTCTAGCCATAATTGAAACCAAATCTTTTCTTATTTCTTGCCACACGGGCGTTTCTGTGTTTTGTGCTTAGAGGCCGGTGCGATCGCAGATACCTGCTTAGCAGGTTCCGATCGCAACTTTGCCGGTTTGTTGCTTTGCAACTTTTTCTCGCCGCACATAATAGAGGGCGTTATTAGTTTAATTCCCCGTTAGTTTTATACTTTCTGGCGTATATATGCCTGTTTGCTTTTGGTCTCAATTATGGTTAGAATTATGTCCACCTGATGAGTTCAAACAAGAACGAAACATGTAGTGGTCTATTCTAGCCATAATTGAAACCAAATCTTTTCTTATTTCTTGCCACACGGGCGTTTCTGTGTTTTGTGCTTAGAGGCCGGTGCGATCGCAGATACCTGCTTAGCAGGTTCCGATCGCAACTTTGCCGGTTTGTTGCTTTGCAACTTTTTCTCGCCGCACATAATAGAGGGCGTTATTAGTTTTATTCCCCGTTAGTTTTATACTTTCTGGCGTATATATGCCTGTTTGCTTTTGGTCTCAATTATGGTTAGAATTATGTCCACCTGATGAGTTCAAACAAGAACGAAACATGTAGTGGTCTATTCTAGCCATAATTGAAACCAAATCTTTTCTTATTAAAGATGTGTTTGAAATATAAGGCTACCTAATACTTGGGTAAGATCATATTTTTTTCAAACAAAATACTTTAAAATGCCTCCCAGTACAGCACACCACGAGCCGCCACTGGTGCTAAGGTGAATATTGTGAAATGAGAAAGCCTCTTTGAAACCGAAAATAGCGAGACTAATAATAGGCAACCTTAATTGAAGGGATATTAATTATCGGTTTGGTTGTTCTAAATCACTAAATGAGTAAATAATTACACACATCTATAATAATAAGCACCCCACGTTGGAACATTAATTAAGACGTTTTGAGCCACGGGAACATTAACATAACATTTTTTCTTAAGTTTCAAGAAAAGCTATGTTTTATTTATACGTTTATTAATGCTTGGCTCATTAATACTCTAGGCATAATCTAGAAACGATATTTTTTCATTAATATTAATTTCTCGTAATGTAAATGTTTACATTTCTTTCGTGTAGAGTACAAATAGCACAAGTAGCATTACTGATACCAATTTGGTGCATTTGCCAAACATCAAAATACGCAGCGAACATACCTATTTAGACTAGGCCGTATCGAAGGTGAATGTGTATGTAAACTTTTCGGAGTCAATTTTTGTATGGGAATCGTGTTCAGGATGAAGTACTGATTATGAAAGTTTATGTTGCCGGCCGGAAACCTGCTCCGGTATTGTTTAAATCAAAATTGTTTAAATAATTAGGAAATATTAATTTTTAGTATCCAACAAATTTTGTTTATATTCTTTGGTCAAATACCACAACAGAAAACCTTTTATGATTTTTTGTTTTAAAGTCAATAGTTTTTAAATTATAAATATTTAAAAGTTTGAAAACACGTTTTTTAAAGAATCATGAGGCCGTGCGTGAGCACGACTCCATGATTTTTATCCCACCCCCTTACCCGGGCTCAGCGGACTTGCGCTATACACCGGTCTAACATGCCCTACCCCTGAAAGACATGCAACCCAACATACACACCATCCATGGACACGCCGGATTTAACTTATTCAGAAAAATTTCCGACGGGCAGAGGACTCGAACCTACTGCCGTTGGGAGTCTGGTTTCAAAGCCTGGGACTTTAACCACTAGACCACCCGCTGGCCCTAAAAACACGTGAATCTGCCTATTTTCAATTCTTAAAAACCAAAAGTATATTAAAAATTGACTTTTTATGAAATGCATTTTTTTACATCTTTTATGAATTCTGCAAAAACAATTTGACTAGTTTTAATTTTACTTTTAATCACTGTTTCTTAATTGTTAACAACACGCGCTCGCTAGTCTCCTGGATTTCCCCGAACTATTTCTTTCACACTTACGCACAACATAGGATCTCTGCGAAGTCACAGAGGTGTTGTAATCATTATAGCAAGGTTAAACAAAAAAAATTTCCTTTTATCCCTATCACTTTTCTATATTTCGAAATAAAAACTACTACTTTTTTATGGGTCTCCGTTTATTAAATAAGGCGTAAGGGAGTGGTGGTAGCTCAGAGGTTAAGCGCTTAGCCTCTTACGCTAAAGGTCTAGGGGTTGATACTCCGCCGCAACCATGCAGCTATAAAAATCTATGCCGCAACCCGCCACTCACCTTCCCCAATCCGGTGTAAGCAGCCGTGGGATCTTAATGCCTGAAACCTTCTCTGGTATTTAGTCGTTCGGATTCGACGTTAAACTGTAGGTCCCCCGTACTCCACCTTAGCGCTAAGGAGAGTAGGTGGCTGAGAAGAGTGTCGGTGCCCAGCAGTGGGACGTTAAGGCTGATTGTGTGAAGGAATTTTCGGGTTTTCGAAAATTGTTAGATGTCACAAAGAAGTTAGTGGATTGGAACACGAACCAAATTGTAACTGGGTCATAAGTCTACAACATTTTAAAAATAATCGGGTGGCCAGTTTTTGAACAGTATAAATAAGGCAAAACAGGTCGCTGGTACTTTCCCATACTTTTGACGTTTTAAATATTCTCGCGTCAATAAGTGATTGAAGTTTACGTTTGGTCATTCCCAGTCGGAACAAACCGCCCGCTCCAGACTCAAGACGTTGGTTTCGTACGGGAGACGCGCGCGCCGTCTACGTAGAAGGCGGCAAGATAGTTAATGCGCTCACGAAAATGATTATAACAACTTTATTTATAGAGTTATCAAAAGTATGCAAAGAATAAAAAATATGTTTTTAGAGCGAATTGATAGGCGTAGTTAAAATCACGTAACTGCCGGAAAACGCGCCAATTTCAAAATTTTCAAAATTTTTAAAAATTCCAGTCAAATTTGGGAGAATAGTAAAAACATTGTAGTTCATTGCAAGCCCTATCGGGTCGGAAAGTTTTTAAAAAATGATGTGGGCAGTTTTTGGGGAATAATTTTTTGAAAATGTCCAAAATTTTGGGCCGCTAATATATTTACAATTTCCATATATTATTTCCAAAAATATTGGTATATCACTTGATTTTACTAATTAAGGGCTATCAAATATTATGACAATTTGTATTCATTGGATATTTTGTTTTTGAGGAATTCGGCATTAAATTTAAAATTTTCAAAAATTCGTAGCGCCCTACATTTTGGAGATACAGCATTTGATAAAAAGCGTTTGATTTGTCTTTAGATTTCATTTCGATCTGATAACTCGTTTTTGACTTAAATAGGCGGTAAAACTCAATTTTTTAAATATTCATAGAAGACGCCAGAGAAAAATTTGCGAGTTTGAACTTAAATCAAATTGTAGCTCACCTTTAGCACAATGAGCTTACAAAATTTAAAAAAAAATGTGTAGCTCGTTTTTGAGCAATGGCTTTTTGAAAATTTTCGAAAATTTGCATATTTTTGACTCCATAGCTTTGAATTTTCGAAAATATTTGTACGCAGTAATATTGTGCCTTTATAGAGCTATTACGCTAAAATAATTGGACTTGATCTGTCGACCTGTTTTTGAGTAACAAGGCGCTGGATTTTTCAATATTCAAAAAACCGTAGCGGCCGCCATTTTAAAGCTAGAAAATTTAGAAAAAAAGTATTGAATTTGTTCTAAAATCTTCTATCGGATTTCGTTCTCAAATTTATAAAATTTAGTTTCCGAAAAAAATGCTATGTCTAACTTCCGCTTCTGGTTTTAGATTTTTTTTAAAGTTTATTCAGCCGAATAATTTTTGATATACCTCCACATTCCAAAGCCCATCAAAATCGGACCATGCGTTTTGGAGTTATAGAGCGCACATACGCACACTCACTCATACCCACCCACAGCAGACAGACATTATTTACAAATCTCTTTCTTGTGCTCCTGGCGCTCCAAAACATGTATTACTTCCGTTAAATACTCGATTTAGAACATTTTCTTAAAATCAATACTTCCCTATATTAAATGTTAAAGATTAACAAACCGCATATAACTGTTTTTGAAACGTCACAATTTAAAGATGAATTTTTAGAGGCCTACTACACATCTGAGCATTTTGTCGTAACGTAACGTTACAGTTACACGTTATACGTATTACGAGACTCGGGAGCCATATGTATTAACACTGCGAGCATTCGCACTACCGCGGTGCTCGCTGGTGATACATTAGTTGTTCGTTAATTCGCATTCGACTAAAAACTGGTAAACCGTCCATACTAAAGCAGGTGGTGTAATGTAACATTCTTTGATGTTTTTTATAAAACCGACAAGAGCATCTTATCGCCATGTCGCGCTGCGAACAAGCGCGACCATAGTCCACACTTGAGCATTCATGTTACGTTACGCTGTAACGTTGGGGCACAGTGCTCAAATGTGAACAAGGCCTTAGAACACAATTTTAAATTTTTTATTAATGAATTTAAAGGTGCAACGATTATATTCATCTAGATTTCAATCAAATTTATATTTTACTGATAACGTTTTAAATATGCTTGAATAGGTTTCTAGAAAGAAGCATAATTTTCTAAATAATGTTTAAAGGTGCAAATCTTAAAAACAATGTTGTATCAAAGTATCAAAAAAAATATATACATTGTTCTATAAAGTAGCGTCCCCCCCCCCCCCCCCAACTAACTTTTGAACGACTTAATATTGTACCACAAAATTTGGTGTGCTGTAATGGGAAATTAAATACTATTTTTTAGCACATAATTATTTTTGTATCATTCAAAATGGCGGCTGGGCGCCATTTTAATTTTGTTTTAAATAGGAAGGGTCTTTTAGTTCCGCGCCTGATCCTAAAGTTTCAAAGAAAAATATTCTGCCATAACAAAATGACAAATGTTTGAAGATAAAAAAGTCTATTTAAAAAAACTAAGAATTAAAGCAAAAAGAAATTAAATTAAGTGTTCTAAATGTTCACCATTCAGTTCTTGGCACATAAAAAGTCGGTTATGAAATTCCTGCCTTACATTTTCATAAGTTTCTGGAGTGATATTTCTGCAAACTTCTGTAATGCGTTGCTCCAGTTTTCCAATTGTTTCTGGAAGGGTTCTGTAGACTTTCGATTTCAGATATCCCCATAGAAAAAAATCTAAAAGGGTTAAATCTGGGGAGCGAGTTGGCTATTCTACAGGCCCCCTTCTACCAATCCATTTTCCAGGAAAATGTCGGTTGAGAAAGTCAGAAACAGGCCTATGATAATGAGGTGGCGCACCGTCTTGTTGGAACATAACGTTTTCAATACTATTTCCAGCCACCTGAGATATTTTTTGGAAAATTTAGTCCTGCAAATGAAAATGTGGACTACTGGATAAAAAAATCAAAACAATTTTGAATTGAGTGAGTGCATATGTATAAAATGCGCCATTTTGTTATGGCTGAATATTTTTCTTTGAAACTCTAGGATCAGGCGCAGAACTAAAAAATCTTTCAAATGTGGTGTCACTCGACCCCCTTTCTATTTAAAAAAGAAATTCAAAATGGCGCCCAGCCGCCATTTTGAATGATACAAATTCTAATTATTGGCTAAAAAATAGTATTTAATTTCCCATTAAAGCACACCAAATGTTGTGGTAAAATATCAAGTAGTTCAAAAGTTAGTTGGAGGAGGGGGTTACTTTATAGACAGACGGTACATATATTGCTATTATTTACTAATATATATCTGCGTCAAGGATAGTAGAGGGGTTGTACAGTGCATGTCTCTTTCCCCTAAAATGATGTAGTTCACGACATAATTCACTTACGGCTTTTTGTTTCCTATAAATTTGTATGTGTAATTAGGATATAAACGTCACACTTTCTGAGATCTCTTATCAGTAATGGATTATAATGATGACCATTTCCGTTCTTAAAAGTGAGTAATCGATTACTGAAATGAAAAAACGCCCTCCTATCCGTATGCCTATGCTGTACTATTTCTCTCATAAATTTTTCTCTTTTGTAGAGCATATTTTAAATAATTTGTAATAATTCCATGATGTACCAACTGATTTAGATAATCCCTGCCTTGATAATATTAAGAAAAACAATATTATTATCTAATCTCGTTTCTGCAGTCTTGGGGCAACTGTCAAAAACTGATCCCATGGGATTGTTAATAATATGGGTGTGGGGTAGGTCTTAATCTTTTCGGCTTGTTCTGCAAAGTAAGAATTTCGATGATAAGCTCTAAAACCGCGCAGGTACCGGGTGTTCCAAAAAGCCAGATGTATCTTGTAATTTGGCTACACTCTTATTTTTATGTTGTTTAATGTAAATCGACTTGAATCAATGACTTGATGTGGCTATCGATCAATCAGTTTTCTAACTGGGCATGAAGGAATCTTTTCTGGTACAGCAACAACTCTAGTTTGAAGGACGATGAGGTAAAATCTAGTCATTCGAAAAGTAATTATTGTTATCCTACTTTCACATTGAGTTATTTCGTGTACAAAAAATTGGCGTAAAAACGTCGCTGGTGCTTTCCCATACTGTTTACGTTTTAAATATACTCGCGCCTACAAGTGATTGAAATTTACATCCACACGCGGTGCAAGAGAACTAGTTATTAATAACTTTATTTAAAGAGTTATCAAAAAAATGTAAAGAATGAATAGAAGAATATATTTTTTAGCTTGTGCTAATTGATAGGCGCTGTTCAAATCACGTAACTTCTGGAAAACACGTTGTTTATATTAAAAAGTATCTTTTCTTTTTTTATTTTTCAAAATTGCTAAATTTGTTTTGTGAAACTTGCAAATCTTAAATATAAGGAAGTGCCAACCATTTTGAGAGAAAATAGTCATAAAAATAAGAAACACAAAAAAATTATATATTCTCTCTTCATTATATTCAAGGTTTGCAATGCAAGTCCGGCAATATTTACATGGATTTAAGAGGTTACCCTATAATAAAATAAGCTGAAAGAAGAAGACTTTGTGTTTTATGATTTTTATGACTATATTCTTTCAAAATGTGTAGCACTATATTCTTATAAACTACTTCGAATAATCAATTAAAAGTACTGTTTAAAGTTTATAACGATTGGCGTTTGGGTTTTCGAATAAATCAATATTCGTCTTTATATTATCCAAAACTTGGGAGATTAATCAAAACAAACTTGTAGTTTACTGCAAGGTCTATCGGCTTACAAAATTTAATAAATTGGTCGTACGTACAGTTTCTGAGAAATATTTTTTTTTCTGAAATTTTGAAAACCTGCCATTTTTACAATTTTATTTTTCCAAATGTATTTTTATATCACATGATAATACTTATTAAGCGCTCATTGTTATTGATTGATTATGTTGAGTAATTGGGTATTAAAGTCAACATTTTCATAAATTTGTAACCGCCTTCGTTTGAAGGTACAACAATCGAAAACGAAAATTGTTTGATTTGCCTTTAGATGCACTACAGTTATGTTTTGAAGTTTCAAAAAAAAAAATATCAAAAAAACATGTCTAATTTCCGTGTCCAGCGTAAAATTCTTATAATGAAGTACCCGCGACTGAAAAACGTCCACATACCAAATTTGACTGAAATCGATTAAGGAGTTCCGGATATATAGGAGAACGAACGCAACTACGCACGCACGCACCCAGCCACAGACCAACATTTTTTAAAAACACTTTCAGATTTCATGGGCCCCCGCTAAAATCTGAAATTCGAACATTTGCATGAAATCATAACGTAATATACATCAGTAGAAGTATGGGAAAGTAAAAAGCAGAACGTCGTTAAACGACTTTAATTTCACCCCCTGCAACTTGGTAACAATTTATTCAGGGGGGAGGGGAAAGTAAAAATTTTTTTCTCATTTTCAAGGCGAATAATCCTGTTTAAAATTTTAGATTGTATTTAATTTTGTTGTAACACGGAAGATAGCAACATTCGCAATGAAATCTACGTTACCATCCAGAAAATTAGTTATTGTGTTATATTACCACCGCGTACTTGATAAAGAGTGCGAGAAGGCTGGGTTTCAATAGCGATGATCGGTGGCCTCGACCCACAGTATTGCAGACCAAACTCTTCAATGGAGTGTAGTGCCTCCGACTTATATAGTTTCTAACTTTTGGTGATGAATTTACTGTGAACCTTCTCGCAAAGAAATGTAAGGCGGCAAAAGTCTTGTTACAATTTCATTGCTCAAAAGTAAGTCTGCGAGAAGCTGCAGAAATCGGTAGAACGAAGGGCAGTCAGGAGCTTTGTTAAGCCGACCAAGGACTCTTATTATGAAAAATCGCTTGTTTTTTCGTGGCATATGAAAATCCGGGAATAAATCAAGTCTTATATTAAGTGTTTTTACTACTAGTTGATGGTCAGTTATTATACATATGTATTTATTACATACGTCAAATCAACGATTTAAGTTGATAAACAACATATAAATATTTATAAGTTCGAGCTTTACTTCGTTGAAGTCCATTTTAATTTATTGTAAATAAAACAATTCTTAACTTCAACGGGTTTTATTATTGTAGCCTTATACGTATTTCAACGTGTTAAGTAAGAGTAAACAGTTGGTGTTGCTATAGGAACAATAAATCTTCATAATTTTACATTTATTTGTTTTGTTTATAATTATAGCAATTTTTCCTAATTTTGTGCTAATATAAATAATAAAATAATAAACCTGAATATTCTGTTTACAGAAAACCTACACAAACAGACATTACAATACCACACCATTCGTGTCATCATAAAACACATAAATTAGCAGCAAACAGGTCCATAATACATAGCGCTTCAACGGTTCCTTTAGTTGAAATTAGTTATAATAAAGAACTTTCGATTATTAAATAAATTGCATACTATAATGGTTATAATACTCAACTTATTGATAAACCAATTAAAGAGAAAAATTATAAATGAGCTATTCAGAAAATTTATCCAAGTACTTCATCAGATAAAATGAAATACGCATCAATTCCATATTTTGGGAATAAATCAGAAAAAAAATGCCAAAATTTTAAACAACAAAACAAATAAATGTAAAATAACTTTTAAAACAACAAAAAACATTTTAAACACTTTGTTTAATGCTAAAGAAAAAACAGACAATTTACTAAAACCAGGCTTCTACAAATTAAATTGGTCGCACTGTAATTCTGTTTATATAGGACAATTAGAAATTTTGATATTAGATATAAAGAACACGTACGTTGTTACAAATACAAACACCCACATAAATCCAATTACGCGAAACACTTATTAGAACACAGTCATTCAATGACATCTAATAATACTGTGACAAAAGTAAGTTGGATATTCTAGAAGCATTTGAAATTCGTAAAGATTTAAAATCTGTACCTTTAATGAATGAACAAATTAATCTCTTAAATTCACCGTTATTAGACGTGTTGGTATGAGAAATCAAGCCATCTGGATGCAGATATAGAAAACCAAGATCAAGGTATGAAGATTTATTGTTCCTATAGCAACACCAACTGTTTATTTTGAATCTTGCCTTTGATAATGACGTGTAAACACGTTGAAATACGTATACAGCTAAAATAAAAAACCTGTTGAAGTTAAGAATTGTTTTATTTACAATAAAATAAAAACATAAATAATCGTGTGACCAGATTGCAAGACGCCAATTGTTTTTTTAGGCTGGTACCTACCTGCCTGCGTTTGGAGCTTATTACCTTCCAAATGGTTATTTTGCACATCAAGAAGGTAGAGATTGAAACTCTTTAGGAGTTCTTAGAACATACCATGGCTTATATTATACCTAGTTTATGTCTAGAATACTTAATGATTTCAGCAGTCGACGCCCACAAACTGCACAAGCAAGCGCGGCGTGTTAGAGCTATTATTAGGCAAATCCCCATAAATGCATATTTGCTGCACAATTGAAAATCACCTTTACAACACGCTAATGACAATTAATGCTTTAAGATATAATCAACACGGCTTCTATGGGCTAGGATGTTAAAGCAAAAAATAACGTTGTTGCTCTTAGCTGTTCTAGTTATTTTACATTTGGTGTCCGCTGCGCTTTACTTTTTATTATAATTTAAACTCAGTTATTACTTTCACTAATTTCACTTTTTAACTGACATTGGCCGACCTTCTACTAAAGTGTTGTCTGCACAAATATAAGTATCACCTATCGTGCCTACGCTCATCCATCATTTCATTAACCCAAATTGATATCCGTTATTTGATAGCAAAAGGAAATTCGCTACAACTACAAGGGCGAGATTCCTTTTAGGAATCAATAAACGCATATTAATGAAGGTACCTACGCAAAAATTCGGAAGTGCTCTCTACTGCGTGGTACAAAACCTAATTATCAGTGAATCTTAACGATTCATAATTTGCATAGTCTGATGAGACTATGACGTGCTACGATTCAAATTCAGTTTTATTCCTTATGTAGCGCTTGAATAAATTTTCATGAAGGTATCATGCAAATGAAAATTAGTAATACCATCTTTTGAATATGTTTTCGATATTTACTTTCAATAAATAGTTTATTGTCAACAAATTTGCTTACCCATTTTCTCACTTAGTACCTGATACCGGATCAATTGTAATAAGGATGCGATTTATCGTTCATTGATTATTACTAAAACAAATACCGAAGCGTAGTTCGAACACTCCTTAAATTATTGTTTGATTGTACACTCATGAACCCATACACTCATAGAACAAAAGCACGCAACAAATTAGAATGTAGATTATTCAAAATTAATCAAAATTCACGTCAAATGTTTTTTGAACCGTCCCGTCGGAACAAATTAATGTTCCTTTTTACAGATTTGAAGTCAGCACGTTATTTGGATTTGATTCGATTTCATGACCTGTAAGGCGAGTTTATTTTTGCGAAAGATAATTATTTTCAATACATGTACTCCGTTTTCCTGCAGTTGTCGCTGATGGGGGTTTCCCTGCGGTCTTTATTTAGTTTACTCGCAACGGTAATGTTTAGATAGTGCGAATCTACAGATTTATTTAGCAAACCATCAATAACTACCGAAAACAGTCGAGCTGCGAAGATATCTCTTGCCGAATTCACTCCTTCAGCTCGTCTGCATTGTTAGGTTTAATTTTAAGTACCCTCACAACAAATAATCAAGCGGCGTAAAATCCGGCGATATAGCTGATCACTCCTTGTCTACCAATCAATCTATTTGGGAAAATTTGATGCATATAATACATTAACTGGTATGCGGTGGAGCTCCATCTTGTTGAAACCAGATATAATTTGGTATGTCCGGGAAATAATACGGCTAATGCAGGAACGAAAACATTTTGATGGAACTCCAAAAAGCGTTCCCCAGTGAAAGCACCTTCAATGAAGTAAAGTTCTAAAACTAGATTATCAACGATTCCAGTCCATATATTCAGTTTTTGACGGTGTTTCAAATGTGTTGTTTGTTTCTAGTGAGGATTTTCAGTGCCCAGTAACGACAATTATGTGTGCTGACTGTTCCATCAAGACAAAATGTTGCTGCATCACTGAAGATCAGTTGTGTTAAAAATAATGGATTAGCGTTGCAAATGTTTGTAATTTCTTCACAAACTTGTAATTTGAGGTCGGGATCATCCTTCAATAGTTCATGTACTCGTTGGACTGCATATGAAGGATATTTCTTTTTTCAAGGCTTGAATACTGAAGTTTGGCTATGTATCTAACCCCAGTTGGCGACTTGCAGTGTGTCGATTTTGTTGTATAACTAAGAGTACATCAGATTTAGATAAATCTTTTACTTGTCCTGTTTCCCTACAATTTTTTTCAATTTTGGCTAATTGTCGAATGTTTAATAGATGGCCGATGCAGGTATTTCTCGTTAAATAAATGACACACTTATGTCTGTGTTTGACTTCTATCACCACAACTAATCATTGGATCATGATATTTGGACCATGGTGTGAAAAGGTGGTGTCATCTGCATAGAGAGCAAAGTGCGCATTTAGTAAGCAGCACATTAGGTCATTAATATAAATCAAAAACAAAATGGGTCCCAATATGGACCCCTGAGGTACCCCATGCAAGACATTTATCTTACTAGATTGCTGCCCATTGTAGCTAACAAATTGTTGTCTGTGAGAAAGGTACGATTCAATAATTTGTACACAATAACAAGAGTTACTTATTGACGATATTATAGCAGGAATAGAAACAGGAATAACAGGAGAAAATAAATAAAAGAAGACTGATATAATGCAGAAAGTGAGTACTATTTTGGAAAATCTTAAAAACAAGTTAAAAAGAGAGACTAGATAAAAAGATCAAAGAAACTTGCAAATTTTTGAAAGAACATCCAGAGTTATGTATTCTCAACGCGGCTACAGTAAGACAACTGTATAGTTACATGAAAATCAATACAATGAAAAAATAAACGCATTATTAAATGATAAACAGACGTACAACGTAATAAAAAAGATCCGACTAATAAACAACAAACCAAAAATAATGAACTGGTACAGCAACGGATAAGTATGTAATAGATCTCAAAACAGCATATAAGTTAAAAGTACATAATGCATTCCCACCGAAAATATATAGCTTGCCAAAAGTGCACAAAAAAGACGTACCACTCCGATCAATAGTTAATGTACAAGCACCGTTATATAATCTACAAAAATTTATAACGTACATCGTTGGTAACGCACAAAGTTATATAGGGTGTTTTATTAATAATTGTCCATAGAGTAACTGGAGAATGCTTGACCCAAAATATGACGATTTAACCTAAAACACTTAGATAAAATATTCCTCCTAACCGAGATACAGGGTGTTTTATTATTGGCACCGACTTCAAAATTATAAAACAATTAATAATTATATAATAAACAACAATTTCTTAATTACATTAAACGGAACAACAAATAATTATTAAACTGTTGTATAAAAAACATTTATTTTTTGCTTTTTAGTTAACTTATGTCACTTTTGTGTTTTTATTTGAAGTCGGTTTTCTTTTTTTTAAAAGTTAATTATTTTACAATTTTAAGTGATGGGTAGACCTAGTAAAGATGCTTCTCGAATGAGGAAACGACGGCTAGTTGAAACGGAAGATGAAATACGGAAACACTAAAAAGTCGGTTAAAAGAATAGATTTTGAGGAGTATCTTCGAAGTTCAAGCTCCAATACCAATGAAATTATAATGGGACCACCTTGGAACTATACTGAACCCAACACAAAAAAATCATTAAAATCGGTTCATAAACAAAAAAGTTATGCCCGAAAATACATAAAAAAAAATATACAGACGAATTGAGAACCTCCTCCTTTTTTTGAAGTCGATTAATAAAAAAAGAAAAAAAAAGAATTAACGATAGAGGGGATATTGAGGGTCTCAGCAGGTTGTGCAACATAATCATTCAATAAAATTTGTATGATATTGTTTATAGTGAAATGTGAAACTGTACGGCGATAATTTGTAATTTTAATGTGAACTGTTGTGATCGTTCTTTTTATATTTTTTTAATGCGTGTAAGTACTATTGTATGCTATTTTTTGTGACAATGTATTTGTTTTGCAGAAATAAAGGAATTTCTGAGAAAGAATAGTTTAAATAAACTTAATAAGGCCAAGAAAATTAAAAATATTAAAAACATATAGGTCAAGAAATTAGTATTATTAAAAATCATCATTTCGTCTAGCACTTGGGCCTATTGTTGTTGAAATAGGCAAATCGGGGCTTCAACATGCTTTGATTTTTATATCTGTCTTGTACATTGCCAGGTGGTAAATGTTTGTAAAGAATATTTTCCTATTTCGACACAAAATAAAATTTATATGACAATGTGTTGTCGCTGTTTAAATCTAACGTAACGCATTCTTTTTCTCGAAAAATTTTGTGTGCAATCGCATACAATTTTATACCGTTATAAAGAGATCTATCAAATAACATAAGAAAAAGAACATTGCTATTTGAAAAAAATACTCATGACGTCACTAAATAAATTGATAAAAAAAAATTGTAGCCACTACAGTGTTGTTTTAAACAAAATCGTTATTCGAGTTCAAAGGTTTTATCGTGTGGTTTAGATTTACGTTTTTAATTAATGTATTCCATACGTTATGCACGCAGTGCACACTCAGCAAATTTAGCAAGTTACCCGTCCGTATAAATCTAAATTGACGTACATTCAGAATCGAACCTGGATCTCCCTCCTCCGAGTCACACACGCCACTTAAACAGACCTACGGTCGAACTAAATATCTATAAAATTGGCTAAAATAACTTAAAAGTAAAATCTACAAAATTACACTCACACGTGATTTTTTATAAAGAAAAATTAGTATACACTGTGTCTATAAAGTAACCTTCCCCCAACTAACTTTTGAAAGACTTGATATTTTTCTACAAAATTTGGTGTACTGTAATAGGAAATTAAATACTATTTTTCAAACTATATTAAAATTTTGTATCATACCAAATGGCGACAGGGCGCCATTTTGAAATTTTTTTTTAAATAGAAATGGGGGTAGTGTGACACCTCATTTGAAAGGTCTTTTAATTGTGCGTCTGATCCTAGAGTTTCAAAGAAAAATATTAAGCCATAACAAAATGACAATGTTTGAAGATAAAGAAGTCTATTTAAAAAACTAAGAATTAAAGCTTAAATTAATTAAATTAAGTGTTCGAAATGTTTACCATTCACTTCTTTGCACATAAAAAGTCGGTTATTAAATTCCTGCCTTACATTTTCATAAGTTTCTGGAGTGATAATTCTGCAAACTTCTGTAACGCGTTGCTCCAGTTCTTCAATTGTTTCTGGACGGGTTCTGTACACTTTAAAACTTTAGGATCAGACGCAGAACTAAAAGACCTTTCCAATGAAGTGTCACTCGACCCCCCTTTCCATTTAAAAAAAAATTCAAAATGGCGCCCAGTCGCCATTTTGAGTGATACAAAATTTTAATATGGTCTGAAAAATAGTATTTAATTTCCCATTACAGCATACCAAATTTAGTAAAAAAATATCAAGTCGTTCAAAAGTTAGTTGGGGGGGGGGGGGGGGGGGGTTACTTTATGGACACAGTGTATTATTATATGAGCGATTATGACAGCCATTATTCACGAAGATGATGATGAGCCCACGAGCCGTAGGCGAGTGGCGCAAATCATCCGAGTGAATAATGGCCATAATCGCGAATGTAATACTATGCTTTTTTCGCGAGTCGATTGTCAGCTGCAGAAAGAGTTGATTGCAAGCGATTTAAAATATCAGCGAATCAGCGAAACAGTGATTTTTGAATTTGTATTTGTGATTGGTCGGATACAGTGAATTATGAATCCATAATTCACTGCAGTAAATTATAGGTACAATTTTTCACAAAAAAAAATGCTAATAGTTGTCATATAATTAAATAGGTGTAGAAAATAGATATTTTCCTTTCTAAATTTACAGATAAAAGCAGACATAATTCCTTCTAAAGTAGTTATCCTGAATACAGCAACAGTATTAAAAACCTTTTTCATATTTTAACAGATTCAAACTTATTTAATATGTATACACAAACAGCTTAAAACTGAAGCAACCCGTTATCGTCTCTTACTCTTGCCGTTGTGTACGTAAGGAATCTATAATTATTATCAGAACAGATTCGTGTACTTTGAAAGGATATAACACCGAACAAATTTGCATACTTCGTTCCGGTCGTGATCAACGTTAAGTTTGTTAAAGTGGGTCAAGTAGACGACTGTTTTAAAGTTTACATATTTTAAGAAAATCGGCACGTAATGGGATTTAGTATTTTAGAAGCATGGAAGATTCCCAAGCCTTGCGTGTTAAACTAAAATCTATTTATTAAAATCATTTAAGCGGATAATTTTCAAAACGTAAGTTATGTCGGGTTAAATTTAACAATGTTTCGAATAAAAAAATAAAATAATTTCTACCATTCGTTCAAAACGAAATGAAGTTTTCATTTCAAATTAGAAATTAATCTACATAAATTCAAGATAAGTTTTTGTTTTATCATGTTAAGTGTTCACATTCACATCCATTAGATTATGATAAAGAAAGCTGAAATGTTACTTGGATTGGACTTTCGTATACTAGATATTAATATTTAGGTATCATATTTGCAAAAGTGTAAATTTTCTAATTATAACGTTGTACATTTTACCGACTGTCGTATTTCTAAGAAATGCTCTATTCCATCTATACTTCAACTTTTATTACAGCTCAGTCAGTCATTGACGTCACCAAAAATGATGTCGGCTTAGTAATTATACCTGCTCGGATCTTAACTTGTACAAGTCCAAACACTTTTGTAAATGTGAAATTTTTTTGCAAACGTTTGGAATTTACATTTTCTGCAGTATCAAACCAAATCCTGAATTTGTCAGCCAAACATCAGAGGGGGAGACGTGTAGCTCCTTCAAATATAAAATTTTCTAAAAACTATCATTAGATTTTGGTTCTACTAGTAAAGATGCTTAATTCGTCTTAAGCTGAAGTTATTTATTGTTTCCCGTTTGTAAATAAAAGGACACCAATTTGTGATTTTCAAAAATTCATAGAGGGTGGCACAGTAGAATTCTGGTATTTAGCAAAGAACCAAATTGTAGCCCATGTTCGGCTCTATAAGACTACAAAGTTTTAAAAAAAACGTAAAGCTAATTTTTGAAAAATTTTATTTTAAAAATTTCAACTATTTGGAATTTACATTTTCTACAGCAGACCTAGTATAAAACTATTTAAAAACTAACATTAAATTTTGGTGCTACTAGTCAGACTAGCAATTCTGCTCCTACCATGTTGAATAAATAAAGGGGTACGCAATTTCGATTTTCAAAATTCATAGAAAGCGCCACAGTGAAATTATAGCTTTCAGTAAAAAAAAAAATTGTAGCCAGTTTTTGGTCATAGCAGCCTACAAAGTTTAAAACAATCGTGTGAGCAGTTTTTGAAATTTTTTTAAATGTGGAGAAGCGCCATTGCGATCGTTTGCAGATTTTCGACATTAATTTTGTTTCATCGTATACTACCCACGAAGGACTCTCAGACAAGTTGTAGTTGATCCCGATCAGACAACTACTTTTTGAGTAAATGGGCGTTAAAGTCGAGATTTTCTAAAAAGTCTTAGGGGCAGTTGTACAATCAACGGTTAACTACTAGTTCAAGTAAACCAGAGTTCAATAAAGACTGTGGTTCAGTCCTGAAAGCGTTGTACAAACGGAGTTCATGCTGTAGTCCCGTGAACGGCAGTTGGCCATAGTAAATTCCCTAACAGGGGCAGTTACATTTATATTTATTACTAGAAAATTGACGCCAGTATCTAAAGTTACTTTATTTATTTTTCACGCTACCGGCAATGTAAGTAGGCCTTACATCCATAGCTACAGGGATCGTAAGTGGCTGATAACATTCGTGTACTAGTTACCCTTGACGACGGAACTTAATAGTGTCACTTACATCCCTAGGAAAATAATGTTGATTTTAACTGTTCGTTGATATGGTAACAAGCACAGACAACTTAGAATAATGGGGCTTTTAAAAAATAATTCCGATGACAGCTGTCAAAACGATCTTTTAAAAATATTATTAAATTTCTACCTGTAGGCCTACTTACATTGCTGGTAGCGTGAAAAATTTAATAAGTAACACGAAATGTATCGACTAATAACATCCTCGGCAGGCGACAAGCTTCGGCTCCGCCTCAGCTCGTATTCGCCTACCTCGGATGTTATTACGTCCTTACATTCCTTGATACTTAAATAACAATTAATACGGTTACTACAAACCAATTTTTGCTTTTCGAGTAACGTCAGTACATCTAATTGCTGTTCACCACTAATTACTTTTAAAGGGTTTTTAATATTCGCGAGTTTCTAATGTAGTTATGTTAATGAAGTTCATTCATTCATTATTTTATTAAACCAATTAAATATGTTTATATTAACAATTAAATTCCGCGAAAGAAACTCGCGAATGTTAATGACACACACTTTTAATAGATGACACTTAATTGACCTCATTAGAAAGTTTAATTAGCGGCTAATGACCTCATTAACAAGTTAATTATCTCATTAAAAAGCAATTAACGGTGCCTTACTCCTACTAACTAAGTAGGAGTAAGGCACCGTTAATTGCTTTTTAATGAGGTAATGAACTTGTTAATGAGGTCATTAGCCGCTAATTAAACTGTCTAATGAGGTCAATTAACTTTCATCTATTAAAAGTATGTGTCATTAGCATTCGCGAGTTTCTTTCGCGGAATTTAATTTTCAATATAAACATATTTAATTGGTTTTAATAAAATAATGAATGAATGAATGAGTGAACTTCATTAGCATAACTACATTAGAAACTCGCGAATATTAAAAACCCTTTAAAAGTAATTAGTGGTGAACAGCACTGACAGATGTACTGACGTAACTCGAAAAGCAAAAATTGTTATGTAGTAACCGTATTAAAATAAATAAAGTAACTTAGATAAAGGCGTTCAAGAAAATTTTTCTAGATATTACACAAAAAACCAAATACTAATCGAATAAGAAAGTTATAATTTTAACTGCACGCATAAGGGGGATTTTGAAATCAAAAATTTGTTTGTACAAATCAAATTTTCTGAAGAACTTTCCGAATTCGCTAATTACCGAAAGTTAGAAGTACATATAAAACATTGGAATATAATTTCCTAGACGACTAGCCTGTTTAAAAAATACTTTACTTAATGCATACTAAAATTAGTAAAAGTTAAGTGAAATTTGTTTTCCAGAATGCATATTCATAATTATATATAAATAACATTTTACCGCTAACTCTTCCATTTCGCAATTTTTAATAAAAATGTTTGGTTATGTCAACCTAACCTTGGTTTAAACGGTCGATTTTGGTGGTTCAGGTTCTGCGGTGGTTTAACTCAGGTTCGAGTTCTGAACTATGTTTGTACAACTAACATTATGGCGTTGAACTTGGTTCAGTTCTGAACCGGAGTTAAACTCGAATTGTACAACTGCCCCTTAGCGGACGCTGCTAATTTGAAGCTAGAGAGTTTGATAAAAAAGTTTTCGATTTGCTTTAAGGTATTCTCTCGGATCCTGTGCTTAAATGTCTTAGACATTTTTTTTTGTTTGAAAAAAACGGTTTCCGGTTTCGGATTTTTTGAAAAGCTCAACTAAAACCTACAATTTCGATATACCTTTGTGTAAAATTTCAAAAACGGTCTAGTACTGTCCCTTCAGAAGCGTCACACACCCCACACCCTTAAAAGTTCAGATATGAACGCATCAGAATGGCACCATTGTTTTTAGACCGAAATAGCTGCTATGTAAACAAACGAGATAAAAAAATACGTTACTGCCATATCAGGTTCATTTGATTTGTGCAATTGCAGCGAATCTCAGAAATAAAAGAACTTTTGCTGCAGTTTTGTCTGACGATCTTATCGCGATGTGCTTACTGTGATAAAGATTTAGAAGATTTAAGCGAGAAGATACAAAGTAAATTATAAAGTTATCAGTAATTTACATACGCGTTAACAACGCAACCCTTAGCTGCGTTATAGGCTGGCAACGGTTTTTGTCAAACTATCTAAAAAATCCCGAAAATTTCAGAATCAAGTTTTAAATATTTACCAGTTGTTTGCAGCTGCATGTGCTTGTCCTACTTGTCCTCATTATGCAACGGGTCAGAAGCCTATTCTCGACTTATGCGTCACATTTTTCGTATACGTATATGACGTCATCCCATATAAAATAACAAGGAATAGGGACCTAGGAGTTGATCCTGCTGCTTGTAAAATGTTTGTAGAATTAGGAAGTGAGACAACTGTTACGTAAACTGTATACTGTAGTTTATGTCAATTAGGGCTTTAGTTAGGTTAGGTTAGGTTAGAATAGATTAATGTTTGAATCCATTAGGGGAGAACTTGGGTTAGCAGATAAGTTAGTCGAGGTTCTAAATTCGTTGTTAATCAGACAATTTAGAGCAGCAAGCGCTTGATCCTGTTACGTTCTCAACCAACAATTGATAACCTTAATTAGCATAACTTATTCTAACCCTAACAGAACCTTAACATAGCTATAATCGTAAGTTTACGTACAAAACCTCTGCCATAACCTAAACAAAACCTCCACATAGTTGAACCAATTTTCAGTTACTTCGGAGGATAAGTTTTTTCATATTATTGAAAAAGTAGCATTCTTTATGAATTAAACTGAATTTGGCGTCTCTTCGCGCAACACATCAATCTAGGCGCGACCTCTACATACTTCTAGTTTCGGCACTGGTATTTATTTAGTTATTGTTTTCCTCTGCTTCTGATTTTTTATGCACCGCATATAAAACATGTACCGTGTGCCCTTACTTCATTTCTGTCAACAACGTAGAGTTAGTCGTTATCTCTTTTACTATTTAAAATATACAGGGTGGTAATGAATTGTAGGAACAATCTTCTAGGGCTTGCGAAACACAACAAAGCAAACAACTTTTGTCAATAAATGTGTGGTCACAAGTGTTTCCTTTCAGGGATAGAGCTTCTCAAAAATTCTTTAAAAAGCGCCTAACTGTAGGCAACTCAATTTACTAGCTACTATTTGTTTCCATAACGACGGAAATTAATACAGGATAAATAAAGGCCTCTTTCCCACTTTTCAAATTCAAATTAAGTTTAAAATACATTAATTAACAAAATGTTTCAAAACTAAGCAATAGAAAAAAACAAAATTACAAAGCAAAAATCAACTATTTGAAAAAATTACAATAACCAATTCAAAAATTAACAAAATTATAGTAAATGTTCAAAATGTCGCCCCCAGCTTCTACACACGAAGCACATCTACAACACTAAAGGCCTTGTGCGATGGATGATTCCTATTCAGAAAATGTTCTTGGTACAGGCGAGCAGCTTCGCGTGTGTTACCCCAAGCAGCTCCATACATGAACATCATGTCATGCTGTTCGGCAAAAGTATAATTCGCCATAACACAAAAATACGAAACACAGAACGAAAATAACAAAGAAAATAATTATCAAAAAAATCACAGAACGAAAAAACTAATTATAAAAGGCACAGAAACAAACGAATGCAAGAAAACTCAAAAAATATCACAAAAATATCGAATTGTGTCAAAATTGACGTTATTTGAATGCATGTATGTCTAGATCGTTTTTTTTTTTAAATTCCGTGTAACCTGTGCAAAATAATTGAATATGCATTTGGGTTGCCTATTTTTAGGTACTTCTTATAGAATCTTTAAGAGGCTCTATTTTCTAAGGGAAACACTTTTGAATACACATTTATTAACAAAAGTTGTTTGCGTTGTTGTGTTTTGCAAGCCCTAGAAGTTTCTCCCTACAATTCATTAACACCCTGTAGAAACATTTATGAAACAGAAGTTGGAGGGAATTTAAAATATTGTTTAATTATACAGGGCATACATAATGATATAAGAGTAGTGAAGCTAAGTTATATTTTTTTTATAAAATACTTTGTATATTTTTGCAGATTTGTATTGGCCTTTTAATTGCCCTTTTTAATTTGTTTTTCTTTTTGAAAGTCCATTGCGGTGTTGCCAGTTTATTAGAGTTTCGAAAAATTTGAAATTAGCAGACCTCACAACAAAATATACACGAACCGTATTTTCATAGAGTAAGCAAACTTTTACTGTTGAATAATAGCAAAGGAAATATCGACCACTCTGTATATCAATGATGTATTAATAATTTTTTCACTGTGAGAAATGAATGTTTTGGGAGAACAGTGATTATGAGAAGATGTAGTAAAGCAAATATTATTAAAACAAATACATTCAATATAAAGTTTTGGTACAACAAAAAAAAAGTCTCATCAAAACTCAACAGTGCAAGTTCTTTTTATAACTCAAGCTTAAACTTTAATTACAACAAATTATAGTGATTGTTCTGGGTTTGCTGTTAAATTTCCTGACGAAAAATAGATGGTCATGCAGTAAATTAATATGCGGACTTTATGTAACGATAATAACATTCCTATAAATATAGTGACATAATATGATTTACTGTGATTATTTGTTTTGTTAAATATTATTTCACAGGTACAACTATAAAGTTGTTCAGAATTTATTGAAAAACTAAATTAAAACATTATTATAGAACGAACAAAATTAAAAAATACTCAAATTACGTTTTCTTTTCTATCAGCAAATACTATATGTGTACCGCTTTGCAAAAACTAGAAAAAAATTAAAAATAATTTGGAATTACTGATTTGAATAGTTATAACTTATAAACTTGTAATGTATCAATTTTTTCTCATAATTTACGTATGCAGTTTGACCAAAATTTATTGAAGCAGGCATTTTTTAGATTCTAGTTTAATATAATTATAGTCTGGATTTCTAGTCTAGTATTTAGTCAGTATTTAAATTATGAGGCAATCAATTATTACGCAATTTTGGCATAATTCCTTTAAATGTATAGTTGGCGCATATCTAAAATTTTAAACGAATTACCTACGAGCTTAGAACGGTAACACATCCATATGTTTGACCTTAATCTAGCTTGTGCAGATAGTTATTATTTATTTGGTCAACTGGAATTAATGCTTGTGTAAGATTAAAACAAAATAAAACAGGGTTCATAAGCGTAAAATATGAATAGTAGCGAGTTTTAAAAGTACTTCACGAAACAATTTTATGAAACTGCAAAAATATTATATTTATTTGAAATGTAAAATACCAACCACGAATTAATAAAAACAGAACGTGTAAATTCATTAATACAACAAGAAATATCTATAAAAAAAAGTTTGAACTTATCAACATTATAAGGGACAGAAAACCAGCGTTAAATAAAAAACTTAAGAATTGCAGTATACAACAACTTTTTCTAAATTTTTATCCAAAAAATTAGTTCTCTTGTCCAAAATGTTTCACGTATAGGATTTGAGTACTTATTAAATTTTAACAAAACGTTTTGCTCTTCTGCGACTAAAAGTCCGGTCTTTTAATGTAATACTAACGGAATTCGTGGGCTGTGCCTTAAGTTTTTTTTTTTAATTATAAGTAAGTTAATTAAGTAGGTATGTACTATAGCGCTCCGCGCATCGAAGTCCTATATCTTTAAATTGTATAGCGATTGCTGTAATTCTACATATTAAATTCGGACCCCTTCGACCTGTCTTAACTTCAGAGGATTGCGGCTGCAGCCGAGATTATACAACCCAAGCGGCACGCGTCGGGTCTTATGTTTTTCAAAGTTATCAAAAGAACCCGAAGAGCGTAGCTCATGGGAACAGTTATTTCTTTTTAAATGTGAGCGGTAGTGTAAACGCAGCATATTTCCTAGAGCGTTTATTATTGTACTCCCCTTATGTTTTGCTAGAGTTATCTGGTGTTATAATTTCTGGTATTTTGTAATTGCAAACAATGTTTATCGGCTGAAAACCGAAAAACAATTTTTCAAAAATGATAGTCATTTTTTTGCCAATTGTTCAATTAAACTCCTCAGGCGGACGACCAAAACGAAACTCATTATAGGTATTTTCTCAATAAGAGGTCAACTCTATAGTAATTTAAGCTGACTATACCGATTTTAAAATCAGAATTTTCCTAAAATTTTGAAACCAAAAAATCGATGGTGGCGGTGGTATCAAAAACGCGCTTGCGCAGATCGACTATCCGACGTGCGTAGAATACAAAACTAAACTACTTGTATGAGCTCGTCTATATTAAAGTAGAGCACCCCACCCCACCCCCTTATTTTTTGCTAAAGTTGTTTAGTGTTATGATTTCTAGTATTTTGTAATTGCAAACAATGTTTATCCGCTGAAAACCAAATATCGATTTTTCAAAAATTATTATTATTATTATTATTATGCAATTATTCAATTAAACTGTTCAAGCGAACGACCAAAACGCAACATGCCATAAATATTTTAATAGGAGGTCATTTCTATGGTAATTTAACATGTCTATACCGATTTTGAAGTCGAAATCCTGAAGTTTCAAAAAAATAAAAAAATTTCTAAATCAGTGCTTACTAGATGCGGTAGGTGGTTGGATGCTACTTTTTGTTACACAAATAATTTCGAAAATATTAAAATTTTATTTAAAATTTACAAACTCTATAGGTTGTATTTAGATTCAAACAACATAATAAACAAGTCTCAACTTGCAAAACAATTCGCAGTTATTAAAGTCAATTATAGTTTTGTAAGTACAACACTCAATCAATTACAAAAGAAAAAAGTCTTACTATTCGATTCGGTAAAACTTATAAAAACGCTTGAAAAAACAATTTATCGAGTTAAATGCAATATTGCAAATTTAACAAAAGTATGTAATAAAAGCGAAGGTTTTAAAACTTTTGTGAAGGTGAATGAGGTTCTAAGTGGAAACTTTAATGATAACGACATGCAACTAAAGCTGGACATTATTACTAATTTAAAAACAGCGCCAATCACTTCAGTTGGCGTTAAAAGGAGCTTTTCTGCTAATAAAAACATATTGTCTAATAAAAGGCAGTCGTTCATGTTAAAAATCTTGAAAAGCATATTGTAATTCCTTGCTATAATGCTATGAAATATAAAAATTAGGTATAAGTTTAAATTGTTATACTATACTTATACTAGTTTTAAAAAATTGCTTATTAAATAATAATTTTATGTGTAATATTATGCTGTAATGCGCTTTATTAATACAAAAATTTAAGAAATCTATTGTTTATTGATTTCACTTGCAAGTTTTGTGTGTAATGCTTTTATATTGTGCATAAAATGATGCTTACTTTGCATATATTGGTGCATATAGATGCGCATATTTTGACGTTTTTCTGCATATAAATCCGCCAGCGCCTTGAATATACCTTTTGCGTTCTATGAAAAGGCTGTATTTCTCAGGTCATAAACTGGAGACAAAATAATACAGTTTATTAAAGAAACCCGTAGACAAATGTTATCAAACAAGAAATCATAATTAAGATAATAAGACTAATTCTAAAATAATAACTTTTTCATTAACGCTTTATGGAAGGTATGCGTATCGTGTATGATCTTAATAAGTAGGACAATATAATACTGTTTTATAACGACTTATTCTTATCGTCATTTGTAGATTATATTTAAAGTCCGGACTTTTAGTCGCAGAAGAGCAAAAAGTTTCGTTAAAATTCAATTAGTAAACAAAAACCATGGGCGTACTCAAATCTATTAAGTTAAATACGTAAAACATATTGGACAAGAGAACTAATTTTTTGGGTGAAAATTAGAAAAAGTTGTTGTTATGCACTGCAATTCTTAAGTTTTTAATTTAACGGTGATTTTCTGTTCCTTATGAATGTTGATAAACAAAAATTTTCTCTTGTAGAACTTTCTCGTTGTATTAATGAATTTACACGTTCAATTTTCCTTAATTCGTAGTTGCTTTTTTACATTTCATTTAAAAATATATTTCTGCAGTTTCATAAAATTGTTTCTACGCTTATAAACCCTGTTTTATTTTATTAAAGTATTACATAAGCTTTAATTCCAGTTGACCAAATAAATAATAACGACCTGCACAAGTTAATTATTATTAAATTAAGGTCAAACATATGGATGTGTTACCATTCTAAGCTCATAAATAATTCGTTTACAAGTTTAGATATGCGCCAACTATACATTTAAAGGAATAATGTCAAAATTGCTTAATAATTGATTGCCTCGTGATTTAAATACTGGCAAAATACTAGACTAGAAATCCGAACAATAATTATATTGTATTTATACGTGTAATGATATTCAGATGCTTGATTATACTAGACATGTTTTTAGCTACTATTTTTGGGGATAATTTTATAAAAAAATGTATTTGTGGTTTATAACTTCCTACAGCCTATGCAAAATATTTGCCGAATTCTTCAGCTTGATTTTAACATCTGCAGAATCACATATTTTCACTTTTGCGTAAGTATAGCAAAGTACTGATTTCATTAAAATATCGATTTGGGAATCGGAATGATGGTATAAAAGTATATGCAAAACTTGCAAAAGTGTTTTAAAATAAAGCTATAGATGGCTAGGTTATAATGTTTCTTTTCCTCAATACTCTATTCTTTCTAGTGTTTCACAAGACAAAATTTCTTGTCTTGCACGGCTACTTCTTGTCTTGTTTTGCAAAACAAGACAAGAAACTTACATACCTCTTGTCTTGCAACACCAAAATCTTGTCTTGCTAGCAAGACTCTTGCATTTTTTTGTCTGACAACTGTCGGGACTTCCCCGTTTCTTGTTTTTCTTGCAAGACTCGTGCAAGGCTCTTGCATTCTTGGATTCACCTGTTTGGCTCCCGGACTGTTGTGCTGTCACGGGAATCAGTGTGTACTTTGCAGTGCGTAGCGTACCGACACGTGAAGAATAGCAGTGATATCATTTCCAATGCACGAAATGATTTTCTAAATACCTAAACTATAATAATTAGGTATACTGCAACGACACTCACTTACACAGGTTGATTATAAGTACAGGGCCAGTTGATTTGCTCATTTATTATTAGGATAGAAAAAAATGTATAAACAAATAATTTGCAGTTTATGCTGACAAGTGTTTTGGGCATACAATATAAAATGGCCGACTTCCGGTTTATGCGGAAGCGATTATATCTTTATTTTTTTTAAATAGAACACCTTGTATTTTTTAGGCTTATTCGATTGTAGGATAAATTGTTTAAAAAACTATAACACAACTGTATACCTAAAGCTAATAGTACGTTATATATTTTAATTTAAACTAATGTATGTAACCAATGTTAATGATTATAAATCAAGTGAGTTTCGGCGGCTGTTATAGTAATAAAATGATAAAAACAATAAACAAACGCCCAATGCATGTTAGACACGATTTGTTTGTTATATTTTAAGAATCTCCAAACAAAAAATCCATAGGAGTTAGGTCAGGTGACCTAGCTTGACAGCTAAAAGCGCCTTAAATTCATAGGGGTTAGGTCAGGTGACTTAGGTTGACAGATAAAAGCACCTTGAATGGTAAATTGAAAGAAAAGGGCCTTAGTTTATCCAGAAACTTTAATGTGATAGATGCTGTGCGTTTCTTTATCGCTTTTATTATTTTCTTAACAACAGCTTCCTATGATCAATTGCAAGTATTTATAATCATTACCATTGGTTACATACGTTACTTTAAATCAAAATATCTCGCTTGTTATTAACTTTAGGAATTACGGAATTAGCCTAAAAAATACAGGATATTCTAGGATGTCCAGTGACTCCCGCTTAAACCAGAAGTCGGCCATTTTGTTTTGTAGCCCCAAAATACTTGTCGGTATAAACTGTATAACTTTATTTATACATTCTTTCTACTGTCGATAATAAATGAGCAAATCTGAATTTATAATCAACCTGTATATGCATAAAGTTCTTATTATCTCAAGCTTAAAGGCGTATTTTTTGTTCCTTTAAATAAACCATATTATTTAGTTTATAGCCACACCGAAAAAGTCTGTTAATCAATAGTTTACATACATCTCGTTCGCTTTTTGAACACCTGAAATATAACAACAGTGCAAGAATGCAAGGAATGCAAGAAATCTTGTCAATCTTGCACTTTTCTTGCAACTCTGATTATAACCCTTGTCTTGCTCTTGTCTTGCATTTTGTTCAAGAGCAAGACAAGAACTAGAAAAATGCAAGGCCCTCGTGAAACACTAATTCTTTCCATGTGCCCTCTACGGATTTTGTTTAATTTGGAAACGAATGCTTTTTTATTCAATCAAAAATGGCGATAAAACATCTGCGTTTAAACTCGCAGAGAATCACTATCAATAGAATAACAGTAGTAGTAGAATAAGGTTATATGCACAATACTTAAAAAAAGACCACTGCCTTTTCCCTAGTTCTGTTGGTTGACAATTTTTATTACATCTGAGATTCTTCAACTGCAAACTATATTTTCCTGAAAAAATGCCGAAAATTTCGCCACTTCTGAATAAACCGTTATTTTCATAGGCGTCCTAAGCTTAAGTGAAGATGCGAGTCGAACGATAACTGTTGAGAGTAGAAAGTTGGAATACGAAAAATGGGAAATTCCAAATCATGTCCTTCGCCCATTTTTTGAAATCTTAGCTACTAATTTTAATTAGGTGTTCATTATTAGAAAATTACTAATTTTTCGCATATTAAACACAATAAACTAATCACCTCGCAGCAGGGCCTTTCTAAATGCAAATTTTCTGACAAGATACTAGCCTTGTGCATGTGCAAACCATTTGATTCTCTTGACACGAGACCCGACTCCACAAGTACATAGTCAGTTTAAACAACAAGCATTGTTTAAAATAACAAACGCAAAATAAAGAGAAATCAGAGAAACTTAAGGCAGTGCTTCTAATCCAGTAATTTTCCAAACAGGATAGTGTGAACGTTGAAACCACGTTATGCATCTTTTATTCAAATTTAAAGCAACCCTATCTGCGGAAACCGAGTAAAAAGGTTCTATAAAAATACTAAAGAATTTTTATGTGGTGATCTTATCACGTGAAGTAATTACCTGAGGTGAAAACGAGTTCAGTAGTTCTATTCATACAAGCAACGAAAGTCGTGCTTTCACTTCTTTCGTACGTCAGATAAATAAAACAAATTAGTCCCCTTACTTGAATTATATCGGCCCTTTGATCTGGTATCAGACTACTTAATTCGTTTAAAGTCAGCTTTGCTTATGTGATGTTATTTATTAGTACAAGGTTAGCCCCGCGCAACATTAAAATTGATTCATTTTTATTAATTTGTAAAAATAAAACAGCCTTCAGAGACGAACAATGAGATTGCCTGACCGCGAAGCATGTTTTGAAAATTATGGAATTTTTTAGGTCACTAGGTGTGCTGCTACTAGAAATAATAGAAGTGATAGAAAAAGGGACGGTTTGTATTTATCAAGGTGGCTGTTTTATGCAACAGCAATTATATATTTTAAATTACTGCTATTACTATACACTAAATAACTAATAAAATTAAATATTTAAACTATGTAAAACATCACAATAATTATATCTGAGATCTGAATATGTGATATTCAACGTGTATCAGATCATCCTGTTTCTTGAAATCAATTATGTAAGCGTGTGTAAGGTGTGTTAATTTTTTTCGTCCTTGTACAACTTCATATAAAAGTATGTAATTACTCCAGAACACTTCAATTACTGGTGAACGTATGGTCACGATTGTACGAACTTTTTGCATATTTTACAAACTACTCTTAAAGATATTTCGTAATATCTCTCAGATTATCAGATATTATACGGCATATTAGCTGCAGTGAAGAGTTTATCTGAACTTTAGCCTTTTCAAATGATATTGGTTCTTCTGTTAACATGTCTTTTTAATCGCCTAATTAGACATGAATAACTATAAAAGTCAAGAGACTAATTTATTTACTTTTATATTTAACCAAATAAGGTTGCAAAATTTGAAATTTGATATCTAATCAATGTGTTCAGTTTGAAATCCCAAATGATTATTGCATATTTGGGTTTGCGGATAATATTTTTACAAAACCATTATTACGTTGGTTAAATTGTCGATAAATCTTTTAAAGAAGTTGGTACATTGCCCTTTAAATTTAACGAACCAAGAGTAAAATTTTCTGTAAAACTAACTAATAATTACCTACAGTTTTGCAATGATATTTTGTACCGACAGAATACGGAATGCCAAGAACATAATTTTTTAATGAAGTAGTTTCTACTGCAATGAATAAAATTATATTCTATAAAATATATGACAACAATTTTTGAAATTTAAAAAGACACTTTCCTATTCTTATTAAGTACCTTACTTGCTGTACAGAATGGCCATTTACGAGCTTTTTCACGGGTTTTAATTTTTGTTTGTTTAAAATCAGATGCGTCTATGATTTTGATTTAAAAAAAATTATTTTTTCTCAAATTACGAATATGACTTTATTTCGATGTAGTGAACTTTTTACTAAGCGACAAACTGTTTTATTGGTAGATTTTAAGATATACATGCAGCGAACAAAATTAAGAATACACGTTGGGAAATATTTTAAAGCAAAAAAAATATCATAAAGCCATGATGTTCATGGTATAAATTTTTAAAAAGACACTGCTTTTGAGTAAAATTCGCACTTTGCCCTTTGCATTCAGTGGTTGCATAGATACTATGGCTGTTTATCTATCTGTCTGTTATAAAGCAACAATTATTTGACATAAATTAAACTTTTGGAATCAAATTTTGTATGAGTTTCGAATATAATCTAATCAAAACATTTATTTTTATTAAAGTTTATGATTTATTAGCCCAAACTCATTCTTGCTATTTTATTAATATTTTTATTTACTAAGATTATAAAGTGTTATCTATTAATCCGACGTAGCGCAATAATAATACGTACTCCTAATTAACAAAGAAAACAACAACAAAGTATTAATATTACATAAAACAATATTTTAAAATAAAAGTATAAGAACAAATGTAATGAATGATTGTTTAATAAAACAATAAAAATGAGTTTGAGTCCATGAGGCAACTTTCATACAAAATAACAGTATTTGTGACTGAAACCGTTTTCATATTATGTTAAACCACAGAGTTCAAAAAGCACGTTCATTGAGAACGTGTTAAGAAGTTTCACTTAAAGCTTGTGTATTGAACATTTTGTACATCAGAAAGAAAGGCGCATTGATTTTATTACTAAATTAATTAATTAAGGTAAGTGTGTTAAAATCTCAAAAAAATTTTAACATAATCAAATAAATTATTATCTGTTACTTTACTGTTCAAATTTTAAACTTTACTTCTGAAGAAATGTAATATTTTGCAGTTTCTTAATGTTATCCTAAAATCTCACGTGCTCGTAAAACACGTTCAAATAGGCCACGCCCACTTTTAAAAAACATTTGTCTGTGGCGCATTTTTCATACTTTCATAAATTGCTCTCCCACTATGTCACAGCACCAACCGCCACTGAATTCACCTGAACTTTCCTATACTTGTGAAACTTTGCTTTTCCTATGTTCAAAAGTGTTTACGCACAACGTTGTAGCTCTATAGCAGTGGTGATACAAAAACAAACTCACATTGATATTACTACGCAAAAGGCAAATTCGACACAGTCGTGCAACGAAAAAGGCATAATATGACGTTCAGTCACAACTGCTTGCGGCTGCTTCAGCGTAATGTCGTGGTCCGGTTCGCATTACTTAAAGCCGCCCGCTCAGTTAACGAGAGCTGTGAAGTTTTTTTATGACAAAAAAATTAATTTTTTGACTTTTTGAACAAAGATTCCTTGGGATTAAAGAAAATTAGAAACGAAAGCACGAATTCGTCTGCCCAAATTTGAGTCGGAGGAGGAAAATTAGCTTGTCTAGTTTTTCCTGCACCTTAAAATCAAGCTGTGAATCTTATTCTACTCTACCACTTCTGAGAAATTTAGTTATAATATAAAAATTTCGATTATTAAACAAATTGCATACAATAATGGTTATAATACTCAACTTATTAAAACACTCATTAAAGAGAAAGATTATAAATTAGCTATTCAGAAAATTTATCCAACTACTTCATCAGATAAAATGAAATACGCTCAATTCCATATTTTTGCAATAAATCAGAAAAAATGTCAAAATCATAAACAAAACAAATAACTGTAAAATAACTTTTAAAACAACAAAAAACATTTTAAACATTTAGTTTAATGTTAAAGGAAAAACAGAATTTACTAAAATCAGACATTTACAAATTAAATTGCTGGCACTGTAATTCGGTTTATATAGGACAAACAATTAGAAATTTTGAGATTAGGTACAAGGAACACGTACGTCGTTACAAATATAAACACACACGTAAATCTAAATATGCTAAACACTTATTAGAACACAATCATTCAATGACATCTAATAACACTATAAAATTTTTACATTTTTTGATGATAAACGTAAGTTGGATATTACTAGAAGCATTTGAAATTCACAAACATTTAAAAGCTGTACTTTTAATGAATTGGCAAATTTATCTTTTAAATTCACCATTATTGAACGTTCTGAAATGAGAAACCAAGTTATGTGAACGCAGATATAGAAAACAAATATCAAGTTATGAAGATTTATTGTTCCTATGGCAACACCAACTGTTTGCTTTTAATCTTGCCTCTGAAAATGACATTTTAACATGTCCAAATACGCATAAGGCTAAAATTGAAAAAACTGTTTAAGTTAAGAATTGTTTTATTTACAATAAATTAAATATGTATGAAATGTTTAGGTAATAAAGTTTTCAAAATATTTTTTTTTCTCAAAATATTAAAATTCCTAAAATTAGTTTTTGTAAACTGATGGTGTCATTTTTCGTTGATTTTGCAGGCCGAAATAATTGCAAACAGACTACAAAACGGTATCCTTCGGAATGCTCCAGATCAGCGGTTCGCAACCTTTCTTTAGCTGTGAACCATTTCAAAATTTTACCAAGAGTCACCCTTAATATTAATCTTAGAATGCATTTTACACGAGAATTTCTAATCAAAAATGTAGAAAGAGCGATTTTTATTTGAGTTATGTCTAGATGCATGTCGAAGAAATAAATAAAAAACGTTTCATTTTTAGTGTTATGTATAATAATGAAATACTATATTTAAAAAAATAAACAATTGTCTAGTAATAATTCCCAAACATCAAGGAAATATATTTTAAATTTTTATGTATACAGGGTGTCCAAGATAAGGAGTGCATGCATGGGGATCTCGTAAACGGGAAGAGATAGAGATTCGGTTAAATGAGAAGAATTGTTCAGCATCTCAAGTACTACTAAAATCCACATTCAAATCCTAGAATTTTTGCTTTATTTTTAGTACAGACTAAAAAAATTAAAATTTTCAGTTTTCGTTTTTTATGTATAATTTGGTTATTATCAAAGATTTTGGTTTTGACATTATTAAAACACTTTTTTGCACAGAATTCGAATCTCAAATTAAAATTTTTATAGGTCGTTTACTTAGAAAAACTGTTTTCTTGAGTAGGCTGACCATTAACAATAAAAAACAAGAAAACAAAAAACAAACGGCTGCAATTTGTTTCCATTTTGGTTTGATCCGCTTATCTCCCCAAATAATAAAGTTATAGGCGAGAAATTGTTTGCTTATAGTAGGCTGTGCATATAAAAAAAACACCTGAATGTTTCAGGGAATAAAACTATTAAAAATGTATGATCGTATGATAATCAGAACTATTTAATTTGTTTTGGCAATATCTGCATCTTTACACGATTTTATTGTCATTCTAAATGTATCTTCCTTTTCGTGTTTTATTACTTGGAGTATTTAAAAGTTAAGCGTCTTTTGATTGTTATACGAACATATATTTTTAATAGTTTTATTACCTGAAACATTCAAGTGTTTTTTTTTTCATTTTATTACAGTTCACCTTGAGAGAACAATTTCTCACTTATAACTTATAACTTCATTATTTGGGAAGTTAAACTGATCAAACCTCAATGGAAACAAATGCAGCCTTTTAATTTTTGATTTCTTTATTTTTAATAATTTTCAGCCTAATACAAGAAAACAGTTTTTTACAGCTTGCTATAAAAAACTTTTCTTATAACTCCGTTATTTGTGAAAATAAACCAATCAAACCGTATATCAAAGAAAAGGAAAAAATGAGCGAAACACTTCGCCTGGACTTTCCTATACATTTAAATACAGTGTTTTATATTTTCCAACACTTTCGATATACATCTGTCTAAACACGACTAGTTAAAGTAAATAGTTCTTATAAGTTGTAACATCTTGAAGCGGTTGAAGAAAGACCGACCGCTGCGCTGCAAGCATAAGGTTGGGTAAAATATTCGGACTGAATCAACGGAAGCGCGGAAATTGATATTTGAAAATATATTAATAACTCGAGAAGTATTATTTTTAGCAAGAAATTACTCTTATTAATTTGTATTTAGAATTTCAAAACTTTTCTGTTTTTAAAGCCAAAATGCCACGTTTCCATTTAAAAAAAAGTTATTTTTTGCCGTGGCCGCCATATTAAAATTGGAAACTCAAGTTTTTTTCTTAAATACAATCGAGAAGAATTTGCCCTACAACATTGCTCTTGGGTTTGTAGAAAGTATGTTCTAAGGACAAAAAGATTATTAAGGGGCAAAAAATTCGATTTTTTGATTTTTTGTAAAAAGATTCTCCTAGAGCAAACAAAACAAAAACCCAAATTTTTAATTTATCAAAAAAATTTGGGGGGAGGAGGAACAGTAGCCCCCCTAAATATGAAATTATCGAAAAAATGTTATTATATTCGAATTTTGCTATCAATGGTGAGCTATTTCACATTAACAGAAATATTTTATTGCCTCCCGTTAAATAAATAAAAGTGTACCAATTTTCAATTTTCAAAAATTCATAGAGGGCGTCAAAGTGAAATTATAGCAATGCGCAAAAAAACAAATTGTAGAAGATTCCCAGCTCTATCAGCTTAAAAAGTTTAAACAAAAACGTGTGGGCAGTTTTTGAGAAATTTTTTTTGAAAAATTCCAAAATTTTGGAGTGATGTCATTGCTATCGTTTTTATATTTGCAAAATTAATTATATTTTATGGTATAGTACCCTTGAAGGGCTACCAATCAAGATGTAGTTGATTCCAATCAGATAACTGGTTTTTGAGTAAATGGGCGTTAAAGTCGAAATGTTCAAAAATTCGTAGCGGCCGCCATTTTAAAGCTAGACAGTTTGTTAAAAATAGTTTGATTTGTCCTAAGGCCTTCTTTAATCTCCACTATTAAAATTTCCAAAATTCAGTTTCTGAAAAAAATGCTACCAAAAAAACATGTCTAACTTCCGCTTCCGGTTTCGGTTTTTTTAAACCCTATTTTGTCGGTGAATTTTTGATATACCCCCTCATTCCAAAGCACATCAAAATCGGTCCAGCCGTTCCGGAGATATGGAGCGTAACACACCCACCCGCCCACCCACTCACCCACCCACAGACAGACATTTTTTAAAAATTACTTTTTTGGGGTCCATGGACCCCCCCCCCCCCCCCCCCCCGACTATTTCCGTTAAAATCTCAACTTTGAAATTTTGCATGAAATCAATACTTCCCTATACTGAAAGTATAGAAAAGTAAAAATTTATGCTAACAGATAAAGCACAAGGAACTTCATGCAAACATTTACGCGTAGTTGAATTACAATAACGACTAGAATGAGTTGTCGGTAAACGTCATATCAACTTTTAATATAATAAATGTGCTACAAAATTGTAGTTGTATCTGAACTTTATACATATCTGTTGGCACCAATCGGTACTATTATTGGCATTGCACTGGTTTATATAATATTACCCGCTTTAGCGTTCGCACTGTCCTTCAGTTTTTAACAAATAATTTGTAATCACTCCATCGAAATGTATGAAAAGTTTTCGATATTCACAACCAAAATGCTTTTGCTAGGTTAAATTTTTAATTTTTGCATAATTTTCTTCTTAAAGTGCAATTTCTTACAATGCAGCTCTTCCCATAATAAACTTTTCTAAGAAAATTTTTATTGTTAAAAGAAATAATCTAAAAATGCTTACTTTACCGTGCTACAAACTTAATTAATGATAAGTTCTACTAACGGTATGTAAACGTGCATAATTAAAACAGAAATATGCTCGGACAATTAGACGCAGAGGTGTGTTAAGTCGTTTTAAATTTAATTAACTAAATTACACTTAAATAGTTAAAACTTGGAAACAAAATTTGTAATTAGGAAAACAATTGCAGAGTAATTATTACAATTGCACCATTTTCACAAATAATGTCTGCGAGAATGTAAATAAGCGATGCATTAATAGTTATTTAAGTATCAAGGAATGTAAGGACGTAATAACATCCGAGGTAGGCGAATACGCGCTGAGGCGGAGCCGAAGCTTTCGCCTGCCGAGGATGTTATTAGTCGATACATTCCGTGTTACTTATTAAATTTTTCACGCTACCGGCAATGTAAGTAGGCCTACAGGTAGAAATTTAATCATATTTTTAAAAGTTCGTTTTGACAGCTGTCATCGGAATTATTTTTTAAAAGCCCCATTATTCTAAGTTGTCTGTGCTTGTTACCATATCAACGAACAGTTAAAATCAACATTATTTTCCTAGGAATGTAAGTGACACTATTAAGTTCCGTCGTCAAGGGTAACTAGTACACGAATGTTATCAGCCACTTACGATCCCTGTAGCTATGGTTGTAAGGCCTACTTACATTGCCGGTAGCGTGAAAAAGACCTTAAAAGAAAATAAATAACACGTTTTATATTTGCAAGTTGTAGTTTTTGTTATAATATTTCCAATTGTGTGGTCAATTGCGTTTTTTATTTACTTGTGTTTTAAAATAATGCTTATAACCATAAGTCATAATAATTACCTTATATATTTTATGACTAGTGTCCAGATTTCTAGTCCAGTATTCAGTCAGTTTTTAAATAATTAGGAAATCAATTATTAAGCAATTCTTTTAAATGTATAGTTGGCGCATATCTAAATTTTTAAACGAATTATCTACGAGCTTAGAATGGTAACACACCCATATGTTTGACCTTATGGTAGCTTGTGCAGATACTTATTATTTATTTGGTCAACTGAAATTGATGCTTGTGTAATAGTGAAATAAAATAAAACAGGGTTTATAAGCGTAGAATGGTCATGAGTTTTAAAAGTGCTTCACGAAAGAATTTTATGAAACTGTAAATACATTTCTTTTAAATTGAAAAGTTTGGACTATCCACATTCATAAAGGACAGAAAACCACCGTTGAACAAAAAACTCAAGAATTGCAGTACACAACAACTTTTTCTAAATTCTCATCCGAAAAATTAGTTTTCTTGTCCAATATGTTTCACGTATAACTTAATGGATTTGAGTGCGCCCATGTTTTTTTTTTATTTATTTTAACGAAATTTTTTGTTCTTCTGCGGCTAAAAGTCCGGTTTTTTGACTACTAAAGCTAAGATTTACGATTAATTTGATAAGAGTATGATAATAATTTCCCACATAATGATTTATGACATAACAAAAACAAAAACACAAAAAAACTGTACTTATTCCAATTGTTATTCGTGGCTTCAACATCACGCAAGAAACTGTCAAGTACAATAGAAGTAGGAATACGAATTTAAGTATCTCGATTACTTCTTACATAATCAGACCACAAACGATTAAAACTAGTTTTTTTTCATCAAAGAAATCCAGGAAAAACTAATTAATAATGACTGGCAAGAATGTGTGTTTATAATAGTTACTTCTTTCGAAGTTTTTTTTTTGGATTTAGTAAACAATTTTCAGAAATCATGTTCACAACATATAAAAGTTTATGTTGTTTTTAGTTCGGTTGGGAAACCAGTTTCAAATAAATTTTTTTGAGCAACTGAAACACATTTTTCGTTAGTTTACTAGAAAAACTATATTATCAATCCATAAATATGAAGCTGTTTGGGTTAGTTAAAAGACTAAAAATTATATTGTTTTCTTAGATTTTTTTTGGATAATATTTTATTTTAGTCCACATAAATAGTATTTTTATAGACTTTTTTTTATATTGCAGACAAATGTTTTAATTAAAAAAGTATAACTTAAAATTTTTTTTCTGACGCACTATAATTTATTTTAAATCTGTAAAATAATTATAGAAAAAAAAATTTCTTTCTAAAGCATAAAAATTTATTTTTAACGTGTTAAATGGTTAAATTTATAAAACTAATTCCAAAAATTGACAAAGAAATTTAAAAAACTATTGTTTTTCTCCAACCGTCTTAAAAGACTCTTGTTTTCACACTATTATTTGTCATTAAAGTTGTAAAGTAAAAAATTACTAACGTGGTTTAAGAACGGCGATGAAAACAATGAAATACGTAAAAAAACAAAAGTAAAGACTACCTCCTTAGTTACACAAATATTTCAACAAAATGTTTTAATCTTAAAATTTTAAATATTTTGTACTTTTTACAATGTACTTTTCTTAATTGGAGAAAAAATAGTATGTGTTATTTGGATTAAAAGTGACATTGTTTGACTGGCAATTCTTCTATTTGCTCGGTTGCGCTGCGCTTCGCCTCGCATGCAAACATAATTGCTCGTCAAACAAAGTGTCACTTTTAATCCTAATGACATAATATACTATTTTTAGTTTACAAAAATATTTTTTTTAAGTCTCTAATATTATTTTCAAAAATATTACTTGTGAACATAAAGCTTCTGCTCGTTCACACGAGTTGGCGCGGTCGTGTTAGCATGTTACTTACGCGGAGTCAAAGTAAAATCGAAATGTTAACTTACACATGTCTCGATGTGTAAATGCCCTATTTTTAATAACAAAAATAATTAGCCAATATAAGGTAGAAATGAAATATTTAGTAAACTTGTGGCCAAGTATTGGGTATAATAGTTTCATTAATTTAAAAGAATATGCTATGATCCAACCTGGTTGTCTCACATTCCTTGGTGCATGGTAAATTTGTAAACAAAAACATAACTATAAGATAACCCTCAGTAACACACGATTCTTGTCATCATAAAACACATAAATTAGCAGCATACAGTTCCATGATACATGGGCCTTTAACGGTTCCTTTGGGTAAAATTAATTACAATAGAGAAATTTCGATTATTAAACAAATTGCTTACAATAATGATTATAGTACTTAACTTATTGATACACTAATTAAAAAAAAGACTATAAATAAGCTATTCGGAAAATGTATCCAACAGGTTCATCAGATAAAAGGAAATACGCGTTAATTCCATATTTTGGCAATAAATTAGAAAAAAATTCCAAAATAATAAACAAAACAAATAAATGTAAAATAACTTTTAAAACAACAAAAAACATTTTCAACACTTTGTTTAATACTGAAGAAAAAACAGACAATTTACTAAAATCGTACATTTACAAATTAAATTATTCGCACTGTAATTCGGTTTACATAAGACAAACAATTAGAATCTTTGATATTAGGTACAAGGAACACGTACGTTGTTACAAATATACACACCCAAATAGATCCAATTACGCTAAACACGTATTAGAACACAATCATTCAACGACGCCTAATAACACTATATAATTTATACACGTTTGTGATGATAAACGTAAATTAGATATACTAGAAGCATTTGAAATTCACAAACATTAAAAAAACTGCATCTTTAATGAATTAGCAAATTAATCTCTTAAATTCACCATTGTTGGACGTTTTGAATGAGAAATCAAGTCACCTGAACGCAAATATAGAAAATCAAGATCAAGTTATGAATATTTATTGTTCCTATAGCAACACCAACTGTTTACTTTTAATCTTGCCTCTGAAAATGACCCCTCAACATGTCGAAATACGTATAAAGTTAAAATAAAAACAAACCTGTTGAAGTTACGAATTGTTTTATTTACAATAAAATAAATAATACTAAAGATTCTTGTTCTGAAAATACGTTAACTTAACTATACTTACCTATTATACAAAATTGCTTAGTGTCGGGGTTATGGTGTCTTAAAGTGACTTTAATTCGATGTAATTGCTAATCAAATTGATATTAAAATTGATATACACTGTGTCCATAAAGTAACCCCCCCCCCCCCTAACTAACTTTTGAACGACTTAATATTTTACTACAAAATTTGGTGTGCTTTAATGGGAAATTAAATCCTATTTTTTAGGTCATAATTAAATAATGTATCATTCAAAATGGCGGCTGGGCGCCATTTTGAAATTTTTTTTTAAATAGAAAGGGGGGTCGAGTGACACCTCATTTGAAAGGTCTTTTAGTTCTGCGTCTGATCCTAGAGTTTCAAAGAAAAATATTTAGCCATAACAAAATGACAAACGTTTGAAGTAAAGAAGTCTATTAAAAAAAACTAAGAATTAAAGCAAAAACAAATGAAATTAAGTGTTCGAAATGTTCACCATTCACTTCTTGGCACATAAAAAGTCGGTTATGACATTCCTGCCTTACGTTTTCATAAGATTCTGGAGTGATATTTGTGCAAACTTCTGTAATGCGTTTTTTACAGAAATGTCACTCCAGAAACTTATGAAAATGTAAGGCAGGAATTTCATAACCGACTTTTTATGTGCCAAGAAGTAAATGGTGAAAATTTCGAACACTTAATTTCATTTGTTTTTGCTTTAATTCTTAGTTTTTTTTAATAGACTTCTTTACTTCAAACGTTTGTCATTTTGTTATGGCTAAATATTTTTCTTTGAAACTCTAGGATCAGACGCAGAACTAAAAGACCTTTCAAATGAGGTGTCACTCGACCCCCCTTTCTATTAAAAAAAAAATTCAAAATGGCGCCCAGCCGCCATTTTGAATGATACATTATTTAATTATGAGCTAAAAAATAGGATTTAATTTCCCATTAAAGCACACCAAATTTTGTAGTAAAATATTAAGTCGTTCAAAAGTTAGTTAGGGGGGGGGTTACTTTATGGACACAGTGTATATCTTTTGTCAAATCATATTTCCATGCCAAGTTTGAAAGGTTTAGCCGAAACTGTTTTAAATGTATTAAATAAAATTGCATCATCAACTTTCAATTTAATACGTCATAAGTCTGAAACGAAGCACTTTTGTATATACGTAAGTTTAGTTAAATCGACATATTTCCACACCTAGAATCATTGGTATCATTTAAGCCAACTTTTCTAGGAACTCCCTGTATATTGTTCAAATTAACTTATTTTTGCGAGAAAAATGTATTTAAAAAAATTGACATATATCCAAACAGAAAGCAAAATATCCATCATACTTTCATTTGGTATCATTTCTGCTATACAAATTATGTAATATTATAACGTATTCCAACTAAAAAGCGGATGAATAGTAGACCTTGAACGCAAAACCTCAAAATTTAAGTAATTCCATAGACGTACACACACAAAGTTTTTATCGCAAACTTCATATAGCATAAACAAATTTATTCCTGCAAATAACAATATTATATTGTATCTTACATGCTCCTGCCCATTCCTAATTTATTTGTTTAATTATAATTTGGAGTGGCGAGGTAAATTCCTAAAGATTAGCTATAATTTTGAAAAACCAAAACGTAAAGACTGCTACCTACTTCTGCTAAACTGTTTTCGAAAAAGTTACCAGGACCTACGTCAATGTTAGTCTGATGTTTTTTTTATCACTAATATTACTTTTCATACTACAACTGATCAAATGTTACGGAGAAAAAGCGCAGTTAGTATTTTAATTGTGCAAGCAAACAGCAATTTTGTTGCATAACTTTAAAAATTACAATAAAATATAATTTATAACTGAATATGATTTGTTTTTATAATAGTGCGTGGTAGTAACACCTAACACCTTATACCCCTTTTCCAATACGTTTTTTAATATGCAAATATTTCAATTCATTTTAAAAGGAAAATGCAAGCTTTTTAACAAAGTAAGTTTGATCAAATGATAACTAACGACCGGAATTTTAGTCGCAGAAGAGCAAAAAATGTCTGTAAAATTCAATACGTAAACAAAAAACATGGGCGTACTCAAATCCATTGAGTTATACGTTAAATACATTGAGACAGAGAACTAATTTTTCGGATGAGAAATTCGAAAAAGTTATTGTATACTGCAATTCTTAAGTTTTTTATTTAACGGTGGTTTTCTGTCCCTTATGAATGTTGATAGTACAAAATTTTGTTTCGTTGAACTTTTTCGTTGTATTAATGAATTTACACGTTCTATTTTCATCAATTCGTGGTTGCTATTTTCAATTAAAATAAATATTTTTGCAGTTTCATAAAATTGTTTCGTGAGGTACTTTTAAAACTCATGGCCATTCCTATTCTACGCTTATGAACCCTGTTTTATTTTATTTTACTATTACATAAGCTTTAATTCCAATTGACCAAATAAATAATAACTACCTGCACAAGCTAAATTAAGGTCAAACATATGGATGTGTTACCATTCTAAGCTCCTAAATATTTCGTTTAAAAGTTTAGGTATGCGCCAACTACACATTTAAAGGAATAATGACAAAATTGCTTAATAATTGGTTGCCTTATAATTAAAATACTGGCAAAATACTAGATTAGAAATCCGGACTATAATGATAACCATAGTTTTTCCCGGTTGTTTTTATTCTCCATACAACATATGACATTTATTAGCACGCCTCATTTAGAGAGAGATTTTCCATACTTTTTTAAAATTTTTACAAAAAAACTTTTAGTTTTAGCTCAGCCTATTTTGGAATTTTAAATAAATAAAACTATACAGGGTGTTGTATGACTTTCTGGACAAATATGAAAATTACATTTCTGGGATCATTTAAAGCCCAATAAAAATGAGTGCAGAAATGTTTCTTTGCGGAGTTACAGCCTCCTGAAAATGGAACAGTTTAATCACTTTTTAATTAATATCTCGGCCATAAATTGCGATAATTGATTCAAATTTTGAAAGAATATTTTACTAAATTTAGATTTTCGTTTGCGTTAGTTCAAATCTATAATCAGAGATGTAGATATGAAAGGATACGCGACACATCTCTTAACGTATTTTGAGCACTCCCCACATCTACGCTCTTGGTTAATGGATATGAACTAATATAAGTGGAAATATAAATCATCAATAGTGAAATATTCAAACCAAATATCTCAATTTATGACAGAGATATAAATTAATGCGTGATTAGACCTTCCATCTTCGGGAGGCTGTAACTCCGCAAGGAAGCGTTTACAGACCAATGTTTATTAAATCTTTTTCCTTTAATATAAACTCGAGAATGTGACTTAGAAATCAAACACCTTGTATAATAATGATTTAATATTTTCGTGTCAATTTTCACAAACTAAGTTGAAATAATTTGAATATTTTGTATTATAAGAAAATGACAATTATCAAAGTTATTCTCTAAGAGGAAGATTTTTTTCATTTTTTAGGCCTTCTGTCTCAAACGTTACGCTGTTTGCCATTTTCGGTTCTTCAATTTTTACGAATATCTACAGAAAGATGCAAGACATTTTGGTTTCAATTTTTATCTATTTTTTATTTTATTTTATTAAGTAGAAAAGTGTAAAGGACGAATTTTCGACTATTTTTTAGTAAAAATAACGTTTTAGTTTCCAGATTCTATTATTACTTATTATTTTTTACTTAGAAAAACAAGACATAAAATAAACAAGTAAAAGTAAATCTGAGACCCAAAATTTACAGTTAATACTCAGTGCTGCAACTACACCGGAAAATAGCATTATTAATTTTTGTTGTTTTAACACAAAATACAGTTTAAATTTGTCTTCCAAAAAAACATACCTGATTGCTATGTGCAATTTCCAGAGAATTACCACTGCCATGGTTGTTACTATTCATTTTCGTCATTGTCGTCGAGTTCGTTTTCCACTTAGAATGACTAATTTATAAGCACATTTCATAAGCTAAGCAATTCAAATGTTTTTAAAAAAACTTTTTTAAAGGTACATTAAAAGTTGCTTTTATCACATGAAAGCTTCTATGTTTTCGTGTAACACAAAATTTATACTTCCAAGTACAAAAGCTCTTGCATAATATTTTTACAATCTAATTTGTGACACGAATGTCGTAAAAAGACCGCCGGAATTTTCAAAGCGACGGAGAAAGTGTGCGGGAGCTTTTATCTCGTGAACCGGCAGTAAAAAAAATACAGAACTGCCGCTTCTACTCCGGCGCCTTAACAATGAATGTGGAACTTCGAACAAACAACCGGCAACTGAGTACTGAACAGGTGGGGACTCGGCCTGATTACTGATTACACTAAGGTAGAAGGACTTGCTCGCCTCGACCATGTACTGTACTACTTTTGATATCTACAAATTTATCACAACACGCGCAGGTGTTGCAGGATTATCAGGTGGTGAAACTTTGGACGTCATAATGGGTGCAAAAATTATTTTTTTTACTTGTATTTTAAAGCGATTTGCCTTGTTATGCACAAATCGAATTATTTTTTATTAGCTCATAAAATTTATGCACATTTAATGTGCATGAGTTACTAAAAAGTATACAGGATGTATCAAATTGCGTGTTAACTATGGGGATCTCGCTTATTTGAAGAGATACGACAATGGTTAAATTAGAGAAAAGTTGTCGAATTTTATGCCCGTTAATAATCTAAGATATTAGACCTATCTTGCTTAATTTCTGAAAGAACTGGAAAAACTGAAATTTTGGGTGTTTTGTTTTCGGCTATAACTCATTTATCATTTATGTTACATTTTTCTAGTTAACGCATTATTAGAACACTTTTTTACGCTGAATTTAAATTTTTAATCAGATTTGGTATAACTGTTACCATTTCGCGTTTTCGACTGTCAACTTTTTTTTCTTATGGTCGGCATTTTAAATTTTATGATATTTGAATAGAGTTTTTAATTTTGATTTTAACGATGTGTCACACTTTGCATTTTGTTTAAGTTTTGAGCATTTTATTACAGAAAATAAAAATTTTATAAGAGTGACATGGAAAGACCACGTCATTTAATTTATTTTGAAAAAATTCTAGTAGGCCATGGAAGTAAAACAAAACACTACTTTTATTTACTTTTACCTTTAGATACATTACGTACGCGAAAATTTCAGTAAACTTTGTTTTGAGCGTAGACAAAACAAACAAACGACAAACTTTCTAACATACACAATTTACTGAAAATTCTACTTGCAGTTTTTACGTTTGCAACTGACATTGTAACAAATTTGAATAACAGGTTAAATAAATACAACAGATAACACTACAACTGCACTAACACGAACAATTATTAAATAAATGTTCAAAACATTTGACACCTTTGTAAAACATGTTCAGAAGCTCGTCTAAAATAAACTCTCTAATCTGTGTGTTAGTAACTGTGTCATTCATTTGTTTTTGTAAAAAATAACTTAACCTGCTGCCTACGCTCAAAACAAAGTATCCTGAAATTTTCGCGTACCTTATGTATACAAAGGACAAATTAAGTAAAAGTAGTGTTTGTTTTACTTCCATTAGTTCATGGCCTACTAGAATTTTATCAAAATAAATTAAATGACGTGGTCTTTCCATGGCACTTTTATGAAATTTCTATTTTTGTAATAAAATGCTCAAAACTTGAAAATGAGCTATGGTAACAGGTAAACTAAATCTGATCAAAAATTTAAATTCAACAATAAGTGTCTTAATAATGCGTCGACTAGAAATATGTAATATAAATGACAAATAAGTTATAGCCGAAAACAAAAAAATCTAGAATTTCAGTTTATTTTAGTTTATTCAGAAACTAAGCAAGATAGCTCCAATTTATTTTCAGATTATTAGTGCGCATAAAATTCCACAACTTTTCTTTAATTCAACCATCGTCGTATCTCTTCAAATAAGCGAGATCCCCATAGTTAACACGCAATTTGATAACATCCTGTATATGCTTTCTGTACGAATTACCTTTTTCCGACATTCAAAATTTTTCGTGCTCGTTCCATAAGATTTCGAGATTTGAACTAGCAACCTTGAAATTACAAAGTAAACGCACTTACCTACCACAAACTATTAAACACGATTCATATATTACCATTTCAGAAATTTTCTCTTTCTAAACTTTAATCGACGAAAGTGGTACCTAGTTATAATTATTTAAAAAACAGGCTTTGTCAATTTCTTAGTATTAAATAGATAGTGTTAGTACCAGTTCAACATTTTGACGGCAGATAACAGTCCAATTTTAATTCAGGGCCTTTTCAAATGGTAAATCCCCTCGTTTAAAGTGAGGGATCCATCGTAGAAAACCCATCAACAACTATCAGACAGACTGATTACGATCACAGGACATTTGCCATAGGCAAACTTCTTCCCCTTCTTCCCCAAGTAAAAATCGGTACCGACTCGTAGTATCATGCCCTGTAATATACTGTACAAGTGTACATACAGGGTGTCCCGAAACTCGCGGACACGGACTGCAGGACGGTATTCTACCATAAAAAAATGAACAATAAGTTCCTCTACGATTTTTCAATTCGACCAATATTTTTGAAGTTATTAATGTTTTGAAAAAATCTAAAAATAATCAAAAATAAACATTCAAACTCAAGTTTAAGTGTTTGATCAAGTACTGAAACTAAATCCATGATACATTACAACAACAAGAGATGGTTTAAAACGATAATTGAGAGGAAAAATTACAAATGTTGTTTAAAGTGTCTGAAAAACTCAAAATTACGTGCTCAGTTAAGCAGTGGCACGCAGGTAAAATAAAGAACTAAGTTTTGCATATTTCGTTAGGAATAAGCATTTTAGGTTTAAAATAACTTATAACTTCCGCTAGCTAACTTTTAAGTGATAAATTTATATCTTATCAAGAATTTCTATTAATCTACGTGGATGCACAGTTCGCATTTTTGGCCGACTTGAGCAGGTTATAAGAATATTTTAGTAGGACCCCTTGCACAATTATTGCAACTTACAACACTTCCTTGTAGACAATATTCAACGTGTGGTATATGTAATCCGCAGTTCTAAAAACCGACACCGGGGAGAAACAGATGAGCTGCAAGTGGCAATCGTAAGTTCACGTGTATTTGTTTAAATTGGAGCTTTGCTATAATTTTTTTTGTAAAATTCAACATTTTTGTGCACATCTACACAGCAATAGCTTTTATTTAAAAAAAATAATTAAAATCGTCTTAGTAGAATCACAATCTATTTTACGGTGATTTCAAGCTGCAGAGGGGGAGACGGAGAGGATTTGCAGTTGACAATGCTACTCTAACACGATTCTTCACATTACATTTCTTATTCCCATTTGTTGTTTTAGCATTGTCAAAAAATCAGAAATTTAAGAGATAAGTAGCTTTTCTAATTTTGTATATTAGGCACATACATTTTTTGACGGAAATTTGCAAACACACTGTACATACATTAAACATGAAAATTTTGTTTCAAATGCTTGATAATCAAAGTAATCAGAACAATTGAGAATTAACTGAGAAAGTTTAGAAATACTTTAAACATAAGTTGCGAATTCTGGGTTAGTCTTCAGTACCTAAGCACTGTGAAATAATTATTACCTGCTTAGGTCGTGCATTCATTGGAAATATCTTTTAATCTATGGAGTGGACCTGTAGGCTATTTAAAAGCAAGTATCTTTTACGCTTTCAGATTTTCGATAACGCCGTGGTCTTCTGGATAACAATAATAAATAATAATGAACATTTATTGTACCTATCAAATCGTCTGGGTACAAATGGTTCACTTATATGCATTTTTTATTGACATAAGTTTTATAGCATCTGTATGTCTGTTCCGATATTATTCAAAACCTTTTAGCATCTAAAGTGAAATTTTCATATCCGTTGAAAATTTAGTGCGTCTTCTTCACTTTCGAAGATATAACTCTTGAGTAGATCTTTATTCTTTGAAGCTTTCGCGGTTTCTCGAACTGTCAATAATACAATTTACTTTCGGCTTAGACCGCGTTGTCGTTTGGGAACTACTCCCAGCATAATTAGGTAAGGACCGACCTGTAGCTTGTCTGCCTTTACAAGCATTTGCTCTAAAAGTTTGAGCAATATTTGTTCGTAGGCCCTGCCTACCTAAACAGAGCCGGGTGCTTAGATCGTTAGAATCTTGGGGCGGATAAGGATTTGATCTTAATGTATTTTATTTGCCAGGACAAGAATACTTAATCGGCTTACGCCTGTTAGCTGTTTGTAAACCCATACAAACTAACGTTCGCAAAACATTGCAGCTTGCATCTTCAGAGCTTTTCCGTGATTTATCTTAACCACAAAGTGAACCCTGTGACAGTGCTGTCTTTCACAGAAAATACTCTCCAAGTTTCTTTCTGTAACCTATCCCTAATCACGTTTCAGGGCCAATGATGAGCTGATGACTCCGGTGCGGAGTCCGAAAGACTTAAATAGCAACCCGTCCCTTTACGAGAATAAATTATAGTGATTTTCTTAATTCTCGCAGCATTGCACTGGCTCTACAATCGTCTTCCCGTGGTCCTCTAAATATGCACGTGCATTATAAGTGTAGCGATGCCCTTTCCAGATTTCCACCCTGTGTACTAGACAAGCGCATTCTCCTTCGTTTGCGTAGATTACGCGACCTTGGGTGATCACACAATATAAGTAGTAGATTACGCCATTATTTTTTTACTGGACGGTAAAATCTTTTAAAATGAAAAACTGAGTTAACTTTATAGTTTGTTTTGAGACCTCTACAAATGTCGAGTTCCCAGGCAAGCGTCCTATGCACTGGCGATAATCCCCCATTGGGAAAGAAAAGACCCCTCCCCCCCAAGTACTACTTGAGCTAACACTCAAGTCTACCATTTTATTTTATTATAACGGATTAAGCTTAAATATGAATGTTTTATTGTCCCCGATTTATTAAATCAGAAGGCATTAATTTTCAATTAAAAAAATTCATTCAAAGCGCCATAATTAACCGTTTGAGTACCGTACGTGAAATCAATGGAAAACACAAAATACGGATGTGTTTTTGTGTTCAGTATTAACTATTAATAAAAACTTCTTGAATTTCTCCGCATGTCATTAAAGTTTACTTCTTTACATTTCTAAAGTAGTACAATGAAGAGTGTACCAGAAATCTTTCATAATCTGTTTAACACAAAATGTTGTCACTTGCCCCTTATTTTACACACACATTATTGTAGTAATTACACACTATTTTTTGCAATTTCAAAGCTACTATCACGCGTAAGAAATGGAAAGTTGATCGATTAGTAATTTCATGGTTACTCCAATATTCTGACCTTACACAAGCCAATCACCTTGTGTCAGTCACTAGTTGTGGGTAATAGAATATAAGAACAGATTTCATAGTTGTAAATTCTACTTTATTTAATATTTTATATTATGTTTTTCTAAATTCTTGCATTTAATTGCTTTTCAGAACAGGAAAAAATAAATGCAAACCAATTCTTTTCCTTTTATAAGTATATTGTCGTAACAAATTTAATTTCATAATATTTTATACTCTAAAACAGAAAAACGAGTCTTTTTCCAAGACACAAAACCACAAGAAGTGTATTTATATTAAATGAACCCCACTCACCTCGAACGCATTCCGCTTCAAACACCTGTACTTAGTTTGATGACACTCGCGACCAAATCATAAGACAATTTAAGCGATACTGAAAATTTCAAGCTTGTCAGGTGTATAAAAACAGAATTACAGAAGTACGAAATCAACTCGGGTTGTTCGGTAGTTGTTTCGGGGTCCGAAAACTCACCTTGTTCGCCTCGAATTGTTACTACTTTTCATATTTATTTATCTGATATTACACACAATTAAGTGAATTTTAATAATACATAATCACCAAAGTATGTTAATAACTAATAAGTAATTATTTTAAAATTTAAAGTTCAATTCTGTGTGAAATTTTAAAAATGAATTTGGTTAACCCAAATCTTTGTTAGGAGAACATTATTTTTTTATTTCCCACGATTCAAGGTAGTATGTGAAAGAACTACAGTAGGTATCTACTAGTATTAGGAAATTTAGTTTTTTTGTTAAGAACTAAACAATAACTATAAAAAAACGATAACATTTCGAAAGACACTTGTAAACGTGAGAATATAATTCATGTCACGTGACGCCATTAAAACCAATTAGATGCATAAAAACTGTCTGCTTACATTTTATCACAACGGTAATAAAAAATCAGAAATCCTATTGCCTTATTTAGGTATGTTGCGTTAGTAACCACCTTACGATCATAGCAACTACAATAAAATTGCACTTAGTAAAACAATTTTGGTTAGCCATATTGTTTTATTCATTATCCATCCATACATGCACTGTGTCCATAAAGTAACCCCCCCCCCCCCTAACTAACTTTTGAACGACTTAATATTTTACTAAAAAATTAGGTGTGCTTTAATGGGAAATTAAATACTATTTTTTAGCTCATAATTAAATAATGTATCATTCAAAATGGCGACTGGGCGCCATTTTAAAATTTTTTTTTAAATAGAAAGGGGGGTCGAGTGGCACCTCATTTGAAAGGTCTTTTAGTTCTGTGTCTGATCCTAGAGTTTCAAAGAAAAATATTTAGCCATAACAAAATGACAAACGTTTGAAGTAAAGAAGTCTATTAAAAAAAACTACGAATTAAAGCAAAAACAAATGAAACTAAGTGTTCGAAATGTTCACCATTCACTTAGTGGCACATAAAAAGTCGGTTATGACATTCCTGCCTTACATTTTCATAAGATTCTGGAGTGATATTTCTGCAAACTTCTGTAATGCGTTTTTTACAGAAATGTCACTCCAGAAACTTATGAAAATGTAAGGCAGGAATGTCATAACCGACTTTTTATGTGCCAAGAAGTGAATGGTGAACACTTCGAACACTTAATTTCATTTGTTTTTGCTTTAATTCTTAGTTTTTTTAATAGACTTCTTTAATTCAAACGTTTGTCATTTTGTTATGGCTAAATATTTTTCTTTGAAACTCTAGGATCAGACGCAGAACTAAAAGACCTTTCAAATGAGGTGTCACTCGACCCCCCTTTCTATTTAAAAAAAATTTTAAAATGGCGCCCAGCCGCCATTTTGAACGATACATTATTTAATTATGAGCTAAAAAATAGTATTTCATTTCCCATTAAAGCACACCAAATTTTGTAGTAAAATATTAAGTCGTTCAAAAGTTAGCTAGGGGGGGGGTTACTTTATGGACACAGTGTACATAAAAGCTCAAAGGTTTTCTTTCTCCGGTTCCTCCAGCGGCTACCGCTTCACCAATTTGGACCATTTTTTTTTCTATGAAAGATCTCTATCCTCAGATGGAACATGAAACATTTTTATATTTTTTTCTACGTCGATTTTTCAATAATAATTATTTTAATATACAGGGTCGCTATTAAAGATGGAACCAAAGCTCTCCTGCTAAAACGGTTTGAGATATAGATATGAAAATTGGAAGGCTTCCATTTGAAATTATTTCGCATATTTTGAGGTTAAAAAAAAATTTTTTTGACACATGATTTTTGAGCGCGGCCGCCATCTTGAATTTTTTTAAATGGCAACATGGGCTTTGTGATACATCATTAGAAAGCTTATTTTTTTCTCTTTCTTACTACCTTAATCATGTATGGTGTTAAAGTAGAAAAAAATGCAGAAAAATTAGAAAAACCTTTGCCGTATGCGTGGCTGGCTAATGTATTGCACTTTAAATCTAGATACCTTTGAATTAAAAAAACATCAATTATAAACAATCAGTACATTAAAATGTGACAAGAATAGAAACATTTCTCATGAAAACTCAATCATAATTACAACATTTAATTGTGAAAACCATTAACTAAAAAACTATTTAAGAAAGAAGATGTTCAAACTGTTCCCCATTTACTTCTTGGCAGTGATGAATTCGATTTATAAAACTTTTTATGGAATTGTGCAACCAATTGTTAGGAATAGCAGCTATTTCAGCACGAATGCGATCTTTTAATTCATCTAAATTATGAGGTCTGTTTGCATATACGCGACTTTTTAAATGACCCCACAAAAAAAGTCCAAAGGAGACAAATCGGGAGATCTAGCGGGCCACTCCACAGTTCCTCTTCTCCCAATCCACTTTCGAGGAAAAATGTTGCTTAAATAATTGCTTACTGCTTTTCCATAGTGAGGAGGCGCACCATCCTGCTGAAACCAGATGGTTTCGTTGACTGCGTTTGCGTTAAGAGGATTTGGAAAGAGTTCCATAATACGAGGAATCACATTTTCCTGCAGCAGCTGGAGATATCTCTCGGAATTAAGGTTTCCTTCTACATATAAAGAAAGGACCAACAATATGCTGGCCAACGATACCAAATCATATGTACTGTGTTTTTTGTCACTTATTAAACCCCTGCTGATTGTTTTTTGTTTAGTTTTGACGTTTCGTTATTGCAAAGGTATCTAGATTTAAAGTGCAATACATTAGCCAGCCACGTATACGGCAAAGGTTTTTCTAATTTTTCTGCATTATTTTCTACTTTAACACCATACATGATTAAGGTAGTAAGAAAGAGAAAAAAATAAGCTTTCTAATGATGTATCACAAAGCCCATGTTGCCATTTAAAAAAAAACAAGATGGCGGCCGCGCTCAAAAATCATGTGTCAAAAAAAATTTTTTTTAACCTCAAATATGCGAAATAATTTCAAATGAAAGCCTTCCAATTTTCATATCTATATCACAACCCGTTTTAGCGGGAGAGCTTTGGTTCCATCTTTAATAGCGACCCTGTATATGAAAGTCTGCTAGACGCGCTTCAGTTGAGGCGACATCTACACTAACGGCGCGTTTCATTATTGGAACTAATGCATCACGTGACTTAGCATTTCGCCGGGTCGGTCAACGCTGAGTCTGCCGTCGAATTTCGGCGAGGTAACACTAGTATTCTCTTACTAAATATATCTCGTGTTATGAATAATTATCGATGATTTATTCTTGTTAAAACCGAAGCATCACTGTGCATTCGCACTCGTTGAATCTGCAGCTCGGTTTCAACTCGAAAATACAGGGTGTGTATAAATTGGCGAAAGAACAACACGTGGCGATGTTGGTCATAAAAGTTTGAGTCGAAAATCTGAATACCAAAATATTGTACCATGCTTCCTGGGTATGCACGGGATCTTCAAAGTTTGAAAATGAAGTCTTTTAATAAGTGTTTTAATTCATTATCTGTTGACAGAAAGAGCTGCAAAATTAGAAGAAATTGTAATAAATATTTTTTATAAATGTTGTTTTTCATCCCCAAAACGTGATTAAACATTTCTTCGTTAACTTATTATTGTAAAAATACATATGGCAGCATTGTAAAACAATAATTATTCAAGAGTGATGCGACTCTAAATTACTTCTGTCTTGATAACGTCAAAGTTTGACAAGTGTCAAAATTTGTAATTGGACTTGCTTTTTCTATCATCGTTGCTTTTCTCGTAGTTATTAGTATTAATTATTATTATTTTCGTTTTCTTGTTTCGTTCACTAACAATGGATTTTACGTTCAATGATCCTTAGTTACCGTGCATTATAACAAAACACCTGTGGTGTGTGGATCCAATGTTGTCAAATGTACGTTTTTTTAAAATGGTTCCTGAGGACACAGGAAGCATTGTCCAACATTTTGGTATTAAGATTTTCGACTTAAAATTTTATGACCAACATGGCCACGTGTAGTTCTTTCACCAATTTATACACACCCTGTATTATCGATTATAAACATATCACTAGTTAGTTGTATTACGAGTGACTATACCACTCACATTTCATTGAACCAATCACAAATTTCCCTTTTCATAAAACGAACAAATCTCGTTTGTTTTATACTGATTAAACTGCTTGGTGCTGTTTCAACAAGTGATTAAACCCACACTAGCTACAGATAAATGCTCATAGTATAAATTAACGCGTTTAAAACTGATGTGCAGTGACTTTTGAGTATATTTATTATTATTTTAATACAGTTTTTCATTGCTTCGGCCAGAAGTAAGTGTCATGTTTAATTATAACATAATTTATCAATTAAAAACAATAATTTGTTCCTGTCGACCACAAGCAAAAAGCAAAACAAGATAAACGTCGACGGTGGCAGCTGATAACAATGCCAATGTCAACCAACTTGAATCGTGAGTGTTCAAATCATGACTGACCCAAATTTTATTGTGTACACCTATAACAAATACAATAATAACATGCTATTATCCATTAACAACATAAATATTTATATTTACATTAAAAATGCATCTTGTTTGACAGGTTATATAAACTAAAATTTTACACCAAAATAATGTACATATTCTTAAAAATTTTATGAAATACCACTTAACGATGTTTCTCCAAAAAGATCCATTTTTACACCAACACTTCACAGCAACAGTAAATAAGAACGTCAAAATAAAAAATTAAATTTACAAAACGACGCCACTACAAAACATTTGAAAAAATACCACGTTAAAATCGCCGATTCCCAAAAACACCCGAACATTTCCGACTAGTTCAGTGTTACCAAAAATGCGTCAAAATTAATGTGAGTGATATAGTCAAGATAAATACGACTCGTGATACGATTTTTCTTTGATAAAATTGTGGTGTAAGTTAACTCATACTAGTTAAGATTTAGGTAATTCCACTACCGCTACGCGGTCGTGGAATTACCATCTTAACTAGCACTCCTGAATTAACACCGCAATTTTATCGAAAAATCGAAATCACTCGTTGTATTATTTATGAGAATATAATTCATATGTCCCGTGACGCTATTTATACCAATACCAACGTATAATATCAACTAATAATATTTATGAACAGACAAAGACATATGTACATGATGTACCAAAAAACAAACATAACATGTAACAAAAATATTAAAATTAAAAATTTTAAAACTTTTTCTTGTGGCCTTTGCATTGTGGAGCCTCAGATGTTGAATAGCAACGAGGAAGGTCAAGCAAGCACAACAGTTTATCTTACCAATTAGGCTAGCAATGACAGCTGGGCTAGAACGAACAAAGAAAAAGCTACAACTTTTGCAAATCACCTACAAGCAGTATTTCAACCATTCCGTAGAGACAAACCAGAAGAAAAGGAAAAGAAGGAAATACATCAATACCTGGAAACACCTGACTAATTGAAACTACCGTTTAAGAAAATTATGATAGTCAAAGTACAAGACATTATAGACAACGATCTTAATGCCAAAAATGTACAAATTTAAAAGATTCTCCCACACTCCCTCTATGTTATCCTCAAATCCTGCTTGGAGGAACGATATTTCCACGTAAAATTTGGCCAACATCAAACTGATCTCCACCCAATCAACTAAGGGGTATCTCAGGGCAGCGTTCTTGGTCCAATTCTATACCTGATATACAAAGCAGACATTCCAACAAATCAGCACTCCCACACTGCCACCTTTACGGATGACAAGATCATCATAGTAAAACACAAAGATCTAGTACTAGCTGCCCATCTCCTCCAACAGAGCTTAGACCAAGTAATCCAATGGACCAGACGATGGCGAATCCAACTCAATGAAGCCAAATCTTTTCACATCACGTTCACCAAGTGCAGAGGGAGTTCACCACCAATCTTTGTATACAACATCCCACTAACCCAAGTCAAAGAAATAAAATATCTTGGCCTGCACCTTGATACAGGGCTAACTTGGAAACCCCACATTTGAAAAAACGAAAACAGCTCGGTTTAATGTTTGATAAGCACTACTGGTTACTCTGCAGGAAATCCAAACTATCCCTAACAAGTAAGCTACTAGTCTACAATGCAATATTCAAACCCATATGGATGTATGGTATTCAGCTATGGGGTACAACAGCCAACTCTAATATCCAAATCATCGAGAGATTTCATTTCAAAATTCTACGTATCATGTGTGACTTTAGAAGAAATAAAGACTTTTAAGTTACTTAAAAGTTGACACCGTAAAAGAGATGATAGTGAAATGATAGTAAAGGTAATAAATATAGCAACCATGCTGTTCAATGCAGTCTTAAGACTGGAGTATTTTCCTGCACAGTGAAAAGTAGCCCGGATAATTCTGCTCCCAAAATCTGGAAAAGATCCAGAAAAGGTGACATCATATCGCACAATAAGTTTGTTGTCTATATTAACAAAGGTTTTCGAGAAACTCTTACTAAAGAGAATAAAACCAATATTGCAAGAACGACAACTTATTCCACAACATCATTTCGGATTTAGAGGGCGGCATGCGAGATTGAACAGCTAGACAGAGTTGTACAAATAATCTTCTTAATAGGTCGTTGACCTGTTTTACTTCGATTTTCAAGCCTATTCTTGTGATCCGAAGGTCCAGCTTTCTTTCCAGTTTTTTGGGGACCTTCCTCTTGGTCTATTTCCATGTGGTATGTTGTTCATGCATATTTTGGCTATTCTATCTTCCCCCATTCGCTTGACACGTTCCCTCCATTGCTTTCTTCTTCTTCTCCCCCATCTCACTACGTCCTCCACTACACATTCTTCTCTAATTTCTTCGTTTTTTATTCTGTGTATTAATCTCTTTTCACTTATGCTCCTTAGTATTTTCATTTGTTCTTAACATCTGTTTTGTTTTTCGTGTGTCTGCTCTTGTTTTAATGCTGTGGGTTAATACAGGCCTTACACATGCTTTGTATATTTTTGTTTTGCTCTCTTTGTTCATACTTGTGTTTCTCCATATTACATCTCTCAATGCGCCTGATACTGTGGCTGCTTTATTCACTTGTTTCTTTACTTCTTCTTGTATATCCCCGTAACTAGTTATTAACACCCCTAAATAGGGGAACGTCATTACCTGTTCTATTACTTTACCGTTTACTTCTAATTTGCAACGCAATGGTTCTTTTGCGATAGTAAGGCACTTAGTCTTATCTGCGTTTCTTATCATGTTGTATTTATGTGCTCCTTGTTTAAATTTATTCATCAGTTTTTGTAATCCATCCTCATTTTCTACAAGTAACACTATATCGTCCGCATATCCTATTACTTTAATTTTTTCGGCACTTTTCAAGTGCCAAAAAAACGAAGCTATAGAGAATTAATACTGCTGCACAGCCGTATTCCTCGACGTAACACAGGCTCTTGACAAGGAAATGGCGTACAGATTTGTTATATAAGATTTAACAAAATCTTCCACGTAACATAAGTCGCATTCTGAAATCCTACATTGATGAAATACATTGCCTAGTTAGGTACCTACCAAGACGAATATACGGATTCACAGACAATTGTCTGCGACGTCCCTCAGGGAAGCGTGTTGTGACCCATATCGTATATATTATTTACATCTCCCATTAATGGCATCTCATAGACACCCAAGGATAGCTTCAAGAGATATTTGAAATCATCTCAATAAAACAAAGAACTGGCTTAGGCGACGCCGATGGCGAATAAAAGCAAACGTATTAGAATAGTGCCAAATACGTTGGACTACATCTTAACCATAGACTGGTAGGCTTCCTGGCAATCACATATTTGAAATAAGAAAAAACAACTTGCTTATAAACTCAGTAAGTTATATTGGTTAATAGGAAGAAGATCACAAGTCATCCAGGAAAATAAAATTTAGATATGTAAACAGTCTTGAAATCAGTACTGTCATTCCGAGTACAACTTTGGAGCACAGCGTTCATCTCAACATTAAAATTCTGGAGAGTTTTCAATTCAAAGTGTTAGGCATGATAGTCGACGCACCGTGGTTCGTGATAAACAGAATCAATAGAAGAGTCCTACAGATCCAAATTGCGAAAGAAAAAGCCAGAAATTACAGTTAAAAATACAATCTTAGACTGAGAGTGCATCCAGACAGGATAGCTAAGAGATTACTCACAGAACAAACAGATACGCGTAGACTTAATAGGTTTAAGCTATTAGACATAGTAACCAAATTTGATTAATTAATTAGAATAGACCAAACCCAGTAACTAAAGTACCAGAATTAAGACGATAGCGTTAAAGGCGGAGCCAGAGGGTGAGTACCTACATGTTAATTCTGTCTGCTGTTATACCATTTACTTATTGTTGATAAGGACAGATTGTAAATAATATAGGGAAATGAAAAAACATTTTTAAAGAATTTTTAACAGTTTTGGTGCTCTTTCTTCGCTCTCTAATTTTTGTTTTTGTTTTGCTGCACCCAATTTATGCACTTACTTTTCTAAACTCATATTATCGAACACTACTACCTACGCTAAAGCGATTTCAACGGTCTTGCAACCCGTATTCAACAGCAAGACGGTTGCCATGGTAACATATCTCACGCTGCGCCGAGTTCATCGCCGCTACTCCTCAGAAAAAAAAACTTACGTTATCGCCTAGTTACAATATATAGAGAAGTTTAGGACAGAACTGCTTATTAAATACCAGTACTCTTACGTTTTCAACCTACCAGTGGCGGCTCGTGGTGTAGTGTACTTTTTTTTTGTTCTTACCCAAGTTTTAGGTAGCCTTATATTTCAAACCCATCCTTTACGTTGACAAAATGATCTATTTTTACCAACATTTTCATTGAAGTCTTTAATGTACTTTCGATAAGCACTCTCTAATAAAATTATTGTAAATTGATACTCACATTGCCAGTGTCTCAAAATGCACAAAATTTTCATGTGGTTTTCGATAAAAAATGTGTTTGAATTTTAGTTTTTAAATGTTTGCAGTCAATATCACACAATGAATTATCAAAAAATAGCAGACAGTGGAAACAAGTAAAAGCATTTTCTTACATGGCATTTCTAATCCAAAATTATTTTGCACGGACATCGTACACCAGCACTAAATTATGATTACACAACTAACAACTGTTTTCACACTACTACGTCGTGTACGTGCGAATTCCGCAAATTAGGCGGGTATTGGCATGCGCTTATCACGGACAGCTGGCAGCATAATTCTCGAAAATTGTGGGTTCATGACCATGAAGTCTTTAATACACAGATACTTCTATCCTCTTTTAGCTTGTGTAATATGAATTTCACTGCAATGAGCTTTCTATTTCACTCTTATTCATATGAAGGCCTTTTAAGCCGGCGGCTTTAGTCGGTGGCGTATGGCTGAATTGGGGACTGACAGCCAAATGACCATCGGATAGATTCGTTTCATGCGCGCGAAATACTCAAACATTCAAACGTTTTCGGATCCTGCGGCAGCTCTTTATTAAACGTTCTCGCATAGAAATCTCATACAAAAGTTAACTATAAAGTATATTTTGAATATTAAAGTGTATAATATGTACACAAACAAAAAGCAATTATTTATTTTTTCTTATTTCATTGGGAGGTCAATGACCATTTGACCCAATTGAGAAACCGCCACTGCAACCTACGACAATATATCGAGATATTCGTCGAGAGGCTTGGTAAAAATGGATAATTGCTTATTTTAGGGTAAAAAACTGTAAAACTTTTGGCGGGTCCCGCGACTCACGTGCCCTAGTTCCGTAGAATCCCGGTAGTTACGTTATTGTATTACGTTTAGTAATATCTTAAATATTGCTCGAAAACAGTAAGTTATGGAAAAAGATTGCGAGGTTTCTTGTTTTTCTTAGCCTATAGTATGTAGAATTGTAGACCTTGAAACATTTTAATTTTTTCAATATTAATAGTAACAAAAGTAACGATAGACAGTGATGAATCAAACACCATCGTATAAACTCTAAAGTTGAGCATTTTAAGTCTTATTTCTATTTTTTCTAAAATTGTTATTGTCATATGTAACGCGCCGGTTACATTTTTACTAAACATTTGTTGAAGGAAGTCACAAAATAATTTTTTGACAAAAATTTATTTTCTGTATACCTTCAGATGTCTACAGTTTATTTTTTGGCGTTGAAATTTGAATTTGTAACTTCAAAAATTGATGTTTTAATGTCAGAATATCAATTTCTAATTTAGTAATTAAAAAAGCTATTTAATTATTAAAAAATATACCTGGTTTTCAGACGACAATAACTTATTTTTCAGCTTAAATATCAATATCAAAAAATTGTGTATTGACGTTTGAAAACTGTTTACATAATTTAGAATTAAATAATGAATCGACATAAATGCTATTCTTTAATCATAAATAATTATATTTGAACGTCAATACACGAATTTAGGTTTTAAGGTAAAAAATTAATTTTTTGGAGTCGAAAACCCAATTATCGACATCGAAATATGTTGCCATCTGAAGGCGCAGCTAGCGTAGTACCAAAGTCTTACTCGAACACTACACTTAATTTTATGCTCGTGTTTGTTTTAGTTGCCACAAGAGTACACTCTATGCTGGGTTTATGCAAGGTTTATACTAAAGAATGTTTATACGTCTCACCCTAAAAACTATTTTACGATTCACTCATCACCTACTAGCCCTAGTGCACATGCCACTTATTTAAGCATCTAGATAGTGGTCAGCATTTTCCGACGCCAAAAATTTATTTATTAGATAAGTAAAAAATTTATTTTATTGCCGCCTGAAAGAAATTTATAAAACGATTTTCGGATGTTAGAAAATGATTTTTTGACACCATAAAGTGTATTTTGACGTCAGTAGCTGAATTTCTGACGTCGCAAATTCGATTACAGAATTTGGTAGGTATATGTTTTTTTTATCCAAAATTCTTCAATTTTTAGACGGCACTAAATTAAATTATTCTTTTATAAATTAATTTTTGTAATTTTTGTATAAGAAGAAATTCCAAACAAATGTAGCAGATTCTATACAATAAATTTCAGATATTTTTGGACTTAATTAAAAGCCTACTAAATCAATCATTAAAAATGCTTAATTGTTATGTTTGAATTAGAATTATATTTCTTATTATTAGTCGCTCTCATTGTTAAGACTTATTTGAATTATTATTGAAATTTAAAGATGTGCGCTTACGAATCAAAATATGAGGTACGAGCTATCCGATCTTGATTTCCATATTTTTTAAACAAACTTAGAAATTAAGGAAGTTCATAAAAATTAAAAAAAAAACGAAACATCCTAAAAAATTAAGAATTGCCTAACCTCTTTTTGTAATTGATCTTTTACGTTTCTTAAACTCGTAAGTTCTTACCTGCATAAAATAACTTTGTAGCAAGAACGTTTTACATTTTATGTTTTTACATTGTTCTAAAGTTTACTTTGAAAACTGAAGTTATTCTTAGGTAGAAAATATCTTAAACTTTATTAAAGTTATAATCTTTACGTTTTTTACCTTATTTCTGAAACAATTCCAATCAAAGTATAAGTAGCACTGAAAATTCCACGCAACGCAGATAATTTATTAACTTTAAATTAATTTCTTATCCATTTTTCAGGCTTCCAAACTTGTGTTTACTAAAAGTTTCAAAAATAATATAATTCTTCAAAGACATGATGGAGAATTGCAGAAATAATCAATCAGTATAGAGGGTGATTCAAAATTATGCTGTAAAATGTTACCAATGTGTAGCACTAACAATGAAGCGACCCGTATTTTCCTGTTTTACTTTATACAAGGTGGGAAAAAAGTATGGAATAATGGCTGTAATGCTTTAAATGTAAGTTTTAAGAAAAAATCCTTAAAGGGGTATAGCGATTTAAGTTAAGAAACATTGTATGACGTTCTTCCATTTTTGTTTGGTTCAGTTATTTTTGACAGGTGATATCAGAAACGTTTTTTTTTAATAGCCACATAGGACGTGTTGGGTATCGTTAAATATAGTTTTTTTTTCTCTTTTCATTTGTCTAAATATTTTACAAGGTTGTATTAGAAAATTATTGAAAAAAAAATATTTAAGTTATTGCATTTTAAAAATTGACATTAAATTAAATGTTTAAAACGTTCACCATTGAAAATTTGGTAGTGTCCTAAACGTTGTAAAAAAGTATTTAAAGTATTTCTTAGGTACTCTGCTTCTATTTGCGCCACCTATTGCTGGTTTCCGTTTTTTAGATCTTCTACATTGTTTGGCCTTCGAGTGTAGACTTTGTTCTTCAGGTATTCCCATAGAAAGAAGTTTAAAAGTGTCAAATCTGGAGATCGAGCTGGCCAGTCGATTGTTCCTCCCTTTCCGATCCACCTATTCGGAAGCACCTCGTTTAAATATTGCCTGATAGGTAAAGCGCAGTGAGGAGGTGCGCCGTCTTGCTGAAACCATATGTCTTCATGCAGTATGCCCTGTTCATCCGCTTTTAGACTTCTTTCTTCAGCCGAGAAAAGATGAGTTAACGTTGGAGGAAGGAATTTGAATAAGAGAGAATTTTTTCGGATAGTGCTGTCCCAGTATTAACCGTGCAATCGAACCGAAGCCTCCCGAATGACTTAGACTTAGAAAAATCAGTTTCTACATGCTAACCGATAAAAACATGTCTAACTTCGGTTCCGTTTTCAAATTTTTGAAAAGCTTATTTTGTCGAAAAATTTATTGATGTACTCCACATTCCAAAGCTCATCGAAATTATACCATCCGTGCGGGAATTATGAGGCGTAACCCACAGGCTCACCCACCTATCCACACACTTTTTTAAAACACTATTTTGGCTTCTTGGACATCCAAAACATGTATTTTCGTCAATATCTCAAATTCGAACATTTTCATGAACTCAATACTTCCCTATAGATACTATAAGTACGCGAAAGTACAAATAGTAAACGTTTCATTTTTACTGTTCAATACACAGTTAAAATTTTGCATCATAATTTTGAATTGTTTAGTTTGTGCTTAACTTAGATATTTAAATTCAGAATATCAGAATCATCAGGGATCTAAAAAAATCTTAATTGTAGCGGGAATAAATTTCTCTACTACTCTATTATGTGCTTTTTTGCAATAAACATATTTGGTCTTATACAACTAACTCCTACGAAGGACTAATTCTACGGAACTCCAAACTTGACCTTTTCTGATTATTTATTATTTGTCAAAATACCAGTCAAATAAATTCAATTAATTAATAATTACTAATAAAATTATTTACACATCAATTATTAATTGAATATTTTATTTATAAATTAGTATGAACTTCAACGAAGTAAGTTAGAACTTGTTAATTTAAAAAAAAGGTATTTTACTCAACGCACGCACGCACGCAAACACACACATACGGACTTGCACACGCACACGCACTCGCATTCGCACTTGCGCACGCACACGGACACGCACTTGCACTTGCACTCCAACTCGCACACGCGCGGATACACACGCGCGCGGACACACACGCGCGTGCGCGCGCTTTTAGATACGAACACACACGCACACCTACACGCACACGCACTCGCACACACACTTTACTTGACTTTACTTGTATTATTTTTGAAGTGCATCGACGTTTTCCAACATTTAAAATTTTTATTTATTTAACAGAAGTTCATACACTTTGCTACATTTACATATATGTGACAAACATATGTTCATCGCAAGTAATATTTATGTAAACATTTTCTACGTATTGTTTGTAACATAGACAATTTGCCTTCCAACAAAACGTTAAAAATGCATCGCAATTACACGAATAATATGTTCTTTTTTAAAATCAAACAAAATTATGTTCATGTAGCATACTCTGTGCTTTACATGAGTGGAAAACGTTCAAGTAAAGTTTAATTTATAGTAAAGGTATTATTAACAAACTGTTACATTCAAATTATTTATAAGTTCGAGCTTTACTTCGTTGAAGTTCATTTTAATTTATTGTAAATAAAATAATTCTTAACATCAACAGGTTTTTGATTGATCTCTTAAATTCACAGTTATTGGACATTTTCGAATGAGAAATCAACTCATCTGGACGCAGATATAGAAAAGCAAGGTCAGGTTATGAAGATTTATTGTTCCTATAGCAACATCAACTGTTTACTTTTAATCTCGCCTTTGATAATAACGTGTAAACACGTTGAAATACGTATAGGGCTAAAATAAAGATCTGTTGAAGTTAAAAATTGTTTTATTTACAATAATATTTCACATTCTAGTTTTCACAGTTTGCAACAAATATATTAATTTTTATGTATCAATTCAGAAAGTTTTATTGACAGAAAGAGTTTATAGACCTGTGTCGCTAATATAGTTTTTCTAGTTACACTTCATCATTTGTTGAAATGTGGCCGATTATCTTGACATTTAAAATATTGTTTTTTTATATTTTTCACATCCACGTGGAAGTGAACAGTTATATGTCAAATTAATTGTAATGCATTTTCTATTATTGTTAGACGATAAATTATGGAAACTTTGTAAAATTTTATCATATTGTACATTAAAAAAACTAAAACAATAAAACCGGTTAATTTTAAATACTATTTTTATACAAAAACAAAGAAAAAACATTTATTTTACATTTCATAAATTTGGACGAAGGGTTTACATTTTATTAACAAAAACTATTTAAAATATAATTATTAAGTTAATTTTAACTTAGAAAATTCTCTAATTCTCTTAATGTATACGTTTTTTTTTCAGTTTTGTATTACGTAATTCATAAATATAATCATTCTCTTATTTGTTTACTTCAATTCAAACGTTTAATTTTCATCATAATCCATAAGCACGTTAAAGTAAACTATTGCATTTTAACCTAAGGTAGTGATTCGAAAGTTTTAAAACTAGTTTAATTAGAAGTGCAATGTACTGCGGTAAATATAACCTAGTAGGTACTTACCCGGAAGTTTTTGTTATTTGTAACATAAACCAAAAGAGAAACCGTATCTTCTTCAGTTTGCACCTTTTGATACTTGTAGTCACGATCACTTTTGAGAAAAACCATACTGTCACATCGTTATAAAATAGTTGCTTTTACTTTTACCGGTGTATTGCAAGTTAAGACCACAAATAAGTGAAACTTTCTCCCATGTTAACAGAAGTGGTGATTGTAAGATCCCACCATTTGCAGATATGCAAGGTTGTTTGAAATTATTTGAATGTAAATAACTTGTTTTAGAAGAGCCTCAAATTTGTATGTTAAAAAAATTGTTATTTTACTATCAAGTATCAACGTTCATGCGAATATAATACTAACAAGCTAAAATTTCACAGTGAAGATATCGCGAATAGCATTGTTTTTATCAGCAATTAAAATGCACGCCCAAGAAAAGTATAATGATAATGGTTAAAATAATAGAAACAAAAAGATAAAAGTGTTATAAAAAAAATATCAATTTGTACATAGAGTTGCTATACCTAGTCACCGTTAATACTGTAGTATGTAAACTTTACCATCTTTACATCGAACTAAACCATATATTAAACTATCTATATATAAACAGAAAGCTCTGAAAACGATGCTTTTCGTATTTTCATGTTTTCCGTATTTCCCTTACCAGTAAAATTTGATTAGGCACAGAATGCTCAGGGCCGACTCAAAGGGTTGACTCAACCAATTTTGCATTTTCGTTCCGCCCTTCTTCTACCTTTTACATAAAAGCTTTTTGGTTCAAAACTAACATACATTTTTACTTTCCCATACCTGCGGTATAGGGAAATATTGATTTCATGAAAATTTTCAAAATCTAGATTTTAACGGAAATACACGTATTGGGCCACAAAGAACCCAAAGAATTGGTTATTAAAAAATGTCTGTTTGTGGGTGGGTGGGTGGGTGTGTGGGTGCGTGTGTGGTTGACGCTTCTACAGGCAAAAGTACTAGACCGATTTTGATGAAATTTTAAATCAAGAGTATATCAAAAATTGCAGTTCTAGTTAAGCTTTCAAAAAAATCCAAAACCAGAAAGGGAAGTTAGATATGTTTTTTTTTGTAGCGTTTTTTCCAAAACAAAATTTTGAAAATTTGAGCACGGAATCTGAGAGAAGAACTTAAGGCAAATCAAAAATATTTTATCGAACTCTCTCACTTTCAAATGGCGGCCGCTACAATTTTTCGAAAATTTCGACTTTAGCACCTATTTACTCAAAAAGTAGTTGTCTGATCGGGATCAGCTACCACTTATTTGAGAGCCCTTCCTAACTAGTATACGATGAAATAAAATTAATTTCGAAAATCCAAAAAATATCGCAATAGCGCTGCTTCAAAGTTTTGCAAATGTTCAAAACACATTTCTCAAAAACTGTCCACACAATTTTTTTAAAACTTTTTAAGCCGATAGAGCTTGCATTGAACTACAAATTTGTTTTCTACTTTACTCCCAAATTTTACTTTGACGCTTTCCAAGAATTTTTGAAAAATTTGAAATTGGTTAATTATTTATACAAAAACGCAAACACCGATCGTTATAAACATTTATCAGTTCGATAGACTATTTAAAGTACTTTGTTAGGATTTGCTGAAATTTCCAACTATTTTAAAAATTAAGAAAAAAATGATACTTTTTAAAATCAACGACGCGTTTTCTGGCAGTTACGTGATTTTTAACTACGCCTATCAGTTAGCTCTAGTTATAAAATATATTTTTCATTCTTTGCATATTTTTGATAACATCCCAAATAAAGCTAATATAGCCATTTTTGTCCGACATCCGAAATGGAATTTGTAATCCGCTGATAGACGCGCCGGCGGGCGCTTACCTTGCTTTGGTGCAGGTAGTCGCTGCTTCTATGGGTAGAGTTACGATACGGAAACCAATTGAACAGGCTATTGCAAACTCAAATTCCCGTTTGCTTGTTTTCTTAGAAATCTAACACACGCTGAACTGTACAACGTTATAATTATTAAACGTTACACTTTTGCAAATACGGCAACGGCAAGTATTAGTATCTAGTATTGGCTACAATTTGTTTTTTTAAGCTATAATTTTACTGTAGCTTTTTATGAATTTGGATGGAAGGGATCGAAGGTTGTAATATTATAAAATTCACACTCGAAGTCCACACTTCAGTTTTTTTTATATAAATTTATTTTTTATTTTGTACAGAGCATATTTTGTAAACCTTAAAATAAGCGATATATTTTATTAATTTAAATTCAATGTCTTATGTATTTATTTACTAAATCAGAACCTCTTAGGCCTGTCTCATCTTGAGAGAAATATGGCTGCAACTGAGATTATGCAACCCAAGCGACGAGGCGGGCTGGGAGTGACTCACTGGTTCAGCTAATTGATAACTATCGCTTTTTTTAACTGTTCAATTTTTATTATGAATTGATAGCGATATTTTTTGCCTTTTTTTGTTGCTCTTTCAAATTTCGGCTCCCCTAAACTGAAATGCCCTGAGCCAGTGGGACGTTGACTCGCTCCTCAAGCTTGTCTTCAGAATATTTTTTTCCAATAAGGAATGTTCAAGCTTTTTCTCTAAATATCAGCTAAATAGCAGAAAGATCAAATGTGGTTTTATATAGGGTGAAAATTGCGCAAAATTTGTGTGCTGATTCTACATAAAAAAAAAGCTGTGTGTTCATTTCTAGTGGACTTTCCTATACTAGATAATTAATATTTACCGAATTTGCTGGAATCCTAACTTGTTCAAGTCCAAGTGTTTGTAAGAGAAATATATTTTAAATTACATATATTTAGAATTTACATTTTCTACAATAGCCATCTCAAATTCGTCAGCCAAAAAAAAATGGAGCGTGCAGCCCCACCTAATATAAAATTTTCAAAAAATATTAATACCAAAGTTTTCTGAAATTTTTGCGTACCTAATGTATCTAAAGGCCAAAGTAAATAAAATTGTTGTTTTGTTTTACTTCCATCAGTTCATGGCTTACTAGAATATTTTTTAAATAAATTAAATGACGTGGTCATTCCATGGCACTCTTATGAAATTTTTATTTTCTGTAATAAAATGCTCAAAACTTAAACAAAATGCAAAGTGTGACACATCGTTGAAATCAGAATTAAAAACTCTATTCAAATATGAAAAAATTTAATATGCCGATCATAAGAAAAAAAAAAGTTGACAGTCGAAAATAAGCAATGGCAACAGTTATACCAAATCTGATCAAAAATTTAGATTCAGCATAAAAAAGTGTCCTAATAATGTGTTAACTAGCAATATGTAATATAAATGACAAATGAGTTATAGCCGAAAACAAAAAATCAAAAATTTCAGTTTTTTTTAGTTTATTCAGAAACTAAGCAAGATAGCTCTAATTTCTTTTCAGATTATTAGTGGGCATAAAATTCCACAACTTTATTCTAATTTAACCATCATCGTATCTCTTCAATTAAGCGAGATTCCCATAGTTAACACGCAATTTGATACATCCTGTACAGCATTTTTGTTTAACTGAGAAAGCTACTTAATTTTATTGTTTGACGCTTTAGCAGTTTCTCAAACTGTCAATATTAGAATTTACTCTTGGCTTAGACCGCGTCGTCATTTGAAGATTACACCCAGCATAATCAGGCATGGACCGACCTGTGGTTTCGTTGCCTTTACAAGAATTTGCTTCAAATGTTTGGCCCAAAGTAGTTCATGGGGCCTGCCTGCTTAAACAGGGCTGTTTCTACTCCTATACCTTCTCTGAACAAATGCTTAGACTGTTTGAACCTCGAGTTTGATTTTATTGATTTGATCTTACATCTTAGTATATCTGTTTTGTCAATCACATTATGATATGCCTATTTGATGGTTGTGAACCTGTACAAACTGTGGATTCACAAACAGCTAACAGCAAACACCTGGCAACTTTAGTGAACTTATTGGAACAAAAGAAATATATTTCAAAGTAACATCGATTTTATTAAGTTTTTACAATACAGATACAATGGAATAGGTTATCATTGCGCTAGATACAATATACTTCATCAATTTAAAACAGCTCTATACAATATCAAAACTTTCAAAACAATTATTTAAATCTGCTACAGACTTCAAATCGATCAGTTTCATCTTTCTTAATCAAACAATACAATTCCATTTCTTAATACGGAACAAAAATAGTCAACTTTATCATAGTACTCATGTTCTAATAGTTTAAAAGTTAAAAAAAATACATTCCATTTAAATCTGTCAGAATGTAATTGTTTTCTAGCAATTCCATTTAATAAATTGTGTTGAATTAACTCGTTAAGAGAATAAAGGTGTCAAAAGCATGAACAATAACATAGGCAACGTATTATAACACATTTATAAAAACAAAAACATTAGTTATGCATAACTAATTTTTGATTCTTTTTGAATGAGAGACATCATCGTCAGCTGCTGCTTTACGTTTGTTATTATGTTTGTTATTTTTCCTGCCTTTTTTCTGAAATTGTCTCCTTTTGCTCATAATATCAATAGTTTTATTCAAATATTCTTGCTCTTCCTCGCCTTCTAATACCTTAACTTGAAGTTTTATATCACCAATTTCTAGAAGTCCATCTGTTAATTTCTTGCAAAATTCCACAGCACCATTTTCATTTGGCATTCGAACATAACCATCTTTATCTTCTTTCTTATAATCAATGAAAGAAGGCTCAGTATCAAACATTTCCGTAATCTTTGCTTTTATTTCTTCTCTAGTAAGTATATGATCGCTTGTAACACCACTAAAGAATAAAATTGCACCTTTAGGAAATGTAATTGCAGGCAACTCCGGTTTTTCATTGTCTTGTTTCTTCTTCTTCCTATCACTTTTGCGGTTTTGAAGTTCTTGCTTTTTTTCTTCAATGTAATCAGCTTGCCATTTACGAGTTAGTTCTACATCTTTATACTTAATATTTTCTGCTTCAAGGAATTTCTTGCAGTCGTCCACATTTTTAAAAACTATAAAACAGGAACCCTTAAACTTCTGTTCTTTTGTCGCTTTATCTAGATATGTGCGTTTAAAACATGATTCTATTGACCCAAGGTCTTCAAGAAAACTAATAATGTCGTCCAGAGATTCATCCAATGGAAATCCTTTGGCATATGCTGTAACAATAATTTAAATATGTTAATGACATTTATAAGAACTTTATAAAATTCTAGTGGCTATTTGCAGGAATAATACAAATTTTTATACACAGAAATCTGCTACTTTGGCTGATATCAGCTCATGATTCATTACGAAAACATTACTGGAACCGTGTCATTCAGCCTAGTGAATTTTTTGATATTAGTTAAATAGAAGCAAAAAAAAACGTGGTTTTTGTTTTAAAAATCAAAAAAATCTATTTATTTGATTTAAATCGGATTTTTTTGATTTAATTCGATTTTTTGATTTAAAAGATTTTTTTATAGAAAAATTTAGTAATCCCTGGTTATTTGCACAAAGTAATAACTAATTGTCTGTAGAGTTAGTGGTTTGTTTCAATATTTTATTAACAACTATAATGTAACATTTGACCAAGTAACATTCTGATTTCTTATTATGTATATTACTTTTTATTTTAAATTATTGTTCCTAATTAAATTTTAATTTTTTTTATGTATGAATTTGTGAAAAAGTAAAAATTACTTTATAATGTATCTCTATAAGTATACAGGGTGAGTAAAAAGCAACGCATAATGTGTGTAACTTTGTAAATATTGATTCTATGAAAAATAGCCTTAAAAAGTTGTTTATTAAAATTCAGCGCATACTTTGTCGATATTCAAATTTTTATACATTTTGTAATCAAGTTTAATATAACTGATGATGTAACTAACACTTCTGTAACAAGAGTTTAAGCAATCGCAAATTAATTTCTAAAACTAGGACTTCGATCCTCGGCCCGTTATGCTACCTACTTCATTCGCTCACTTATTAAAATTTAAAAAAAAACGAGAAGCGTAACTCGCGGGTTCCACTAGACTATATATTAAATTCGGAACTGTCTAAATTTTTGGTGACGACAGACGTCTCGACACAACTTATGTATTATTTTGTTAGCAGTATTTGGAGTGAATGTTTATGTTAACAGTCGCATAGGGCGACTTCTCACTTAATTTTAAAAGCTTGTGTATTTTTAAAGAAGTTATAATTAAGCGTGGGCCACGGGATCAGCTAGTTATTATTATGCATTGCATAACTAATTCTCAATAAAAATTACAGTAAACCCACAAGTCAAAAATCATTCAGTTAGTAAGTTCCATTGGCCATAATTTTCGTTGTTTATTAGTTTACTACAAAAAATATTAGTTTAAAACCACTTACATTTCTCTGCAGTAAATTATTTATGATAGAAAAAAAATATAACAAATTTGTATATTTCAGAAGGCACTAGAGCAGAACTACAAATTTAATGAAATGGAACTGTATTCGCTGGTACTTGTGAATGCTATACAAGTTTATCGAGTTGCACAAACTCTAGAAATATTTGGGCTTTCCCTACGGATTACCCCTCGGTTTTATACCATTGAAGAGAAAAAAAAAAGTGAAACAATTTTTAAAAAAATGAGAATAACGTCACAGTGTAAGGGCTGTGTATTAGTCAAAAAACACTTTATGTAGAAAAGTAGATACAAATTTAATAAAAAAAACATATAATTATAAAGTTTTTTCTATAAAATCAATATTTACGCCACCACGACCATAATTTCATACTTTTGAATGATCCTGCATGCATACTCTTCATTTTAACACAATGGTGGTAAGACTGCAAAAAAAGTTGCCTCCCCTTGTAAGCGGTACCACCTCGTTTATTTCTTGTAATAGTCGACTGTACCTAGTTCATGCTGTTCTTTTCAAAATTTGCGCGTTTGAGAATAATGTTATAAATAACAGGTGTCCAGAAAGTCTTTCAGTCCTGGGCGGCTATGGAGTGTATAACGTATGTCTTTGGATATCTTTGTCGAAATTCTTGTTTACACGCATTGATGGAATAATTCCAATTTCCGTTTTCCAATTGTTGACCATTGCGAAAATAAGATTTCACAATAAAGATTTTTTGTTCTTGCGTAAACATTTTATAACAAGAAATATGCAGAAAGTAAATAATTTAAAATAAAAAACCTTTTAATTTAAATTGACTTTGATTTATGTCAAATAAATTACTTAGATATGACTGAATAAAAGACATGCATTATACAATCCATAGCCGCCCTGACTGAAAGACTTTCTGGACACCCGTTACCAATGATCTTCATTTTTGCAACCAGTTACAAGTGCCACTTGAAAAAATGAAATAAACATAATCCATGTCAGACTTTACCATTAGTTATTCAGAGTACAGAATTCTACTGAAACAGCATGGAAATTCTGATACTTATAGTGCATTACTTTATTACCAAATAGTGGTAGTACATGCATATTAATTAAGCAGAAACATGCAACTTTAACCTTTCGATCATACCTGTGCGATTCATTATGTCCTTCTTGCGATCTTCTGTTAATTCGGGCAATGGCTTGTCGGGCGACCTGCGAACTTTTTTTCCATCTTCACTAACAGCGACAATGCCATTTTTAGACTTTTCTAGAGCTTTAACAATCACTTCAGGATCGGTTGTAAGACTAGCCAATCTTTTAAAAGTGAATAAAACACTCAACTCAACCCATCCTTCATCCTGAGTTATCTTCTCTTGCAAAAATTTATCTTTTGGCAAGTTGTAGTCTCCAAAGTAGTACTCCATCTGCCTTATAATTTTCTGGTCTAAGTCTCTAGCCATAATTGCCATAATTAATAATCTTCAAAATGGAATTTCTTATAAATTTTTCGTTTATTGGCAATAATTATAATACACCGCGTTGACAACACGTGCAATGCAAAACAACTCGAATTTTGCAGTTCCACACCACGGTTACTACCACGATTGCCAACATTACATGCGAAAGAACGCTAAATCGTTAATTTTTAAAAATATTTATTAGTTATTAAAAATGTTACACGGTTTAACCAAGATAAATATATTTTATTAGTTAAACATTGAATGCTTCTTACAAGGTGATACTTGAATTCAAAGATTAAAGCTTTAACTTTAAAATACACACTAGATTTGGGGATTTTTTCTACAGTTGGCTATGCTACTACTTGTTCTGTTGTAAGTCAACCTATTAAACTCTTTTGATTTCAAGCGTTTTGATTGATAATATAAAAATTCCAACAGCGGGAATTTTGAAAATTTTTAAAAAATAAATTGTAGGTACAGGCCGACATAAATGTATATCTACCACAATATAGAGAAGCAGAAAAAATGTGAGTGCTCCAATACAATACATTTATTAATATGATTGTAGATTAAGAATATATAGGGTGATTCGAAATTTCACCGTGAAACTTCGGGTGATTCCTAAAGTAATTTTAAGAATAAAGTCTCTATTAACATGTAACTTGCAACGTACCTTTTTTGGAGATACAGCGTACTAAAGAAGATGCAGTGATTTAATTAATACTTCCGATAAATATTGAACATATATTGTACATACTAATAATAATTATTTAGTGTCGCTTGTTTTTGCTCAAATCCAATAACCATGAGCGTAATGTGAAGGGTGCTCTACCAGATTTTGTTAACATTTCGACTTCAGAATCTTAAATCGTTAAACGCATCGGTTTTCGAGATAACTCATAACTCATGTTTTCTCAAAAATCGTGTTGCTGTAAAAGACTGATGAGAACTTTCGAAATACTAGTCGAGTTTAATTAAAACATTTTTAAAAAAAGTGTTAAAACAAATGAAGTTTATATTAACAAAAGTGCTAATTAGGTACCAGTGATTTTATACTACTCACTTTTAGTAATGTTTAGTTTTTAGTGATTTAATCACTGTTTGTCACATAATAATTAATGCCGCAATTAAATTTGCTGACATCCAGCGGCTGGTATGAGAAATACCTTGAAATACGTCCCATTGCTTTGTCAATGCAAAATAAATATTAAAAATGTAACACCATCCTTTATTCTGTGTCTGATATTTTTGGTCAATAATTGAGAGGAGGGATTAAGTTACTTCATCTGATGTGACAGTTTAGATAGATTTACATGGCAACTTGATTTTTTACGAAAATTGAACCATCAACTACAATACCACATGTCGTTTTAAAATTATCGATAATTCTTTCGCTTCATTGACGACGAAATTGTGTTGTTGCTAGACAATATCACGAGTCGGAAGGACGAGTGGTATTACCGTGCATTAACACAATTGGTTTCGTCAATGAAAGACAGAATTATAAATAATTTTCAATTCGTTTGTGGTATTTTTTCAATATTCCACGAAAAAAAAAATTAATTATTATTTAGTATAATTATTTGTTATGTATCAACGTACTAACGCGTTATTTAATTATTAAACGCAAAAATAGAATAAAATTTGTTGACGTGTTGATGTCGTTATACACCACTGATAACACCGGAGCTTCCTAAAAAAGGATTATCGCAGCCAGTCAGGGTCTAATTGGTTGGGGACCTGAAAATTAACGGCTGCCATTGGCTGTTACAATGCGAGTGGAATATTCACGAAACGTTAGATTTAGGCGCTTTCGACTAGAGTAGTTCTTTGTGCATTTTTGTGCATAGTATTAAAATCTTGAGTATACACAAAAATGCCTTAAGGAATACGTCGAGTAATCTATGCATCTAGGGCATGGTAGTGGGTGGAGCTAAATAAAACATGATTTGACTACATTATTAAATGGCTGTATCTTGAAAAGGGATGCATTTCCGGACATGTTAATGGGGGCTTTAATCTTAAAATGATGTTCCACAGTTTGTCGATGGAATTATGAAATACCCTGCATAATTATTTATTCGATCCGTACATGTTAAGGTTTTAAAATGGTCTTCAAAGTTAAAAAATAATAGTCAATAGTTATGTCAATTTAAGTAAGGTTTATTTCGATTTTTTTAATTTAATTGTGCCACAAGTTTGTAACTCATAAGTTGGTTTAGTAAATGTCGTCGAGGAGGAGTTATACTCGAATTATTCCTATAGTGACTTGATACAAAAAGTTAAAAATCATTTTTATATCAAGCAAAATAACTGAAGTTGTTCCAATTTTATTAATTATATGCATTTTAGGTGTTGAAGTAGTATATTATTTGTATCAATTGGGTTGCAGTTTCATTAAACATAAATTGTGTAATGTGTACTTTCATTTTGCAAAAATTAACTCGCGGTAGAGTTCGCGCCATTTCTTTTAAAATGTTTGACATCACACAGTACGTCTGAACTGTCAAATGGGTTCGGCGACCTTTTTTCCGGTGCCCTCGTAAGGAGAGGTTGTGTGCTATTTGTTTCACCGAGAGAAATCTTAATCATCCGCAAAAATGCGTATTTACAAGGATCTTTTTACTGGTCAGTATAATTCTGTATTATTTCTACTGTATTTGTAGTGCTATATTGATACGGAAATACATAGAATTTATTGGAAAATAGCGATTTAAATATAGCTGTCATTTCGACTTGACATTTGGTTAAAATCCATCTTGAAACGTAAAATGCCGTTTCATGCTTTTATTAGTATTAATACCCAGTTGCTGATTTTACAGCGGTTTTGTTTGGATTCTAGCCGTATATATTTTATATGTTATATGTAACAGCTTTTTATTTTTATCAACAGGTGACGAAATGTTCTCCGACACCTACAAAATGAAGCTTATTGATGATGTGCTGTATGAAGTTTATGGTAAACTTGTGCAGAGAAAACAGGGAGACATTGATATTGCTGGTTTTAATCCTTCTGCTGAAGACGCTGATGAGGGCACCGATGTGGCCGTTGAATCTGGTGTTGATATTGTTTTAAATCACAGATTAGCTGAAACATACTGCTTTGGTGACAAGAAGAGTTACACCGCTTACCTTAAGGATTATATGAAAAAGTAAGCTTATATCCTCTTATTAAAAACAATTTTTCGCACGTTCTAATACTGAGTAATGATTTCTTACAATATGTTACTCGGAGCAATACGTGCAATATTAATAGGTGTGGTGTATTGGAATCACCGTTAATGTGATTTCATTGAATTCATATCTGTACAATTATACATATTTATTACTAAGCTCTGACTAAGATTTAATGTTTTTTTAGTACTGACGTGTATATTTTGTTTTAGATTAGTTGCAAAATTGGAAGAAAAATCTCCAGACCAAGTTGAAATTTTTAAGACAAATATGAATAAAGTAATGAAAGACATCCTTGGTAGGTTTAAAGAACTTCAATTTTTCACTGGAGAATCAATGGAAACCGATGGTATGGTAGGACTTCTAGAATACCGCGAAATTGATGGCAATTCTGTACCCGTTATGATGTTCTTCAAACATGGTTTGGAAGAGGAGAAATTTTAGTTCAATTTTAAAACATTTTTCCCATATTTATGTACTCTATATTTTCTTACTTGTTTTTATTCATTTATTTATATTGTGATTAAACAGAAAGTAAAGCAGCATTTTCAGACTAAAATTTATCAGCTCAATCTCATTTTGCAATCTACTTCAAGTAATTGACATTTTCAGCTATCATTACCAGAATGATATGGCCCTTAATGAATGAAGAATGTTTATACTAACGAAATTATACAATAAATCTTATGATTAAAAGATTTTCGTAACTTCTTTCTAGTTTTATTGCATATTTTATTTTAGTAGCCGAAGTGCCTAATTGCTTGTTATGTTTGTGTATATAGTTTTGTGGGGGAATAAATATATATTGAAAACATTGCAGATTTTAAACAATTTAGGAATTTCTACGGCTTTTGTAACAAACAATTTATGCTAGCGTGTAATTAAAAAAAATTGTTTTTGAAAAATTTAAAAATTCGTATTGTCATTTACAATCTTACTACATTAGATACATCGCACCTAGTATTGTGCGAATATTTTAAATGGGAATATGCACCGGCAACGAAATTTGGTTATTAACAGTTTTTCAGAAATTAGTGAAGTACTTGGCACAGACTTCTCCAACCATATTTTGAAGTAAGTTTTATAATTTGAAAAATATAAGTTTTGTATAGTTGTATACAGGCTGCTCAAGGTAACGTGCACAGCATAGGGATGAGTAATTAGTGAAGCAATGTAATAATAATAAAATCGTTTATTCAAACATCAATGGTGCAATTGGTCACTAGTCAAGTGCGTTTACAGTCTGTTAACCAGTCTTGTTAACTTCTGTCCTGTGGAATGAACACTCGTTAAAAGCATAGCTTGTTCACGAGCTGTCTTGTGTAGGTATACAATAATATTAATGATTAACGTAGCAATTACGTTAAATGTAGGTATATGTTTACATATTTATCTGCAACATAACACGTTGGGTTGGGTAGAGAAAAACTTTTACTATCTTAGAGTTCTATTATTGTGTAGATCTAACTACATACTAAACTTTTAAAACAAATAATATTAGCTAAATACACTTATTGCACTAAAAAATAAACTAAGTTAATCTGATTATTATTGTAGGTACTATTGGTAAGAAATGAGAGTTGCTGGTTTATGTGCCGGTGATAGAGTATAAATTCTCTGCTTTGTTTGATTAACCATTTTTTAATTTCGCGTTTAACTTTGCGTGATGTGTTAGTTTGTCTACTTTCTGTGGCAGAATATTAGCCGGGCACATTGGTATTTCAACGATTTTTGTCCTACCATTTTATTTGGTCTCTTATTTTATACTTATTGTATTCTTTGTTTCTTGTTGCTTATGTATCATTTACATTCTCTAAGATGCTTATATGTTTGTGTGAATATGCTAGTATTACTTTGAGCTATAAACCTCTCGGATCAAGTATTTTAGGTTTGTTGTACAGATGTTTAATTAGGTAAATTATATTGTTTTTCTGTACATGATTTTTAAAAACCTTTTTTCAGACTTATTTGTCTGTATTTTGTTGTTGCAACTGCTTTCCATGCTGCTATTCCATATTGTTTCTTTGTTTTCGTGCTATGATACAGTGATACTACTAGAAGTACGAATATGTGGATATCGGAGGTTCGGAATCGTCCTTAAGCTGTACATACTTCCACCTGGCGCATGATACAGCTATAGACTAGTAACTCATTTACTAGACTGTGATACAGCAATGTAAATTATGGCAAAGTATTGGGGTGCGAAACTACCTTCCTATCTGCCCGATGTTAATCCCATACGACTTTACTAGAAGTGTAATAAGTTTATATTTATTAACTTTGAATTTAAAATTAAGAACTTGTATTAAACCATATCGTTAAAAACAAGAAGAAATGAGCTTTTTTGGTGTTAAAATAGAACGGTTTCTATTTAAAAATGTATGTATTATATCTCAAAATGAAAGGATGCTGTATAATTTCTGGTTCCAACAGTTAGTAATAGAGGTAATTTAAAAGTAAGTAATACTTCTTATTTCAAGAGTCCGTTTCTTTGTTTTGTGTTATAATACAGTGATACTACTAGAAGTACGAATATGCAGATGTAGGTTCGGAATCGTTCTTAAACTGTACAAACGTCCACTTGGCGCATGATATATTCACAGGCTAGTAACTCATTTACTAGACTGTGATACAGCAATGTAAATATGGTGCAGTATTGGGATGTGAAACTACCTAGCTGTCTGCCCGATGTTAATCCCATAAGACTTTACTAGATGTGAAATACGTTTAAAATCAATACCTTCCTTGAATTTAAAATTAAGTACTTATATCAAACTATTATAGTTGAAAACAGGAAGAAATAAGCTTTTTAATCATGTTAAAATAGAACGGTTTCTATTTAAAAATGCATGTTTGTATTATATCTCAAAAACAAAAGAATGCTGTATAATTTCTGGTTCCAGATGATTTTAATAAACTTAGGTTCCCATGAGTTTGCGTTGTACCTCGGTATTGCAGATTTTATTAAGATCGATTTAGTAGTTTCTAAAATATCCTATAGACTATAAGAGACACACCTACAAACAGGCAGTTTTAAAAACTTGTTTTTTGAGTTTCTGGATAAGAAGGTCCAAAACGTGCATTTCTATAAAAATGAACAAGAATATATAAAAATATCTTTGACTGAAAGAATGAAATTTGTTGCTTCCAAAAGTAAGAGTTATTTTTGACCAATTTTGTATGGAAAGCAGTGGCGAAACATCCATTGGTGCAGCCTGTGCGTTGCACCAGGACCCAGACCTTTTGGGTCCTTAAAGTTGATTTTTTGTTTTTTCCTTAATTTGCTGTTAAAAATAAGTTTAGTAGATTTTAGAAATACTGTTAGTATCATTCAATCTGTGAAACAAAATAGCCCTATAATTTATACTTTAAGCGCGTTGGCCGGTGCCGGGGCCGCCTCAGCGGGAGCTTTAGATAAAGCTTTGCTGACTAACAGACTTCAAGTTCGATTCAAATATTAAAATGTATATACTTCCCAAAACCGTATATAAAAGGGCATATAATGCATAACTTAATAAGCATTGTGTAGACTGTTGAATGTTGATTTTCAGTTCAGTCTTCGTTTTAATTTTGTTCAAAGTGTTTGTACGTGAACGGGCTGGCCTCTGGACTTTGAATGTAAATAAATTTTGTAATTTTACCGTGCTCGTGATATAATTTTTCAACTTCGCAAGAAATTTGAGCAACTAGAGAGTGTTTTCCATAAATTTGAAATTATATTTCGTATCAAAATTAAGTTCGGCAACCGAAGAGGTGATATATGAAAAAGACGAAAATTTAGTCAGTTTTTATTGGTTTTTACATTAAGGGACTTTTTTGGCGCTTCCATCACAGTTGTGGTCGTTAAGAAGTTGTTTAGATTCAAAATAAATTCTCTCTCAACAGTATTGAAACTAACCAAACTATACTAATTATTGAACAAAGTGTGTTGTGTCGCTAGTTCTCCAGAGGTGCTCGTTTTATTTTAAACGAATTTTTTCCAAATTAAAATTAATACAAAATTACTTGAGAAACGCTATAAGCCACGAAAGACTCAGTAATTATCTGTTGTTTCCATCGAAAGAGAAAAAGACAAAACTGTAAGTATTGAAAAGCGATGGTAAATAGAACCAAGTTTTTTTATTTGTGTTCAATCCCTACTGAAAATCACCTCAGTTGCCTCATAAAACCTCATACAAAATGAACCTGGTTGTTTCAAAAACCGCATAAAACCACATACAACCTGATGAAAACATTATCAGGTTATATGAGGTTTCTATATATATTTTCAGTAGGGATACAATATCTATTAGAGCTTCCCTTATTTTAAAAGCATCTTATTATACCTACAATAAGTATTTGGAAAATTGAACACATGTAGGTAAACATACAAACACTTTAACAAGAATATTATTCTGCATCTTTGGGTGTCTCCACAAACTTAGTTAAAATACCTATCTTCTAATTTTGCAACGTAGTGCCATATGGCCCAAAATTAACAGCAGTTTTAAAAATCACATTTTATTTTGAATAAATAAATACATTTTTAATAAAGGACAGTTTATACCTCAAAAAACTTGCAAAAAAATATAGGTTTCTATTTTTATTAAATAAAGAATAGAAATAAATATTTTCTTAATTTTTTTTTGTTTAACAATATACCTGTTTAAAAACTAAAAAAAATAATGTGGGTGGTGCAATTTAAAAAATTGTGTTAAAGCGAGGCCTACGATCTATCGTAGGCCTCGGTTATAGCCAGTTATTTAATAAGAAAAAGCGTTTTTTTTTAAATTATTTTTGATTAAAATTTAAAACATGCTTGTTGGTGCAAACTGCTTTCAATTTTGTCTTATAAAATTGCTATAGCATGTTAATTACATTAATTTGTAACGCCTACTTGTTAAAAATTACACAAATATTGTCTTCATGGCAATCTTCATGTAGAAAAACAATTGCATTTTTCTTCTTCATTTACACAAACCTTGAAATAGTAGACTGATTATGCATACAGTCCCCACTCCCAAAAAGTGTAGGGTACTAAAAAAGCAGCCATCTTACGAGTCTCGTTTAGTTTTTTTGGTGCAAGAAGTTTCCAAAGATTGCCTTCTTGAGCAGGTTGGTAACAAAAATTTGCTGAGACATGAACTATAGTCGATATGTCAAATTGTCAAACATGGTTATGTAATCAGTAAGTAAGTACATCCCCATTTTGCAGCCACATATTTTCTAGTTAACTAGATATATTTCTTACACTTCTTCTATATGCGTGCGAAAAGTTGGGTGAACGAATTAAGATTTGACATGTAGTAAAGATACAAACCATTTTACTTGTTTTAAGGGAAAGCAGGGAGTACGAGACTCGTAAGATGGCCAACTTTGGTACATATATTTAAGCAAGCACACTCAGTTTATTGTTTTTCTACGTTTGTGCTCATTTATTAACTTAAACTTAGAAAAATAAAATAACTTAGTATGCTTGCTTAAAGATGTGTACCCAAGTCGGCCATTTTACGAGTCTCGTACTTTCCTCACAGCACAGGCAAAAAATTTATCCGAATACCCTAACTTCATTCGATACAATTAAATATGCCTCTATCCCATATTTTGGTGACAAATCAGAAAAAATTGCTAAAATTATAAACAAAACAAATAAATATAAAGTAAGTTTTAAAACAACTAGAAACATCTTAAACACTTTGTTTAATGCAAAATCAAAAACAGACCATTTGCTAAAATCAGGCATTTACAAATTAAATTGTTCGCATTGTAATTCGGTTTATATAGGCCAGACAATTAGAAATTTTGATATTAGGTATAAAGAATACGTACGTTGTTACAAATACAAACACCCACATAAATCCAATTACGCTAAACACTTACTAGAACACAATCATTCAATGACATCTAATAACACTATAAAATGTTTACACTTTTGTGATGATAAACGTAAATTAGATATACTAGAAGCTTTTTAAATTCACAAACATTTAAAAACTGTACCGTTAATGAATTAGCAAATTGATCTCTTAAATTCTCCTCTATTGGAGATTTTGGAATAAGAAATTAAGTCATCTGCAGACGATAACCGAGATCAAGTCACCAAGTTCTATTGCTATAACAACACTAACTGTTTACTTTCTAATATAACCTCTGACAATGGCATGTAAACATGCCGAAATCCGTATAAGGTTAAAATAAATAAATATTGTTAAAGTAATTAAGTATTTTATATACAGATAATCATCATAAGATGGCTGCTTTTTAGGCACAAACTTCGAAAAGCAATAGACTAAGTATGCTTGCTTAAATATGTATACCCAAGTCGGCCATAAGACTCATAACTCATAAGATGGCTGCTTTTTAGGTACACTTTTTGGGAGTGGGGACTGGATGCATACTCAACTGTCTATTGTTTTCCAGGTTTGTGTTTATTAACCAATTTTAATTTTGCTAAAAAAAACAGTCGAAAAGAAATTTTCATGATAAGAATCTATTAAAAATATACAGAATGCTATTTAAAAACAAAAAGTAGACTAATTTTCGGCTAAAGTGCATGCCCAAGTTTAATTTCATTAACTTAAAAATTGTGGGAAAAAGGGTCGTACCTAATTTCTTCTACACCCGGTATATATGTGTTTTTATTCTCTGTATATGTTACCTACTTTATTAGTAATAATCAATTTACAAGAAAATTGTTCTTCTTCTTAATTTGCATTATGTTCACTAGGGTGGTTCTACGTTATACTTAGTAGAAAAAAAAATTTCTATTTTTGTTGTCGCACCCCCGAAAGTTGTTTCAATGCCGAAAAAACTAACCTATAAAAAATTTGAGCTCAGTCGAATAATATTAACACGTGCCACCGAGCCCCGAAAGTTCTCAAATTGCGGATTTTAATTGAATTCGCCTATTATCAAGTAATATCTCATGAACAGTAAGTCTTATCGAAATTTTGATAATAATATAAATAAAAGAAAATTTAATTTGCTAAAATTTTTGTTATATGCGATTTCTCCGCAAACCTATTGGATGCTCAAAAAATATACGTAAAGTATTAGAAAAACGTAAAAATATTTAAATTTTTATTTTCTATTAATAATAATTTTTATTTTCTATTTATAATTTGAAAACAAATATATGTATTTACCAATTTAAAAAAAACGAACAATAAAAATGAATTACCGAAATTACATAAATTTAAAGAATTATATATACATACTTAAGATTAAACCAAATACAGCAAGAAATATAAAATAATGAAATATACATATCACAATAATTACTTTTTGGTTGCTAAAGAAGCTTTACTCGACTCCGGATATTGACGCCGATAATCACTAACAACTTGTAGCGAGTACTGCTTTTGATCCTCTTTTTTGGTAATTAAGCTGTTATATTCTTCTATCAGTTTAATACCTCTTTCCGCAATATCATTTGTGACGTGAAGACTTTTTACTTTTTCCAAACCTTCTTGGAAACCTTCGTTCACTTTCCATTCTGATGGTTCTAAGTTCAAGAATTCTTTAGATATCTTGAAACGATCGAAAAAGTTAACAGATTCTGTTGTAATAAACTCGTCGATATCTTTTTCCAGATATTGTAATGCATCATTCGGATTTGATATAATACGTTTGTTACTGCCTTCCGAATCTTTCTCTTTTGAGTTAATTGCTTGTACCATTTTTTGTTTTGTTTCACAAGTCACATTTTCGCTAAAAAATGACAACGCTGCTGCTTCATGATTCAAGTACCATAAGTGGCCGCAAAATTTTGTTAATGTTGCTCGTGATATCTTTGCATCTATCGCTTCATATTTAATTAAATTTTTAAGAAATACTAAATCTTGATGCGGTGCCTCAGCAGCAACAGGTGCGCCAAACCATGCTTTAATATATAATTTTACTAAAAAGATACAAATATCACGGAGTGCAATTTCGTTTATTTTTATTTCTTTGATTTAGCCGCGAAATAAAGACATCTTTAAGCTATAAATTGCCTTCATCATCCAACGAGCATTATGCATTGCTCCTGGGGCGCGAAAAAATATTCGTCGTGGAGGTGTACCACCAAGAAAAATTATTGTTAATTCTAGGAGCTCTCGGTAGTCCTCTCGTGGCTGCTGTTTGCGAAATTGATCCATACAGAATGAAAGCATCTCATGTACTACATCTTGTAGTGCTTGGCTAATAACTGAATCATTTATTCCCGGTTCAAAAACTGTAACGTTAATTGTACTCCACGCTTGTTGAAAACGTTTAAATATCAGTACATCTGGACCTGAAGTTGCTCCAAACTTTTCTTCAAAAGCACTTCTCGGTACAATTTCGTAGATATGGTGCCTGCAAGGAAAGTATAGGATGTCACGTTCAAGCAATTGTTCTAATATTATACAGGCTCCTTTTAATCGCCCTGTGTTAGATGCAGTCGTATCACAACACAAAGCTTGTACTCTATCTGTAACACCCCATTCTTGGAGAGTTTCATAAACTGCTGTAGCTTGATCCTTACCAGTACTAGATGTTAATGCAGGGATACCAAGCAATTTCTGAGACCCTTTGAACGATGAAATTATAGGTAACCGGTCAACATGGTCTTTTCCTGTTAATGCTGGAAGAATTTTGCCGTCCCAGTGAACGACAACTACATCCTTTTCAGATAAACTGAATTCAGCTCGAAGTTTTTCAGCGTATTCTGTTCTCAGTCGTTCACGGCTTCGATAAATAGATGATCGACTAATTAACAAATTATTTACATCTACTCCAAATGCTTCTCCAGCTGCCATTAAAGACAAACAAAGAACCAGTGTTTGACCGTTCGACTCTGTTTTTTTTTTCGTAACTGATTCATAGTTCAATATAGTTAAAGTAGGTAGAAGATTGTTATTACAGAACGACAAACATTTATATGTCACAAGATCTATTTACTTGTATTATCAAATTTTAGCCTAAAATTGAATAAATGATTGAAATTTACTTGCAAATTGTAATACTTCTACATTTTCAAATTATTAATAAAAAAAATTGTTTTTTCACAATTTTTTTACGTTTTTCTAATACTTACGCAACTTTCTTGAATATCCAGTAGGTTTTCGGAGAAACTTCATATAACAGAAATTGTAGTCAATTAAATATCCTTTTATTTGTGTTATTATCAAAATTTCGATAAGACTTACTGTTCGCGAGTTATTACTTGATAACAAGTGAATTCAATTAAAATCCGCAATTTGGGAACTTCCGGCGCTCGGTGGCACGTGTTAATACTATTCGATTGAACTCAAAATTTTTATAGGTTTGTTTTTTCGGCATTGGAACGACTTTAGGGGGTGCGGCTAAAAAAAATCCGAGGTCGCAAAATTAGAACCACCCTAATGTTCACCCTATCCTTTGTGCTTCTGCCAAAGTCTAGTAAAACCTTTCAGCCGCTTTCAATCTAATGTTAAACATATTCGTAAATCAAGATACCAAATGTACAATAGGTACTAATAAGCAGACTGAAAAGCATTGTTATATTTCTAGCATGTTCAATGTTCATGAAGGAAGGTCTTTATTATTGACGTTAGGTTGTATATATTATTATAGTACTTTGCAGAAAATATCTATAAGGGATATTTTCTTTTGGAAACTTCTGAATAAGTACATAGGCATAGGCTAAGAGGGTGCTCAAATATTTTCTAGCAAAATTTCTAAGATGCCTAATTTTTTTTTTCAAAATTAGTAAAAAGCTGAATTCTAGTTATTTGTTGAGCCCAATGAAATATAATTAATGTAATAATGAAAAATACATTTTGTTTGAAAATTCTTCTGCTTCAATAGCGCTAGAAAAAATTTTTTAAACAAAACAAACACGAGTAACTATGCAAACTGTTTAAGTGATTTTTTATCTGATGTTTTTTTTTTAATTCACCAGTGGTTTATGACTGGATTATTTTACCAATAATATATGAAACTGTCAAATTAATTTTATTTTTAAAACTATCAAATAAAACAAATGAGTAGTTTCCTTAAATTTATTGGAGATACAACTACAAAAATTTTTCTTAAGCAAAATTAACGCGATTTGCTATGCAGGACGTTTGAGTAACTTATTCCGATTACTTTTACATATACAAGAATGGTATATGAGTGGCTTATTTCACGGATAGTGTATCGAATTGTCAAATTCATTGTATTTTTAAAACTAACAAATGAAATAAATAAGCAGTTTGTTTAAGTTTATATTGTTTTGTTTACTTAAAAAATATGTCAAAGTCGTCTTTTAATTTAGGAATTTAAAATATGTATTAATTCTGGATAATTCTACAGATTTCAATAAAATTTAAGTTTGATTTAATAGCCGTTTTCCTCAAGGGTGCTCAGCCTCCCTGATTCAGCTCTCATGGGTGCTTGAGCACTCCCGCAGTTGGCGCCTATAAGTAGGTAGTAATTGTTTCACATTTTATAGCTAAAGATGTAAGACTGCTGCAATGGTATTAAAAGCAATTATTATTCTTTGTTTCTTAAATTATTGTTTCACTTAAGAAAATTGAAGAAAATTGCATTACATTTAATTGTAAAGCTAGTTTGAGCCATGACTGGTCAGTTTAGGGCTTTAGGCACAGTATATACTAAAGATACAGAAGTATGCAGTCGCGGAAATTATTGTGTTAAAGTAAAACTTCGTACATGTTACTGCATACTATTACGCTGCCAGTAAAGTGATAAGAAGTAAGAGAGAAGAGTAATTAAAGCTGTTTGTGTTTCTTTTATTTTGGTGTATACCTTTGTAATTTCCCTAGATTCTGCTAAGATCAAAGGTGCCGATGCGTAGTGCAACTGTATCTTTAGTATAGTATAGAGGGTGTCTCTGAAAGGTCTGTACAAAAAGCTACTACATGTTCCTGAGATCAAAATACAACGATTGAACCGAACTTCCCTCTATCCAAAAGCGCTTCATTAAGTCGCTGCCGAGCGTCAAACTTCTTAAAAATATTGTTGTTTTTTTTAATAACAAAAATACTCTTAGCGATTGCAATCATATTTGGGATGTGAGTCTGTACTGGCAACAGATGTTATTTGACATATCAGTAAAGGCCGGATTTATATGCACTAAACCGTCGAAATATGCATCATGCGCCTAAAAATGCATAATTAGCATTTAAATATGTAAAATATGCGTTAAAAAAATCAAAACAGGCACACCAAATTGTCTAGTTAATATTAATATGGGAGACCACTAAATTGAAGGTGTTTCTAATATTAATGAAATAAGTTTAATAAATTAAAAACAAATACGATTTTCGTTCATTCGCTATTAAAATGGCAAACAAGGTACTTTTCTAAATTTTTTTGAGTAAAATTTTGTCTCCTGTCAAGCAAAATACTTTTATATCGTGAAAACGATCGTTCGACATCGCAAGATGTTACCGGTGTATACAGGGTGTCCCAGAACTCGCGGAGGAGCTCTTAACTCTAGATTCTACTCTTTAAACTGACACTTCTTTACCAAGAAAAAAATTTCTACTCTCAATGGTTTTGAAACCGCAATGAAATGAAGCTGACCAATAAGAGACGGTTTATTAATTAAAGATAGATGCAGAAATATTAAATGTATGCATTTCTTAGGAAACAAGAATAATTGTTAGATTTAGCAAAAGTTAGTATAAAACATCTGGTCAACTTTAGTTTAGTAACATGAATGGCATTTAATCACTTACCCACATGCAATATTCCTGATTTGAACGCCGCAGGTTTGTGATGTCTTGAGACAATTAGTAACCAGTTAAAGAATCAGCATTTTACAATAATCTTGAGAAGAATACATTCCCCCCCCCCACAAATTGCACAAATTATTAAGCTAATTCAGAATGAACTGTCAGGTTGAACGTCTGTCACTAAGACATTGAAAATTTATAGAAGGCCAAATAAAAATTCTACTTCTTTTATATGACGCCTTTAGTTCAGTTACCATATAAACAACTTTTATATTTTTCCTGCCTTCACGACTAGTTAATTAATTTTTCTGTGATTGGTGGACTTTAATTAGCAATAACTCAAAAAGTATTCTAGTTGGAAACATTTTTCATGGACAAATCGAGTCTATTTAAGAAAAAGAATTCACAGTTAAGAGCTTCTCCGCCAGTTCTGGGACACCCTGTATTTATACCGCGGCAACTTTTCTACGTCTATGATCGCACCAGAGCCATTCAAAACGTGGGATATTTCGGATTTTTGAATGTTTGCTATTGTTTCCCAATTCTTTACAAGGGTTTCACCTGTTGATTACAGTTTTTAAGTTGTCTGAACCAGTGTTGTGAAGTGAGCGACAATGTAGGCCAATTCACTTTGTATTTTGTTGTTATTGAATGCCTGTTGTGCTTTTTTATTGCTACTGATGCTGAACTGACAAAACTATCAACAACCTAAGACCAATGAAAAAATTGTTAGATATTACCACAATTTCCATATACGTATAAAAGAACATAAATCTTTTGTGGCCGTAAAATTTTCTTGGTAGAAATTTACTAAAAAAAACAATAATATATTTATTCAAAACTGAAAGAAAAATTATAAATATTGAATATATAAACTTACGCAGCGAATCATTGACAAATCTTGCTATACGGTGTTAGAATTTGTTTTCTCCAAAACTTTTGATATAAGAAGATATGGTTTGCAAAATTCACTAGCTCTAAGTGTTCCCACAACCATATTTGCTACAGCATTTTCCCGTACATCAGTTGTTTCGTCAGCTGAAATCCAAATATCACTTTTACCTATATCATTTCGGATTTTGTGTATTAGCAAAAAATCAATTTTAATAAGAATTTAATAATCTTGCGTAGATATTAAACATAAAATTAACTTACGTGTTTGGAACAGATTTGACAAAAAATGGCTTTTCCGTCAGCAGTGAGATGTTCAGAATTTGATATCCATTTACGGATTCGTTGACTTTTGCACACTTTCACTTTACACATTTTTAAAATAACAATCAACCAACTATAATAACCGCTACTGTTGGAAACTAAAGACTGCCTTGCATAATATTTTTCATAAATCTATTTTATTTTAAGTAATAGAAAAGTTTCATTTTGCTGCCATATTTAGAGAGTTTGTATTTCTTAATCCGGCATTTCCGCACATTGTCAAAGGTTATATAACCTTTGACAATGGCATGTAAACATGCCGAAATACGTATAAGGTTTAAATAAATAGATATTGTTAAAGTTATTAAGTATTTTATATACAGATACTCATTAATTATATGCACAATAAAATGATATTATATTATTTAGAATCATCTGAAACTTTAAATTAATACGAAATCGACTAGCAAAAAAATATGCAAAATCATATAAATCTGGCCTTTAGTCATTAGTAATACGCAAGTGGTCAAAAGGTTTTGTCATCCAGTTGTAAAGAACTCCATTTTTTTTAATTGTTTAGACTAAAACGTTTTTTAAGAAAGACACTCTTATTTCCAACATTTTTTTACATTTGTTAGATTTTGTTATCTGCTATAGTGTAGAAAAAAAAAATAAACTGATTTGCTAACACTTAAGTGCTAATGGAGTTGTTACAACACTCTCGTCCAACATAACCGTCCCACTGGCACTGCCGAATATACAGAACAATTTTCAAGAGCTGCACATATAGAACGTTTATGTCAATCCTGGACGCCTAGACAAAACACTGTAAGATGTTCATTAACGGCCTTGGCAGTGAACGTGTTTATAAAATAAAAACTATTCAAACACGGACATTTCACGCAACTAAGAAACTTAAAGTTATGACAAACCAAAGAAAAGAACTAGAAATGCAGGACGAAGATGAACAACTACAGGAAGTTGACGATGTCATATAATTTACGGCAGCTGTTATGACCAAACAAAGACCACCAAACGGCGGAAATAATAAGAAGAGCGAAGCTGGATTGGGCAGCATTCGGCCGACTTAAACACCTATAATAACGAACAAGAAATTCTCCCCAACAGGGAGTGTCAGTGTGTCTTCTTATACTTACGCATGGAGCGCACACACGGAGAAAATAGGTGTCTGAAACATACCCCAGTCAATACTTAAATGGATATGGACAGGACAGACGGAAGATGGAACGCTCAAATCCAGCATTGGAACCGGGGTTGGGCGCCTAAAACGGGAAATAATGGAAAATAATAGCAGAGGCCTACATTCATACATAGAGATACACAGGCTGAAGAAGAAGAAGGAAAGGGTGAAAAATGAATTTACAGAAAATGTTCAATATGACCACCGTTTACTTACACCTACACAAAAATTAACTCAGCGTAAAAAGTTAAACTGCAGTTTTTGTATAATTTTTAGAGAGTTTGCAGCATTTTGAAATCGTCTCAACAATTTTTGATAGCACCCTATAAAAGATATTCTCACGACATTGTCAGGAGAGCGTGGTGGTAAATTTGCGGGAGCACCACGTGGTATACCAATCCATCTACTTAAGAATAGTTCACTTAAATGGTTTTTAAAGTAAAATGTGCGGGTGCCCCTTCATGCGTAAGACACATATCTCGGCGGAGTAATAATGGCAGATCATGCATTAGTCGATGTAGTAAAATCACGGTGCCAATAACAAAATAGACAATGAATCCTGCCCATACATTGATTTTAAATTCATGTTGTAAATACATTACTTTTAGTCACATATGAATTTTCATCGGTATACACATGTTCGTTGTGCAAATTTGTTATGCCTCTCCTTGTAAAACATGCTTCGTCGGTGAACAAGATGTTTTTACAGAAGTTGACATTTTGGGATATCTGCTGTTCGATGAACCGACTGAAACCAAGACGCAGATCGGGATCGAAAAGTAAAATACCTTGCACCTGTTGAATATGGTATGGATGAAGTAGTTGTTCTTTTAAAACTATATTCGCTAGCTTTAGACACTCTTACATGGAATCCTAAACGTATTGTCACTAATTTCGGATTTTTGCCAATTTTTCCCAAATTTGTCAAATCAAAAAATGTTGGAAATCAAAGCGTTTTTCTTTATAAAACGTTTTAAAAGTGTTGCCTAAACAGTTAAAAAAATATAGACTTCTTTGCTGGAACTGCTTGGATCAAAGGTAAATGCGCAAACCACTAGAACAACGGCCGGCGCTGGCTTCAAATATTCTTGTTTTCGTTTCTTAAGCTATTGCAACTTTTTCTGCTTTCATTGTCTGTTTACAAATTTCATTCTTGCTTTCCTTTAAGCCTTTCGTGGACATTTTTCTTAAAATATCAAAAAATTATTTTCTCCGTGGAATGAGCATATTCAAACATTCTGTATCACATACAATTGAATACATTTTGAATTTTATATATTAAAATTAAAATAATAATGTGGGAACTTTTATTCCCACGGCTTATATGAAGACCTTGAAGAATTGTTCAATTCATTTTCAAAGTCTTCCCCCCCCCCCCCCGTGTCAGACTAACTCATCTGAAGTAAGCAAGTAATAGTATTTCATAATTACGAAAGTACTCCAAAAAGAAAATCATTAAAATCAGCATTAAAATACATATCCACCAAAGTCAGCTGACCAAAAAAGAAAATATTTTTTACCAAGTAAACCATGGGAAACAATCATCCCACATATTTAATACATGATATTGATATCAAAAATTTCACTCATCGTAATGCATTTTACGTGTACCTCTTCGACAATTTAGAAATTACTAGTGTTACTGACAGACAGCGTTGACAGAACCGGCGAAATGTCAAGTCACGTGATGCATTAGTTTCAATAATGACACGCGACGTTATTATAGATGGCGCCCCAAGTGACGCGCGTCTAGCCGACCTTCATATATATTATAAATTAAAATAAGTATTAATAAAAAATCGACGTAGAATAAAAATATAAAAATGTTTCATGTTCCATCTGTGGATAGAGACCTTTCATTTAAAAAAAATGGTCCAAATTGGTGAAGCGGTAGCCGCTGGGGGAAGGGGAGAAAAAATCCCTTTGTGCTTTTATATATGTATGGATGGATGGATTATGTAATCAAAACAATTTCACTGACATTTGCCATGTTTGCACATTATTACCAAAACATATAAATCACTTCAATATTGATTTGATGTTTCTCAAAGAGCAACCACAACGATTTAACCTTCGCAGGAGGCGTTGCCATCGCTTTCACATTTGATATTATGTTATGTTGCTTTGAATAGTTGAATTTCCTTTTTGAATCAGCAAAAAAGTTTTTTCTGAAACAAAACTATTACTTCTCCAAACTGTAAAAACATTTTGCACAGGTTTAATAAACTTGAGAAGAAGAGATATAGTAAGGTGTAGCGGATTAGCGCTGCTTGTTGCCGTTCCACATTCGCTTCGGTACTTTGTTATATCTACTGGCTTTGAATGTGGGTAAAGCCTGAAGCCAGTACAAATACTAAAGTACCGACACGATTTGACGTTTCTCAAATGGCAACAATAACGATGTACAAGAGACTCTGCAATCGCTGTCACATTTGACGTTTTGTTGTGTTGTTTTGAACATTTAAACATTCCTTTTTGAACATAAAAAAGTATTTTTAACTGATAACAAACTGTCACTTTTTCTAATTGTAGAAACATTTCGTACAGGATTAATAAACTCAGGAAGAAGAAATATAGTGAGGTGTAGCGGATTAGTGCCACCTGCTCGACGGTCGATTGCATTGTTGGCTTTTCACATTCGTGTCGGTGCTTTAGTGAATCTACTGGCTTTGAATGTGGTTAGGATAAGTACCTTCAGCCTACTGTGCGTAAATGAGAACTGAGAACACGTATTCCCACGGCCCACTATTCTAAAGGGAATAAAATCATGCAAACGGATCAGTACTTTATTTTCTATATTGCAATATCAACAGTTTTTAAACTTTTGTTTAAGTAACACATTATCATTTAAAAACTAGCGAACAGACAAACATTTCATTTATACTATTTAATAAAATTTATTATAAGATACTCTGTAACTGCAAAAATATAACAAATATTATTATAACAATAGATGGTAGCAGAGGTATCATCTGATGGTGTGTGTATAATTGTATTAAAGACATGTAGGTACCTATTTGTTCTGTAACTTTAAATATATAAAACACCTTTACTAATTTAAGTATAAGTACAAAAGTTTCCTAAGTAACTATCATCTATCGCTTAAGTACTAATAATAATTTTAAGATGCAATTTTGATATAATTGCATAATCCTATAGATATTAACAATAAATAGTAATTAACATCTAAAAATATCCAAATTTTTCAACACAACGTATTATAAAGTATGCAAGTAGTAACACTGCGATTATTAGCACTAAGATGGAAGCATATTCAACCAGAGATAAGTCTGTTTCTGGACATTTACATTGAGCACATAACGCCATCTGAAAATGAAATTGTAATTCAGTAAAATGAATTAATTATAGATATTTTTTAAACTAATTGGATATTTTAAAATACCCATAGGTATAAAATTAAACTATTGTTGTAAAACCTTTACGATGAAAGTAAACAGGAGGTTGTTGTTAAACCATACGTAACAACTAGCATTCTTTCGTTTAAATTAATCAATCATTTGCGCCTACGATCTATCATTATCGTAAAAATATCCCAGGGAGCATAGGCAGTAGCATTCACTACACCATGTACACAATCAAAAAGAATTACTAATTAATTTAATAAAATGATCGTTGCCGGGGTTTGATTTGGCGGCTATCAACGTCGTACGCGCATTTTTAAATGGGGTGCCGAGCTGCAAACTTTACAACGTGGAAAATCAACACGCGACTTGTGTAGCTATAACAAATAGACGGTTAATGCCCCGACAAAAACCCTCTGCACAATAAATTAACATTATAAAAATCTCACCCATCCACCATTTGTAGCAACCCATTCAGCAAGATCATCCTCCAACACTTCTGTCATGCCTTCCATAAGCCCGTGGAGGTACTCAGGGTGTCCTTGGCATACACAGTCTACAGCTAAACCGCCTGCAATGGCAAAAACCGAAACCACTTTTCCCCAAGTAATATCAGCTTTAAGTAATTCATGTGAGATAGCTGCCAATAGTCCTGCTGCTGTTTTATCAGACACCAAAACTCCTCCTGGGGAAATGCTCGCTTGCCGAGATATGGTCGTATACAGTTTGGGGTACATTCTTTCCAATTCGATTCCAGCAGCCATTAAGAAAGGCGATACTTCGCGTACAGTTATACCGCTCGAAGTTCCTATCATACTGCGAAGTCGATATAGACATAATTTTTTGCTAAATATACCCGATCGTTTCAGTCGGTGCTTTATATATTGTCCACACAACATCCTTCCTTGTGATATCACCTCTTGTGGGGGAACGTTTGGGGTTCTCCATCCGATAGTGTTTGATAATTTTCGGGATACAACGTCTCCAACATTACTAAAGCGTCTTTTGGCGTTTGTGGCGTCTTTTCCATTTTCATTGTTGGTTGTGGAGGAAAGGCCCAACAGATTGGCATGCAACGATGCAGGAAAACTAAATTTTCTGTTAGCAAATGGTGATCTACCCAACGTAATTCGTGATATTGGTGGGGTTTCAAAAATGATTTTACGCTCAGGCGCATTAACATTGTTGGCCATGTAGACAGTCTATTTTCAGTTGACTTGTATTCTGAAACGAAAGGAATGAATGAATACATGATGACAGCATCAACATATTTTACATTTGGGTTAAAATGATAGATAAAAAATACAATACAGTTAAAATACAAAAAGATAAACTGCTGTAGAGAAGTTTCCTTCTGAACATCAAAGCCACAGCTTGTTTTAAGAAAATTCATTCCTAGACATTTGTCTGTTTTGTACACAAGATACTTCATATTATTACGTTCCCGAAGGAAGTAGATTACGGTATATTCTAAACATTCTTTATAAATAATACTTAAACACAAAATATATTAATTGCGGCGAAACACATGTAGTCATTACTACAGAGACGTATTCGAGCGGGCTAGAACACGTATGAGTGGTTGCACGACAATTTTGTCAAGTTTAACGAATTGTTAAACTGACTGCAGTATTTTAGTTGTATAAACCATTTATTATTAACAAACTTTTCATGTGCTTGTGTAACCGGCTATTAGAACCCAAAATGTGTCTGGACGAAATTAACGAATGGTAATATTGATAGTATGTTATCAAAATATGTAGTCTAAATTAAAATGCCACAAATTCGTTGTCTATTCGATCATTTAACTAAACATAAACCATTTTAATTGGAATTTCACATTTTGTTATAATCTTCGATCTAAATAAATATCTACAGAGTGGCTAGGAAAACCCCCGCCACTTTTCTTGCGGCGGTCAAGAGATGGCGCTTTAGTAAAGAAAAATTAAATTAAAATACTGGCAGCAACGCAGAATCCAAGACGCTTTAGCTATTAAATACGCCCCATATTAAATCAAACCAACCAAAACGTCTTGGATTCTGCGTTGTTGCCAGTATTTTAATTTAATTTTTCTTTACTAAAGCGCCATTTCTTGACCGCCGCAAGAAAAGTGGCCGGGGTTTTCCTAGCCACTCTGTGTATGCTTCACAAGGTTTTGTAGCTATTCTTTAGTTTTTAACAAATTATTTTAAAACTGCAATTACTGATCTACATACCGTGAGTACGTACATACCTATCTATTCTTTAAAATATTAATTTTACACTTTTTACTGAAAACATCAATTTTGAAAACATGTGCTTATATTGAGGTTAGTTTAGCTTGAAATTGCAGTTTGCTAACAATTTTTGTTTAGAACTTAAAAGTTTTGGTTCAATATTGAAGTTGAACTTGAAACATTTAATGACACAATTTTTCTTAAAGTTTTTACTTTTTCTAAAACTTTTGAGAAGGACATTTTTGATTTTGACATTTTGGGGGAAATACTAGTAGAGGCAAAATACAGTTTGAATGTGAAATAATTGTAACACAAAATATTTTTTTGCTAAAATGTTTACAGTACCATGGGAAACAGTGCATTCAAAATCAACCTCCGTCTGTCCACCTTAAGCAAATGTCCGCATTAATGGCGGCCAAAAATCAGTTTTAAAAACAATTTACTTTTTACTTTCCCATACCCTTGGTATATTAGTTTTCCATATCTTTGGTATAGGGAAGTATTGATTTCTTGAAAATTTTCGAAATCCCGATTTTACCGAAAATACACGGTTTGGCGCTCAAAACCACAAAAGGTGGTTACTAAAATGTGGGTAGGTCTCTAAAGAGGAAAGTACTGGACCGATTTGGATGAAATTTTAAATCAACAGGTATATCGAAAACTGTAGTTTTCTAGTTGTTTTTCAAAAAAATCCGAAACCGGAAACGGAAGTTAGACGAGTTTTTTTTTGTAGCGTTTTTTTTCAAAATTAAATTTTAGAAATTTGAGCACTGGAATTGAGAGAAGAACTTAAAACAAATAGAAAACTTTTAATCGAACTCTCTAGCTTTAAAATGCCGGCCGCTACAACTTTTTGACGATCTCGACTTTAACCCCCATTTACTCGAAAAGTAGTAATCTGATTAGGATTAACTACAACTTGTTTAAGAGCCCTTTGTGCGCAGTATATGAATTTCGAAAATCTGAAAACGATCACAATGGCGCTTCTTCAAAATTTTGAAAATTTTCAAAAAAAATATTATTGAGAAACTGCCCACGCGATTTTCTTTTAACTTTGTATGCCGCTAGAACACAAGATTGGCTACAATTTGATTTTTAAGAGTGGAACAATTGTTTTTCATTTGCATAAGGCAATTGTAAACAAGAAATTAATCTACAATGAATCAATTGCGTGCATTTGTGGCTGAGGAAACTATCAGCAATACTGATATGTTATGGAATTTATTATAGTTTTTTCCTGAAACTCGTCCGGGTTGGTCTAGAAAGATGCAGTCTTTTCATTCAAGAAAGCCGTATCCAGGGAAAGCATGTATTTTTTATCTCCCCATAATTCATCTTTCCTCTGCCAGCCAAGCCGACCAGTTCCTGTTCTGAAGAGTGAAGCCAGCTACTACCGAGTGCGGACACCACGTGGCCATCATCCCGTCAAGATGGCGTTCGTCCAGACCTGGTACCAGCAGCAAAAGCACACCCGGTGAGTCAAATCCAAATACCAGCTTACTCCTAACAAACGCAGAACAATCTAACTCTCAAACTGACCGATCCCGCTCCAACTCTGAATCCACCGATGCCGAACCCGAAACCTTTAAATATCACTTAAAAAACATTCCTGACTCATTTGCCACACAAAAATCCTTTTACTCCTTCCTTATCACTCACAACCACAAAAACATACATACCCTGAAAGTAAATTACAATAAAACAGCCCTACTAATTACCACAGCACCCCTTGACCCTAATATCCAAAATAAATTCCGAACCGCCATGAACTCCAAAACTATTGAAATTCTACCCCTGAACCGCAAAACTTACGAGAACCCCCAAACAACCAGAAAACTTCCCCACTTTTCCGACCGAGAAATTACCCCGGAAGACATCAAGGAGCAGTGCCCCAACCTCCAAATAACAAAGTCCTGGCGAATTATTTCCAAACTAACCGACCGTCCCACTCCCTTAATCCGTATAATCTCCACGGACAAACCTACCATTGATTACTTATTAATCAATGGTCTCCTAATGTTTGGCCGAAAGCACCCCTGCGAGCCCTCCAATGCCCCAAACCCAACTTCCCTCCAATGTGCCAAATGTTTCACATTTGGCCACTCTGCAAATGAGTGCCAAAAAAAAACCATATGCCCCACCTGCCCTAATGTCCACGCTCCCAACCAATGCCCCAATGAAAAACCTGAATGCCCCTCATGCAAAGGCAACCACGCTGCCTACTCCAGAGAATGCCCAAACTTTCCCAAACCTCAAACCATCACCCCTGAAACTCCCACCGTTCCCACCAAAATACTAGAAAACACCATCGACCCAGAAAACTCCGATGCAGATGAAAGTGACCACGAACCCTTCCTCTCCATTAAACAATTCATCAGATTCATCACCAAAACCCTTTTCGATCTGTTCCCCCTCCAGAAACAAAAAATTCAATCTATCCTCGAACAATCCGCCCACGTATGCCTCGACCGATTTCTCCGAATTTCCCACTCGGGGAACAAGGTCATTTTCACCTTTAATTAACCGTTCCTCTTCCCCCCCCCCCTGTTCCCCTCTCTTCCCCTTCTCCCCCTTCCTAATTCCCTCCTGTTATCAATGGCAAACCTAACTTTTGGTACTGTAAATGCTTGCGGCGTTAGCCGTAAGTTCCCCTCCATAAAAAACCTTCTCACTACAGACAACCTATCCCTCCTAGCAATCACCGAAACCAAAACCAAACAAGACATTAACATCACTGGATACCACACCTACCAAAAACCCAACCTGAATCCAAGATCCATCCGAGGAGTAGCGCTCCTTATTTCTACCCAATTAGCATCTTCTTCCCACCCTCTTCCCCCGCACTTAACCCAGCTTGAAGCCGTGGCAGCTAACCTCCACATAAACAACTTCCAAATTACCATCATCTGCTATTACAACCCTCCCAACTCCCAAATATCCCACGATCTCCTTGATTATGCCTCCCAAATTAACCACTCAATCATCCTGGGTGACTTCAATTCCCGCCACACCGACTTCGGAGATATTTACACTAACCGAAATGGCAGAAACCTCGTCAACATCCTCAACAACCTGCCCCTTTCCCGCCTCCACAATATCCTCCCCACTTGCATCATCCACAACGGAAGTTCCATAGTCGACCACATTATCGTATCAGACCAACTAACCCCTATCACAAACCCCGACTCCTACATAGGCACTACAATCACTTCTGACCATCTCCCACTAATTTCTAACCTCAACTTTCCAGGCCATCAGCCCCCTCCCTAGGCAATAACAATTTTTGACTACCCAAATACAGACTGGGACAACTACAAACAATTCATCTCCCAAAACCTCCCACACATAACCCCATCCGAAAACCCAATAACCATCGACGACCAAATTTCCCAGCTCACTTCCCTCATAGACCAATCAAAAACACTACACATTCCCACGAAACGCATTCCCAAACATAGAAATCCCCTTCCCCAACATATCTTAAACTTAATCCGCCAGAAACGCCAAGCCTACCGCAATTATTCCAGAACCCATCTCCAAATTTTCAGAACAACATTCAACAGATTAAATTCCCAAATCCGCCGAGATATAAACCACTTCCGCCTTACTCATTGGACCCAAACCTGCCAATCCCTGGATTACCGAGACGGTAAACGTTTTTGGAACAAATTCAAAGCGTTAACCGGCCAAAAAACTCACCCAAACCACCACCTAAATTCAAACAACATTATCCTAAACAACCCACAAGACAAAGCTAACTGCTTCGCCCAAACACTTCAAAATATCCACCAAATCCCAAATGATCCCACATTCAACCAACGGCAACGCTTCTTAAACGAAGTCGCCACCAACATCACTCAGTTTCGTCAAAATCCCCCTCAAGATCTCCAACTTCCCGAGGAAGACTTCCTAATGGATCCCACCAACCCCGAAGAGATCATATCCCTCATAAAATCCCTCAAAAACACTAAAGCACCCGGTCCCGACCAAGTAAAACCCCTTCTGCTAAAAAACCTACCCGATACAGCCACTGAAGCCCTTTCTACCATTTTCAACTCGTGCCTCCAAATTTCATACTTCCCCACTCCCTGGAAAACAGCCACCACAATCATGATCCATAAACCAGGCAAAGACCCACACAGTCCCACATCCTACCGACCAATATCACTACTGAACATCCTGGGAAAAATCCTCGAAAAAATCATAGCAACCCACCTCCGAGAAACCTTAGAATCCAACAACCTCCTTCCCCCCGAACAGTTTGGCTTCCGAGCCCACCGCTCCACCACTCACCCCATTCTTGAACTCCACACAGATTCCACCAAAAATGCCAACCTGAACCGGTGTACGCTTGCTGTATTCCTTGACATTGAGCGTGCATTCGATAGGGTTTGGCACGATGGTTTAATCCACAAGTTAATTTCCCTCAACCTAAATCCCTCTTTTATAAAACTAATAGATTCCTTCCTTCAAAACCGCACCTGTAGAGTCAAAACGCAAAACTCCTTTTCCTTCCCAGTTACCTCCACTCCGGCGTCCCACAAGGAGCAATCTTATCCCCCCTTCTTTACATTATATACTGCCACGATTTTCCTGTTACAGAACCCACAAGAACAAAAACTAGACTCTTCGCAGACGACACCGCCATCTGGACCCACCAACGAACCTCCCACCTAGCGTCCCAGGAAATCCAGAGAGCCCTCAACCGAATCCACAGATGGACCAACAAATGGAGAATCAAAATTAACACAGATAAGTCTCAATCAATCCTATTCAGACATCCAAACTCCTCCAGAACTCCAAGACTCGATCCGACCGACATAAACCTCTCCCTAAATAACCAACAAATCATTCCTTCAAACCAAGTAAAATACCTAGGCATTACCTTCTCCAACACCTGCTCCCTCAACCAAGATCTCCGAGAAACCCTCAAGAAAGTCCGAAACCGGTCAAATCTACTCCGACGCATCCAAGGACGTTTCCAAGGATGCGACTCCCGAACCCTCCTTCATACCTACAACACCTTCATCCGACCCGTCGTAGAATACTGAGCACCTCTATACGCCTCCCTTAAAAACAACTTGCTCCAACAAATCCTTTCATGCGAAAGACAAATCCTCAGACGAATCTTCCGACTCCACAGACTCTATCCCAGCATCCAAGTCCACGAAGACACCCAAACCATTCCCATCGCTCACCGCCTCCAAGAACTCCAAAAAAAAATACATCACTCGCACCCTCGACGGAACCAACGCCATAGCCCAAGAAAACCTTCAAACCTCCCACAAACCTATAAACCAACACCTTATACCAATAAACCGAATCCCAAGAAAACCCAAAAGAAAACTTAAACACCCACCAACAGCCCTCCTCGCATCCCTTTACCCAGATCTCCCGGAAAACCTCCTCGACCTAGTTGAGGAAACCCCTCTATCTATGCGCTAGCATAAATACTACACACATTTTAAAAATTCCAGATATACTTCTTCACCCAAGACCAGGAACAGCCCAGTCCCCACCACACAGAAGCAGAACTCTAGCACCGAGCCCACAGGAAACTCAGGATACACCCGCAGCATCGCCACCCCAGGGCTGAAGAGGCCAAAAGCCTATAACGGCCCCCAATATAAAATATATTAAAAATCTCATGTACTCATACTTTGTAAAAATATTAGATCAATATACGTATTTTCGATTCGATCCCCATAATTAACCACAACCTAATGTACATGTCCTGTATATTTACAACACTGACTTACGTCTGCAAACAAGCCTCCAAATACGGAAAAAACGCCATTTGTTACATTTGAATAACCACTGTATTGGAAAACTCAAATGCTAATTAATAACAAACCATCTGATGTATGTATTGAAGAGATTATGAAAGATAGTAAAAAAGTCGAAAACTTTTATGAAAAATTTTTAAATAAAAGTACATCAGTTCAAGAAATAATGTCATTAGTGCTTTAAAAACCATTAAAAAAAAGTTGATTTTTACGAAACCCAAATGAAGATAAGTTATCATTTTTGCTGTTCTGTTATCATTGATAACAGAACAGCAAAAATGTGGCTACAGTGTATGGACATGGTTTATATTCTTAGGAAATTTATTACAGCAGAATGAAATGAAAATTCAGATCTCCATCTGAAGTCTATACAGGTTATGATGCAGCTAGACACAATAATTGTACAAAATCAACTCGCATATATCTTCAGCAAATGGCTCAATTAAATAGCCAGAGCCCTAATTTGGCGGCTATGTCTCGTGAGGAAAAATTTGATCTCAGGCGGAGTAATCGGTTCTGAGCTGGATTATCACTACATTTGGTAATTGAACAATCACTAATAAGAAGTTTGAAAATTGTAGGCGGTCTGACACATGGACGTAGAATGGTAAAATCTCAACGTGCTATATGAGTTTTGTCCATGTCTGTATGCTCTCAGGTAAATGAATCCATGCAAGAACTATCCTGCTTAAACTATGTCACAAGAGAGACTAGCGTCTGGTGCCTCGTCAACAATCGATCCTGACTTGCGCAACCTCGTCTGATATTGGCGCATATTGTGCAGTGTTAACTTGTTAATGCGGTTGTTTGTGGGATTGTGATATTTACATCGAAATAGGTAGTAAAGTAAGTTAATCAAAGTGTAAGTGTAAAGTGAAATTGTATTGTTAAAACCGATTGTTTCATTGCTAATAATATGCATTCAATACAAAACAACAAATCTTTTTTTTAATTTATAACATGCACGGTACAGCGTGGAAAATACAAAGCGAAAGTAACTTTTGATTTTCATTTTTTACTAGAAGGAATGTTAAAAATATTTTTTTACTCTTTCACTGTAGCTCTCTAAAAAAATATATATTAAATAATAATTTTTATTTTATATTGTACGTCTTTGTTATTATTTAACTTTTAAAGCAACATATACAACTGACGTTTTCAATTTTTAAAACACGTACGTGTGATTAAGGAAGGCTACGATTTCTGCTGACGGCGATAGCTTTACAGACATTCCAGCAGCATGCCGAGGAGGTGGGCAAGTCATGAAAGTTAGAATAAGGTAGGATCGATTGTTGTCGAAGACACTAGATGCTAGTACAAGAAAGCATCATAAAGATGCCTCGCCCACACACAAGCGAAGGATGCAGCTGATACTAAAAAATACTTCATATTCAACATTCATGTTACTCATTTCGTAAATGTGAATATTAAATGAAAATTGCAAATTGAGTAGCCGCAGCCAAAGCCGTAAATATGAATGAAGCAAGAGATATTGGCACTAATATAATCAATAACGATACGTAAATTTTCCATAACTCTTTAATGATTGGCCCTATAAAGTAATTAAGAAACTTTTTTAGTGGAGAATTGTATGAATTTTAATTTTTTACTAGGGTATTTTTCTCGCTAGGTAGCGATTACAGAGAGAAATTGATTTTTGGCCGCCGTTTTTCAAGATGGCGGACATTTGCTCAAAGTGGACGGAGGTGGATTATGAGTGTATTGTTCCCTATGGTATTTTTAACGTTTTGGTGAAAAAATTATTTGTATTGCAATTATTTCAAGGCCAGGCCATTTGTATTTTTTCGATGCCTCTACCATACATGTTTTGGAGCTTCAAGAACTAAACAAAAACGTTAAAAAAAAACTCTCTCGCGGCAGCAAACCATAGAAATAGCGAACGGCAGACGCATCTAGGACATGAGCATGTTTAACTTCATAATGTATTGTAAGTAGCCGAAAAGTTTTTATAAAAAAAAAGCAATTTTCTTTTTTTGGAAAATGTTTATTTTGTCGTTGAATTTTTAAAATACCTCCGAAGCTCATCGAAATCTGCCGTTTGTTCGGAAGTAATGAGGTTAAACGACATACCCATATACCTACCCACAGATAGACCGTTATAAAAACTACCTTTTTAGGTTCAAAACATGTATTTCCGTCAAAATCTCTTCTACTTTCTTATACTGTAAGTGTGTAAAAGTAAAATTGGCTGTCTGTGGGTGGGTGTGTAGGTGCGCGTCATAACTCACGAACGGATGGGCCAATTTTGATGAGCGAACTCGGTCCAACGAAGTTATGCAAAAGAGGCCGTTTTGACTGCAAGTTATATTACGTCTTGTTCTTTATGAAGTAATGAAGTGCGTGCACTTGACTACTGCAACTGCCGTTGGGGTTATCAATACTTTTGAATATAGGAAAATTAAAACTTTTCAATACCTATATAGAAAAATGCACGCAAAGTGTTCGCTCACTTTTCTAAAGTGTTATCGAATAAACATTGTCTGGTGGAATAATAATTAATTTACGTATGTCGCTTAGGAATTCTATTATATTTGTTGATAAGTATAGTTAAATAAAAATAATTTCAATAAAAATTTGGTAAAAATCAAAAAAATTTTTGGACATTATTGTAAGCAACTCTTTCTATATTGTGATTGGGGTAATTACCTAAAAACTTTTTAATAAAGTATAGAATGTGGGTGTTGCTGAAAAATACGTAATGTATACAACTGTACAGTGAAAGTCATAAAGCAGTGTTACGGTGAATCTTTCAAATATATTGTATTAATAACTATAGTTCGGATTTATAGTCTAGTATTTAGTCAGTATTTAAATTAGGCAATACATTAATAATACCACAGATAAGGTTAACACTACAGATATACGGTAAATATGTGAGCTATCGGCAGCTTGTTTTATATGATTAATAATCTGCAAAAAGATGGCGCTACAATGACAATTTATAATTAAGTCACAGATGACTGTAATTGAGCAGATTACTTAGCACATATTCAAACCAAAAGTTAGACAGCCATCTGCCATGTTTAATTGTCAAATCGTAATTTTTCGTAAATAATTAATATTGAAGCCAATTCTACTTAAATTATATTCATGATGTGACAGATGCACTCAAATCCGCGATAAAACAGTTTCCAACACATTTCAACAGTAATAAACAAATAGCGATAGCAGCGCCCTAAAATTGGTCCGGCGCGTTGTAGCCAAACTAACGCTAATTTCGTCTCCAAATATGGGCGGACATTTTGTATAAAGGGTCGTATATCTGTAGTGTTAACTTTATCTGTGATAATACCTTCCTGGCATAATTATTTTAAATATATAGTTGGTGCATATCTAAAATTTTAAACAAATTATCTACGAGCTTAGAATGGTAACACACCATATGTTTGACCTTATGCTAGCTTGTGTAGACAGTTCTTAATTATTTGGTGAGCTGGAAATGATGCTTGTGTAGTAGTAATATAAAATAAAACAATGGTCATGCGTTTTAAAAATACTTTACGAAACAATTTTATGAAACTACAAACATATATTTTTTTTAATTGAAATGTAAAATAGCAACCACGAATTGATGAAAATAGAACGTGTAAATTCATTAATACAACGAGAAAGTTCTACAAAAGAAAAGTAAGTCCTGCTTATCATTTTTTTTGGAGCGCTCATTTCTCGCAAAACCAGGTATTTTACAACATTAACTTTTAGTAAATATCGCAGTTGTAAAAACCATGCAAAATCGTGCATTATGTTTCACCTGTAACCTAATGGATTTGAGTACGCCAATGGTGATTGTTTACTCATTGAATTTTATCGAAATTGTTTGCTATTCTGCGACTAAAAGTCCGGTCTTTATTAATAACGAAGAATAGTAATCAAACAATTTCTTGCAGAAATAAAAAAATAATACCGTTATTCGTTATTTATTCAGTTATTTATCATTACATTAAGAAACATTTGTATACAATTTTTGTCATTTATATACACCTAACAATACAATGGGTATTAGTATGTATTTACGTTTATGGATCGATTAATTATAGCTCACAAATGCCCAAAATAAAAAATTCATAGCGCATTTACTTCCCGGATAGCTAATATAAGGGGTTTTTGTCGATTTATCTGCTAAAGTAAATATTATTTTTAAAACCTAATTGTGAATAAAGATAATCTAAATCACATTTTGTATATAAAAACAAAAACATTAGACAAATCGACTCTATTAAATGCAAATAATACAAAAATGATATGTCTTTAATTATGAAAGTATTTCAATTGTAATTTCTAGCCATTTCCATAATTTCAAACATAAGTCCAAGAAATATTTAATGAAAGAATAATGGCAACTACGATAAAACAATAAAACAACTACGAAGATAATAAGTAAAGTCGTGCCTAGAGAAAGCTAATTGAATATCAAATAATCGAGTTCGAGGCTTACGTTTTCATTCTTTACTAGTGTTACCTCGCCAAAATTCGACGGCAGACTCAGCGTTGACCGACCCGACGAAATGATAAGTCACGTGATGCATTAGTTCCAATAATGGTGTAGATGTCGCCTCAAGTGAAGCGCGTCTAGCAGACTTTCATATATATTATAAATTAAAATAATTATTATTGAAAAATCGACGTAGAATAAAAATATAAAAATGTTTCATGTTCCATCTGAGGATAGAGACCTTTCATTGAAAAAAAATGGTCCAAATTGGTGAAGCGGTAGCCGCTGGAGGAACCGGAGAAAAATGCTTTTATATATGTATAGATGGATGGTTTTATTGTGAAAAAATTTTGGCACATAATTAATTATTTGTTCCCGTATAAAATGTAACAGCAAGTATTAATGTTTCAATTTATGATTTTACAATTAAAAAATATTTAAATGAAATTAAAATTTTAATATGAAAGTTTTTAAATTCAGAACATTTTAACATCCGTATTCACAAACTAAAAGTAAATTACTAAACATGCACTCTTTCGATTATATTTACAGGATTAAAGTAGATATGTAGTTTGTGATTGAAAATGAAAAAGAATTAGACAGTACCGGAAATAGAACAAATGACTCCCAAAGCCTTCTCCGCTACATTAATTATTAAAAGTAAATGATGAGATATTTTCTAAACGTCCGCCTGCAAAGAAACTTTCCTTAAAACTGTTTTCTGCCAGTGAAGCAGTGTTTGTTTTATGACCTCATAAAAATTTCAAGACATTTTCAAAACTTTCTTAGCGGTCAAAGTGAAATGCAATATATTTCTGTCATATTTTTACCTTCAAGGACGAAATTTCTACGAACCTTTTTAAATATTTATGTGTTAAAATATATCGCTACATTAATAAAAATTTGCTATGCAAGATTATCACTTGTACCTCAATTTCTCTTTTCGAATGACATCCACAAAATCCATTATGCACGTTTTTCATAACAGCATTGCTGTAGTTTCGTTCTAAAAACCTGAAGCACTTTTGGACCTCCGCATACAGTAGCTCCTTCATTTATTCATTCGCACCGATTTGCATTCAGGTATCAATCGACATGTCTCGCTGGACGATTTGACAGAAACATATCGTGTTAAAAGCGTGGGTCACGATCTGACAACTGGCAGGTTTTTGGACTCTATATAAACCACAAGCTGTACTATTTAGAAGCCATAGTGTTCGAAATATTCAGAATGTTCCATCATTTACTAGTTGTACTCTGCACAAGTCTTCCCTTAATACTCACCGGTGAATTAACGGATAAAAAACATAAAATCCGAGGTCGTGATTACGGTTCGAGTTATGATCCTCCTATAAATGATTTACCTTCGGGGTATAACTACCCAGTTCCCATTCCTAACCCTCCACCCCAGTTCGATGAACCAACAACTCCTCATATCCCTAGTGGCCTTTATGAGCCTCCCAATCACCGACCAAACATAAGTTTTCCTCCGTTTCAAGACGAAATTCCCCCGAGCATTCCAACATATTTACCACCCCCAGTTTACCCACCCCTTGGACCTCCTCCACAGTTCGATCCGATACCAAATGATGACACAATACCCATTGCACCCCCAAATCCACCACAAGACCAATACCTTCCTCCAGTTCCACCCTCTACGTTATATGGAGTTCCGAGTTTGAACAGCAACCCCGTGCAATTCAGGGTGTTCAATATGAGTTGTTTGGATTCAACGTCTAGACGATTTTTTCGATCTACTATTCGTACTTCACAGTTAGTTGAGATACCACCCGTGGTTGATAATTCACGAAGTGATTGTATTTTCGGTACCGGTGATACTTTTCGCATTGATTTAAATGGAAATCAAATGACTCAGTGTGGTGTGCGTTATTGCTCCGGAAGCGACCAATTAAATTTGTGCGTTCCTCTTCGACTTCCAGCTGTTAGGGGGCTTAGGCTCCCTGAAGACAATTTGATAACTCTACAATGTAGACCTCAGGAACGCGTTGTGTCTCATACAAAGCATTTGAGAGTAAATCCTCAAATTATGTAAGTTCCGATGGGAAATGGAAAGAATCATATTTTATAACGTTTTTTGTGTTGAAAGTCAGGGCCGTTCAGCTTCAACTATAGCTTCAGGAGGGTTGCAAAGGAATTTTGAAACCCAGGTTGGTTTATTTAGAAGAGCACCAGGAAATAATGACTTTACTCAGATCGTTACCCCTGGGAGCGCAGTGCAGTTAGGGGAAGATTTACAACTAAGAGCAGCTGTTCGAGACGGCGACGGTGAGGAACGATGTTTAATAATTAATGGCGCCTTTTAACAAACATTCATGGTATTTCTCTAATTCACTGCCTATAAAAAATTATGATCGTGCGGCTTAATTTTGAACTTAAATAAATATCTTACATACAGGGTTGGGCAAAAGTACGACACAACGCAAATATCTTTAATCCGGCAACCGCGATTTTGGCAAAATTTTCTACATGAAGCTTTCGATATACGGCGGATACAATGAAAGTATTGGCGGTTTAAAAAGACCTCCGGTTTAGCCGGAAATAATACCAACCCTTTTATTTTAAATGGAACTTCCTGTATATTTTTTGATATATCGATAGAACTCTTTTTTACGAGTTTAGTGATATAAGGTTTTATGCCTTTATTTTCAATAATTCTAGAGATATTGAACAATAATGTTTCGTAATTATTGTCTAGCACTCACGAAAACAAAAAATTGTGAGAAGCCTAAACAGTTTTGTAAAGTTGTCCAATATGCTTGGTTCGTGTTGTGTTGTTTTGATGTTCGATAGATTGAGCAGTGTGGTTGCAGTAATCAATTAATTAACCAAATTAAGTAAAACTGCGGAATTTAGCATCAGAAATGTTTCAATTAACAGAAATATTGCAAATTGTTAAATAAAGTAGAAACTTCTTGCTGAGCTCTACGACGCTCACCAAAACCAACCATAATTAAAATTTGAATTCAGTCCGTTTCTGTTAATTGAACCATTTCTGATGTTAAATTCGGCAGTTTCAATTAATTTGGTTAATTAATTGATTACTGCAACCACACGGCTCAATCTATCAAGCATCAAAACAACACAACACGAACCAAGCATATTTGATAACTTTACAAAACTGTTTAGGCTTCTCACAGTCTTTTGTTTTCATGAGCTGCTAGACAATAATTACGAAACATTATTGTTCAATATCTCTAGAATTATTAAAAATAAAGGCATAAAATCTATATCACTGAACTAGCAAAAAAAGTTCTATCGATATATCAAATAATACATAGGGTGTTTCTTTTAAATTAAAAAAGTTGATATCATTTCCGGCTAAACCGGAAGTCTTTTTAAAACGCCAATAAATTCATTGTATCCGCCGTATATCGTAACCTTCATGTAACAATTTTTTCAAAATCGCGGTCACCGTATTAAAGATATTTGCATTGTTCCGTACTTTTGCGCAACCCTGTATAAGTCAAGGTTTTGAAATCATTCAAGTGGAAAATAAGCCTGCGGTTTGATCTTTTCATTGGCTATTTCACGGGCGTTACCTCGAGGGTTAGCTTGAATCTTTTACTATTTGCACGATCAAAGATTTAGTTTCGCGAAAGAGGATCTATTTTTTCAAATTATGATTTTACGAAATATAAGTGCTATAAAACGAACCTAAAGCAATAACACGCTTGAATTAAAAAAAGTTAATTTCCCTAATTTTATTATTGCAAACAAATTTTAATCATGCCTGCCTATTTAAGTCTTTTAATGAAATTTCGAATACGTAATTATCTTAACGTCCCAGAAAATTGAAGCTGTATTGCTATTTTAAGATTTTATAGAATTATTAAATCTTAAGGACGGCGGCATCATAAATATTTCCCTGTACTTGTTCGATTTCGATTCATTATTCAATCGAATAAACTTTCTTCCCTGTAACTTTGAACTTTACGCTACTTTACGTAAGTTCTAACATTACATAGAACAAGTGTAACGTAGAAATGTCGCTGATACGTCTGTCTTTTATACTCCAAACTCTACATAAAATAGCTTCGTAGAATGTGATACGATGTGTAATAGTAGAGTTTGCCAGCCGCCAAAAGCCTTCTAGAAAAGATTTTCGTTTGCACTTTGTTGCTAAAATGTAAGACCCACTTCAAATCATTCCCCATCCCTTAAGAATGCAAAATCGCCTGGTCGTCCAAAAATCGTCCTGTGCAGGGGGTGGCGGGGGGTGATTTTTGAAAAATTTGCAAAAATTTTTTTTTGCGTTTTTTACATCCACGTCACCTGGGCATGTATCTGCTAAAATCTTAAATCAATATTTTAATCAGAAATATATTTTTTTTAATTTTTAAAATTACCATATACAATGCTTTCATATGGAGCGCCTTAATGAATAAACGCTCGCCCTGAAACGCCATAACTGTGATATACTTTAACTTGTCTTAAGTCGAGAACCTTTTAGTTAATCAAAAAAATCGTTTCTACAAACGTTGTAGATCGAAGATCGAGAATTACATTGCTTTTTTCAAATTCTTAATCCGATGGCTAGTTTCGTAAAAAAATTGAAAATTGTAACACCATGTCGTGCCGATCGCGGTCGGGCGTGAAGACGCTAGGAACGTTCAGATTACCGTGGCTTATGCAGCCGAAAAACGACTCTATGTTTCAGGGCGCATATAAGGTTGATACTCGCCTATTAACGTGCTATTTCGGCGTCTTGGACGCTTTAACGCGACTTTCTTAGTAAATCTTTTGTTCAATGAATTGAATTTATTACTTTTAATGGTAATTAGATTTTCTTTTGATTTTTTCAATAATAATAATTGTTAACAATAACAAAAATAATAATATTTATTGGTTTACAGTCCAGTAGATTTAAAATCAAAAATACCGGGGTAGAAACTTCCTCCTCTTAGAGACGAACACCTAATTAATTAATAATAGTTAATTATTACAATAAGAAATTTTATTTACCTACAGCTATTATTCAGAGTCCGACTTGTTTCATTGTCAGATAACATATCATCAGGGGCAACTATACTGCGAGTATTTCTATCGCCCTTATTCTCACATGTTAATTGGGCCATACATTTGCAAGAGCCAATACAACTAATTCGTCTTTTTTTACAGGAACACAGCGATCCTGTACACCCTGAAATAAAAATTTGGTAATTTAAAGTTTAAATATATTACTAGGTAGGTACCACTACAAGAAGTAATTTAATTACCATGGTAAGATTTTCTTTATAGCACGTAGGTAGTACAGTTTCTATGCAACATTTCTTACAGATCCATTTAGCAATGGATATTAAAAGCAGTACGAGTTCGGATAGTGAACTAGAGTCAAAAATTAAACTGAGACTCATTAAAAAAGGAGCTGCTAAAAAGCGGGAGAAAATTAATCAAGTATGCGTCATTTGTCAAGAAACAGGAAAATTAATAATATCAAAAAAAATATCCAAACAAAGATTTATTGAATGCACGAAAGTTCGTATAAATATCTGCCAAGGAGAAGATGCCAGGTTGTTGCATATATTTACAAATTTGAATGATTTAAAAGAGCGAGATTATTTACAATAGCACAAAAACTGCTACAAAACGTATACCAGTTCCAAAAATATTTCCTCATACAAATTAAAATGTGTGAAAATAATTAGTGATCTTTTCCAAGCGGAAACATCTCAAAAACGTTCCTTACGGACAATTTCATTTGATGTGCATAAGTGCGTGTTTTGCCAAAAACGTTTAAGAAATCAAAAACTGTGCCAGGTCATGACCAAGAACATAAAAGACAAAATTAAAACTATATCGCGAAACAATTCGTTATTTTATTCCAGAATAGGCGAAAATGATTTAATCGCATCTGAAATAAAATATCATGGCTCATGCGTTTCTACAGAATTACGCAATACAAAGGAGAAACCTAGCGCAAGTGGAAAAAGAAAATGGTAAATGGAAAATGAAGCATTACAACAATTATTTAGTGAAATGGAGAAAGGTTTCGAAAAGGGAAAAGGTTATTCCACAACATCAGTTAGCAAAAGATATCGTGAAATTGGTGGAAATTTAGAGTTGAGTGATCGATTTCTAGTTAAAAAAATTAAAGAACATTTTGTCGACGATATTGAATTAGTGAAATCGATCCAAGAATGTTCTTAAAACATTTTTCCAAGGAACAAGCTATTGAAACAGTACTTCAGCATACTGAAAGCGAAGTTTCCAATTTATCCTGTGGTGCGTCAGAACTACAAATTTTGACCAAAATTTGCCAAAGTATAAAAACGGAAATAAATCAAATACCTACACACGCTGAATTCAAAAACTTAAACATTAATGAATTTAAAAAGTATATACCAAACAATTTATACTTTCTTATTAGTCTTCTTGTTTGCAACGAATCAAGCAGTGACATAAAAGAAACTCAAATACTTAATATTTGTCAAGACATAATTTTTGCATGTTCAAATGGAAAAAAATATACTCCAAAACATATTGGTCTGGGAATATTAGTTCACCAGGAGACAACTGAAGCAATATTACCAGAGGATACTTCTGTACTGAACACTTGCAATTGTAAAAAAGGTAATTAAATTACTTCTTGTAGTGGTACCTACCTAGTAATATATTTAAACTTTAAATTACCAAATTTTTATTTCAGGGTGTACAGGATCGCTGTGTTCCTGTAAAAAAAGACGAATTAGTTGTATTGGCTCCTGCAAATGTATGGCCCAATTAACATGTGCTATAATAAGGGCGATAGAAATACTCGCAGTATAGTTGCCCCTGATGATATGTTATCTGACAATGAAACAAGTTCGGACACTGAATAATAGCTGTAGGTGAATAAAATTTCTTATTGTAATAATTAACTATTATTAATTAATTAGGTGTTCGTCTCTAAGAGGAGAAAGTTTCTACCCCGGTATTTTTGATTTTAAATCTACTGGACTGTAAACCAATAAATATTATTATTTTTGTTATTGTTAACTTCATACTTATTCAATAAAACTTTTACACTGCTTACTGATGTAGGTACTTACCTATATATTTTTTCCGTATTTACAATTATTATTATTGAAAAAATCAAAAGAAAATTTAATTACCATTAAAAGTAATAAATTCAATTCATTGAACAAAAGATTTATTAAGAAAGTCGCGTTAAAATCGTCCAAGACGCCGAAATAGCACGTTAATAGGCGAGTATCAACCTTATATGCGCCCTGAAACATAGAGTCGTTTTTCGGCTGCATAAGCCACGGTAATCTAAACGTTCCTAGCGTCTCCACGCCCGACCGCGATCGGCACGACATGGTGTTACAATTTTCAATTTTTTTACGAAACTAGCCATCGGATTAAGAATTTGAAAAAAGCAATGTAATTCTCGGTCTTCGATCTACAACGTTTGTAGAAACGATTTTTTTGATTAACTAAAAGGTTCTCGACTTAAGACAAGTTAAAGTATATCACAGTTATGGCGTTTCAGGGCGAGCGTTTATTCATTAAGGCGCTCCATATGAAAGCATTGTATATGGTAATTTTAAAAATTAAAAAAAATATATTTCTGATTAAAATATTGATTTAAGATTTTAGCAGATACATGCCCAGGTGACGTGGATGTAAAAAACGCAAAAAAAAATTTTTGCAAATTTTTCAAAAATCACCCCCCGCCACCCCCTGCACAGGACGATTTTTGGACGACCAGGCGATTTTGCATTCTTAAGGGATGGGGAATGATTTGAAGTGGGTCTTACATTTTAGCAACAAAGTGCAAACGGGATGACACGATAGAAGAAGCTTTTTACTCTACTATAATCAGAGAATACTGTGTTTAAGGGCGTTTTCCTTTTCGTTTATTTCTTCGTTCGCGAATCGTGATGAAAACTGCAAAGCCCGAGCAATACACTGTGCTTTTTAAGGAGTTTTTCGTCAGACGGCAAAATTAAAAGATCGCTTAAGAAATCATTTTACTGTTTGTCGCCGTCTTTATTATGTTACCTACGAAAATAAAAATCTTTTCGACGTTCCTTATTTTCGTTTAAGTAAAACTAAAGTATTTGACAATAAATTTGTATTTTATTAATAAGTTCTAGCTTTACTTCGTTGAAGTCCATATTTACTAATAAACTTGAATACCTTGTTTATAGAAAACCTACACAGACATACATTACAATACAACACAAGTTTTGTTATCATAAAACGCATAAATTAGCAGCATACAGGTCCATGATACATAAAGCTTTGTTTGACGGTCCCTTTAGATGAAATCAATTATAATAGAGAAATTTCTATTATTAAACAAATTGCATGTAGTGATGGTTATAATACCAAACTTATTGATGCATTAATTGAAGGAAAAGATTATAAATTAGCAATTCAAAAATTTATCCAAATACCCCAATTTCATCCGATACAATTAAATCTGCTTTGATCCCATATTTTGGTGACAAAACAAAAAAAATGTTAATATTATAAACAAGACAAATAAATATAAAGTAAGTTTTAAAACAACTAAAAACATTTTAAACGCTTTGTTTAATGCAAAATCAAAAACAGATGATTTGCTAAAACCAGGCATTTACAAATTAAATTGTTCGCATTGTAATTCGGTTTATATAGGCCAGACAATTAGAAATTTTGATAATAAGTATAAAGAACACGTACGTTGTTACAAATACAAACATACATCCAATTACGCTAAGCATGTTCTAGAACACAATCGTTCATTGACATCTAATAACACTATAAAAATTTTACACTTTTGTGATGATAAACGTAAATTAGATATACGCAAAGCTTTTGAAATTCACAAACATATAAAGCTGTACCCTTAATAAACGAGCAAATTGATTTCTTAAATTCACCTCTATTGGATATTTTGAAATAAGAAATCAAATCATCTGCAGACATAGATTACCAAGATCAAGTCACCAAGTTCTATTGTTGCTATAACAACATTAACTGTTTACTTTGTAATATGACCTTTGACAATGGCATGTGAACATGTCTAAATACGTATAAGGTTAAAATAAATAAATATTGTTGAAGTAAAAAGTATTTTATTCATACTTAATAAATTTGTAGATTATCTCGAGTACAGCTACATACGACTAATAATAAAAATTAAAAAAACTGAATGTAAATAACTGAACTATTCAGCAGTAATATTTAAATGAAAAATAAGCGAAACACTTCCCCTGAATTTTTCTATATTTTAGAAATTGTTACTTATCATAACTGCAAAACTATTTTTGTATCAACGTTTTACGCGTGGGAAGTTACTATAGATTGCACTTCTTCTACCACTCCAGTGGGAGCGTATAAATCGGGGACATTATATAGCTGCATACGGTCAGCTGCATGCAGCTCAGTAGCAACCCAAATTTTTGTTTTTTGTTAGAGAAAAAAAAAAGATTTTTGAACTAAAGATTCCTTGGGTTTAAAAAACTAGAAACCAAACAAAAAAATTTTCAGCAAAAATTGGGCAGAAGCGGGAAATTAATCCTCGTAAATATATCATGATTGCTCCGAAATTTAGCATGAACTGAAATGTTTTATTAAATAAAAGGCCTGTATTTCCGGAAAAGAGAAAACTGAGACACCAACAAATTGTAGTTTATCTCACGCTCTATGAACGTATGCAATTTAAAAAAAAGCTGTCGGGATTTTTGGAACATGAAAATTTTTTAAAATATTAAAAAATTTCCAAATCTCGAAAATTTTACAAAATTTGAACATTTATGAAAATTTTAATAATTTTGTAAGTTTTAAGAAATTTTGAAAATGTTTAAATTTATGAAAGTTTAGAAAATTTTCGTAATTATAAAAATTTTCAAAAATTAAAAACTAAACATTTTTGAAATATTGAAAATTTTTGTAATTAAAATATTTTCATTATGAAATTTTTTGAAATAACGTAAAATTAAACAAAAAATTGAAAATAAGGATGTTTTAAAATTCAGAAAATTTATGAGTTTCACGAAAATTATTAAATTTAGAATTCTTGGAATTGCCCTTTCTAAAAATTAGATACATTAATATTAATTTACGACCACATTTTTCTATTTACGTCCGCCTATTTGTGCCGCTTACGAAATTTTTCAATTTTTTTTATAATAACGCTAATACGAAACTAGAGCCTGGCACTGAAGCGGTTAATAACCAGAGGAGGTCTAAAATGCATGTATTTCAGTTAAAATCTCCAAATCGACAATTTTCATGAAATAATTACTTTCCTAGCTGGAACTATGAAAATTCGTAACAGGTTTAATAATAGAAGTAAAACCGTACATAACCAATTAAACTAGATGGCAATTAACAATGATTGGCATTATACTTCCACGCCTATCAGCGTTCAATCGGTACCACTTTAGTATACACAGCTGTTTTATCGTCTACCTTCTCTTCTCTTCTTGTCTTCTCTTACGCAGTAATTTGCTAAAATTAAATCAATCGTTCTCTTTTTAACAGAACTACCTTCAAATCACACTCCAGTATCCTCCAGTTGGTAAACAAAAAGTTACTGGTAATATCAACAAATACATCTTTGATGTTTGTTATACATACAATGGCACCCTTAAAAATGAAAATTACTAAACTCAATGACAATATCTTAGCACTTGCTCTTTCTAATATAGTTTCTACAAGCCGGCAAATTTCGGATAAACATATTTAGCATTTAAATCTTGTATTTTAATTTTTGACGCTAGAAATTAGTGTACTAACGCCAAAAATACATTTTAGGCGTCAAAAAATCAACATCTGAAAACCGATCAAATAATTTAAAATAAAATAATAAAAACAAAAACAAATGTAGACAAATTATTTTCATACGTCAATACCAGAATTTTTGACGTCAAAAAATAAATTTTTAAAATCAATAGACATTTTTTTTGACGTCAATAAAGTCTGAAAAAACTGCCACCTAACGGGATACTTATGATGGTAGTGCGGATTGCAACCAGTGGCGGCTCGTGGTGTGGTGTACTGGGAGGCATTTTAAAGTATTTTTTTGGAAAAATAAGTGTTCTTACCCAAGTTTTAGGTAGCCTTATATTTCAAACCCATCTTTTACGTTGGAAAATGATCTATTTTTACCAACATTTTCATTAAAGTCTTTAACAGATTTTTGATAAGCACTCTCTAATAAAATTATTGTGAATTGATACCCACATTGCCAGTGTGTCAAAATGCACAAAAATTTTAATGTGGTTTACCGATAAAAAAGAGTGTTTGAATTTTAGTTTTTAAATGGTTGCAGTCAATATCACACAATGAATTATCACAAAATAGCAGACAGTGGAAACAAGTGAAAGCATTTTCTTACATGGCATTCACAATCCAAAATTATTTTGCACGAACATTGTACAACACCACTAAATTATGATTACACACCCAACAACCGTTTTCACACTACTGCGTCGTGTACGTGCAAATCCCGCAAATTAGTCGGCTATTGGCATGCGCTTACCACGGACAGCTGATAGCATAATTCTCGGAAGTGCTGGGTCCGTGACCCTGAAGTTTTTAATACGCAGATACTTCTATCCTCTTTTAGCTTGTGTAATATGAATTCTGCCGCAATGAGCTTTCTATTTCTCTCTTATTTATTTGAAGGCCTTTTAAGCCGGCGGCTTTATTCGGTGGCGTATAGTAGAATTGGGGACTGACAGCCAAATGACCCTCGCATAGATTCGTTTAATGCGCGCGAAATACTCAAACATTCAAACGTTTTCAGATTCTGCAGCAGCTCTTTAATAAACGTTCTCGATAGAAATCCCATACAAAAGTTAACTATAAAGCATTTTTTAAATACTATAGTGTATAATATGTTATGTATTCAAACAAAAAGTAATTATTTATTTTTTCTTATTTCATTGGGAGGTCAATGACCATTTGACCCAATGAAGAAACTGCCACTGATTGCAACTATATTGAATATGAACCGGCTTGTGCAAGCTCACTGGATAATATCTAATAATAAGTGGCACGTCCTCCGACTTAAAAATATATTTTGCTAGAAACCTTAGCTGCAAGAATGTGAACGTTGTGTCCCTATGATTTCTGAATAACAAGACTGATATTACACGAACGCAAGTGTGCATTATGGGCCTCTTTTTTTTAACGTCGTGGCCCTATAAATAATTAGGCGTTGTGGGCACATTGGGCTTTATAGAGCTGTAGCAGTTTGTGCATTATGGGCGTTGTGGACCTTCTTTGGACATTGTGGGCTTTTTATTGCGTTGGGCGTTGTGGACCTTGGGCGAAGTGTGCCAGACCCGCTGTGCTGTCCGTTGAAATTAGGACATTAAGACAATAATGAGGACAACCCCGCTATAATTTTCTCACAGTTGCTCATTTTTCTTAATTCAGGACATTAGGGCATGTACCTGCCTATATGTAGTTTAGTTATTTTATTTCTGTGTCTATATCACTGTTGCATTAGATTTAATTATTTGAGGTGTTTTTCATTGTTTTTGTGAAAACGATTCATTTAGAATAGAAACAAAATTCATAAAAAATGAAAAAATCAACGGCTGTTTGTTTCTTATAAAAACTCGGGTTAAAAAAAAACAACAATGTTTTTTCATTTGCAATACTAGGAATAAGTCAACAAATGATTCTTTTGACATTAAAAAATTATGTTTTTAATTCGTTTTTCTTATTAATAATGATTAACAGTATTTTTTTTAAAATTTTCTACATTAAGGAAATAATTTTCAAAATCAATTTTTGATGCCAAAAACTAAATTTTAAACGTTCGAAATGATTTTTTGATGTCAGAAAAAAAATAATTTTGACGTCAGAAAATAGATTTTTGCCGTCAAAAAATATCTTTTGACGTTAATTAAATGTTTAGTCACTCCAAATCATCCTCCAATGCTCTCTTATTTCAATACAATAAAAATTGTTATATATATCAAAAGTCGGCCCTTAAACAGTGGTTACAACATATTTTACTTGCTTTACTAGCGCTGATGATTGCATTTGTATATGTAACTTGGAGTAGAATATAAAAGGGGAAAGAGGATTAAAAAATTTTTAAGCACGAAAAAAAGTTGGTTATAATGAGATTGGGATCATAGAATAAAACTTTATTGCTTAATTTAAATTTGCCCATAACCCCTCTCTATTGTACAAGCTTCTAAATTTTGAAAATATTTTCATTGGATTATTCACGACTAATAAATTTAATTTTAAGTATTAAAATTAAAACTGGTTATTAAATTACTTGGAAACAGAAAATTCACCGTTTTACCCTGAAGCTTTTAATTTCTATACATTTGAATGTGAGTTATTACAGCATTTTTTGCTTTCAAGTGAAACAAGGCTTATTTAAACATTGGTTAGTTACAAGCGCTGAAAGCGTGCATTCTGTGGGGTGTTCCGAAACTCGCGGACACGAACTGCAGGACGGTATTTTACTATAAAAACTGAACAAAACGTTCTTCTACAATTTTCTGATTCGATCAATATTTTTAGAGATATTAAAGTTTTGAAAAATTAGGAAATAATCAAAAACTAAACATTCAAACTCAAAATTAAGTGTTCGAACAAGTGCTGAAAATAAATCCACGATATATTACAACAACAACAGATAGTTCCAAACGTTAATTGACAGGAAAAATTACAAATGTTGTTTAAAGTGTCTGCAAAACTCAAACTTACGTGTTTAATTAAGCAGTGGCACGCTATTGGCTGTTGAAAACAGTACGTCATTATTTATTTGTTTTATAGTTCGTCATTTGTTTGAATTTAGTTCTAAAGCACGACAGAATGGCCGCGATATAGAGAAACCAAGGGTATTATGATATGCTGATGGCACTTGGGGCTTCTAATAAACAAGCAGTACGAGCGGTACGATTATACGCGACTATTTTTTCCCACTTTTGACTGATTTTAAAATGTAGAACTAAATGCAAACAAATGACGAACTATTAAACAAATAAATAATGACGTGTCGTTTTCAACAGCTAATAGCGTGCCACTGCTTAATTGAACACGTAAATTTGAGTTTTTCAGACACTTTAAACAACATTTGTAAATTTTCCAGTCAATTAATGTTTTGAATTATCTCTTGTTGTTGTAATGTATCGTGGATTTGTTTTCAGCACTTGTTCGAACACTTCATTTTGAGTTTGAATGTTTATTGTTTGTTCATTTTCAGATTTTTCAAAACTTTAATAACTCCAAAAATATTAGTTGAAACGAAAAATCGTAGAGGAACTTTTTGTAAATTTTTTTATGGTAGAATACGTCCCGCAGTCCGTGTTCGCGAGTTTCGAAACATCCTGTACATTAACATTGTATAGTATGATATTATGCTTTTTATATCATTCATCTAATACAGGAAATCTAACCGACGCCGACGCCACGCTGTATTAAAACATTTAACAAAGTATGAAGTTATAATATATATTTTTTCTGTTAACTAGTAACAATAAATAATTAATTTGTAAAGCCTTTCAAGGAAGAGACATATTGTAGAGTCTTAAGCGAATTTCTTTATTTAGAGTTTCTATGGTAACAAAACGGATATATCAACGAATGTCTTATTACCATTGGGACCACAGAGACCTTACTTGTTGACCTGCAGTATTGATAAAGGTTTTTCCTTATTCATCACCGCAAAAGATGCTCAAACGTTCTCAAAGGCGAAGTTGCTGAAAGAAAGAAAACGCAATTCTAAGGGCTTTTTTCAATTTATCTACGCTTTTCTATGTTTAAGAACATGGTTCGCGTAATGAAACGTTTATTACAAAGTGGCAATAAATAAAACAGTATTTAGCAACTTACTCGGTAACAAATGGAAGTGAATAAATTAGTTTTAAGCTAAAAGAGCATAAAGTTTAAACAAATTAATATTAATTATTTAAAAAATTGAAATGTTATACAGGGTGTCTCTGATCGTCTGCACTATAGTTGCAATGAAATATTGTTTGTGACATTCAAAAAAGACTTTAACCAATAACTTTTTACTTTCCCAAATTCTACTGAAGTATGGAATGATTTTATGCAAATTTTCGAATTTCAGATTTTAACAAAAATACACTTTTTGAAATTCAGGGAACCCAAAAAATGGTTTTTATAAAATGTCTGTCTGTAGGTGGATGCGTGGGTGGGAAGATGCGTGGGTAGGTGGGTGCATTCGTTTACCTATATCTCCGGAACCCTTTGACCGGTTTTATAATATTTGGTATGTGGAAGTTTTTTTAGTTGCAGGTAGTTCTTTGCAAGGTCGTTAATCGGAAACGGAAACAAAAATTAGACATATTTTTTGGTATAGATTTGTTTTACAAACACTTTTATGAAATTTTGAAAACATGGCGTTGTAGCAAGTTTTTTTAATTGCTGTATCTTCAAAATTAAAGCAGCTATGAATTGTTGAAAATTTTGAGTTTAATGCCCGATTACTCAAATACAAAATATTCAATAAAAATACAATGTCATATTATTTAGTAGCCCTTAATAATATAATCAAGCAAAAAATTAAAAACGAAAAAAATAATTTAAAAAAAGCTAACGCCCAGGGGTGATTTGAACTTGCGACAGCCTGTGCAATACGATGTCGCACACTGTATAAAAATAATAAGCTACGATAACTTCGGCTAAACCGCATGGGAGCACGGTAGCCACCCGCATTACGGCTGATTAGATGCCCTTCGGTCTTCGGACCAAAAATCGCTATAAATACTGCATTTAAAGATCAATATCATGCAAAAAGTGAAAAATATATTTTATAACTAGAGCTAATTGATAGGTGTAGTTTAAATCACGTTACTTCCGGATAACGCGTTGTTAATATTAAAAATTATTTTTCTTTTTCTAGTTTTTTAAATGGTTTGAAATTATTTTTATTTAAAGAATCACTTAATGGCTTTTAGATTCACTACAACGCTATATTTTAGAAATTTCATAAAAGTATTTATGAAAAAATTTATACCAAGAAAACATATAATTTTCGTTTGCAGTTCCGGTTAAACTCCTTACAAAAAAACTACCTGCAACTAAAAAACTTCCAATTACCCAATCTTATAAAAAATCAAGGGTTTCCGGATATAGAAAAATGAACGCACCCACGCAAACAACCACAGACAAACAATTTTTTAAAACCACCTTTTTAGGTTCCTTGGACGTGTATTTCCGTTAAAATCTAAAATTCGAAATTTTGCTTGAAGTCGTAAGCGTAGCTTTCCACACTTCAGTAGAAGTATGAGAAAGTAAAATGCAAACGGTAATCTTTGTAAACTTTAAACAGCTCAATAGACCATTTAAAATAGTTTATTAGGATGAAACGTAATTTTAAACAATTTTGAAAATTAAAATTTCAATACCAACAATGCGTTTTCCGGAAGTTACGGAATTTTAACTATGCCTATCCGATGAATTACCTCTAGTTCAAAAATTTGTTTTTTATAGTTTGCATACTTTTGATAACTCTTCAAATAAAGTAGTTATCGCCGATTTTTTGTCTGAAGTCCGAAGAGAATCTAATCAGCCGTATGGCGGGCGGTTACAGTGCTACCATACGGTTTAACTGAAGTTGTAGCTTACTATTCTTATACGGTATGCGACATCGTATTGAACAGGCCGACCCAGGTGTTACCTGTTAATTAATTCTTGTTTTCTTGCTTAAATTTTTGTTAAAATAATGTTATTTGGTCATTCACCGGCACGAGAATATTTAAAACGTAAAAAGTATGTGGAAGTACCAGCCACCTTGTTTCATCCATCTTTTTACTTGTTTTTAGAAGCAGATCTGTCAAAAAGCGATATTTGCCTTTTCTTCCTCTCTGTCTTAACGTTTAGACGTTTAGTGACGACGTATTCAGTAACATTCTCGACGCACCTTATTTATTATGTTTACGAGTGTCAATGTTTATTTAACAATCAAGCAGTGTAATTGGGGTCATGAAGCTGCGATCCTGGCGGAGTGTATGAATTAGACACATCAATGTATCTCTTCTAATAAAGTTCCTAGTAATTATTTGTAAAGAAAAGCGTGTGTCGTAGCCTACGGGTTCTGCTATTGTATTGTTTAGTTTAAGACGCGCTCAACAAAGAAATATCAAATTATCGATAAAAGCAGCCGCAGTTAGCAATTATTTGTAAGGAAAAGCGTGTGGCGTAGTTCACGGGTTCTGCTGTTTTACTGTAAAGGTTAAGACGCGCTTAAAAGAGAAATATTATATTAGCAATAAAATCGGCCGCAAAAGTGTGTAGCGTAGTCTACGGGTTCTGCTGTTTTATAGTAAAGTTTAAGTAATACCAACGCTACGTACTACTTTTTGTTATAAATTAATTGGCGATTGTTATAATTTTTTGATCTAACTGTATCCCAAAACATCTGGGCCAATACATGTTTATGAATTCCTACCTTACGGATATTTGTAAACATGAGCGATGTTGTTATTTCATAGGAAAAATGTATAATCTGTACGCCACGTAACTCTTTTTTTCAATGAAATAATTTATGATGGCAGATGTAATAAAGGTTAGTGTTTAAAGAAACGTGTTCGTTAAGAAAACAAAATACGTTAACATTCTGGTAATTAAAACTAGCCAAACAACGCGTTACTCCAAGAAGGATCTCCGCTTCTCATTTGCATGGAATGTATTATACCATTATAGCGCTTACAACAGGTTCCAAAGATCAATTTTTATAGTTCAAAGTTTAGACACTAACTCCGTTTTATATATTAGATAGATTACAAAGATAGACAAATAGATAACTCGCATTTTATATTAGATAGATAGATTAGATTATGTATTAGATAGATACTCCATGGTTCATAGGAGAAGTATTAAGCGAACCCGCCACGAAATCGATTAGAAACGCCGAAATAAAACGTGCTTTATCTGCAGTACGTAGCCCTCTATCAGAAAACTTTTGTATCAAATAAACCTTGAGCAGTTGTAGGTTAATCTAAAGAGATTGAGTAAAGTGATTTTGCAAGACAGCTACGATTGTATCTACTGGCATTGTATCATCTATTCTTGGGTTTTCTTTTATGTCAAATTTCTATTTGGAACTGAAATGATTTTATTGTGAATTTTGTATTACCTTGTAGTAAAGCTACTAAAGTTATATAAAAGGCATTGAGCATTGCAGCTTTTTGAAACATAATAAAATGCCTAAAGTAAATAACACAAATGTTAAAAAATAACGAGAGGAAAAAGGAAACGATCATTCTAATTCTAACAACGGTTAGGAGCAAGGGCAGATAATCCCAAATATTCTATAATTATCAACAGTTGCAAAGTCATTTCCAAATTAAGTTTCCACCTCATTGAAGCTAAAATTATCATTTAGCTTAATTAAAAAGGGAAGAGCAGGAAATCAGATTTTGCCACTTACAATTCGATCTCAGGAAACTCGGCTCTTATTTTCCAACAGATATAACACGGTAATGTACTACCATAGGTAATGTAGTAAAAGAGACGTTAACATTTTCGTTTTATTTGGAAATAAAAGCATTTCTATTTCTTACACTTTTATGTTAACTTTTTTATACGAATACGTATTTATTTTAATCAATCAAAGAAAGCTAAATGCGACAAAACATAATTTCGCCGAGAACACTCAGAAACGGTTTCATTGTCGTCAAAGTTTCACTTGAAAACTTAATACTATCTGTGTACCTGAAAAACAGATAGAAATTTTAAAACAGTGGGTGGAATAAGGTGAAGTAAATAAAAGCGAAGAAGCCTTCTAACGAGAATTTTTTATACGTACTAGCCGAACCCGTGGTGTACGCCCTACGCTTTTTTGGTAACTTTTTGCCTATTTTTAGGTCTAGGTTGTCACGTCTAATTTTTCGTTTTTATCTCATTTTGGTACTATCCATCCATCTGCATAAGTATTAACTAAATTTTTGCGTACAACCCCGTATTCTCGAGGTCGGTAAAGTAGATCTCAATTTTATTAGAACAATATTTTTATTACAAGTTAAAACTAATAAAATATATTTAATTTAACGCTACTGCTATGTGCCAGTAGATCACAAAAATTCAAATAAATTCATTTGAAGAGAAGAAATAGTTTTCACTTTATAAAAGTATATCAAGTGACAATAGTCACAGCTTTAGCTGAGACAATATTTAGAAACTTATTGTTTGCTATAGCAACAGCAAGCATTATTAATTTATTTAAATACTGTTGGCACTTCAGCCATTTTTAATTATATTTTTGAGAGTTTAATTTTCTTTATAAATGTAAAAAATCTTTTATTGGTTGTAGAATATATTTATCTCCGACTTATCTCTGATATTATATTGATTAAAATATAACTTTTAGTTTCTAAAATTTAATTGTTTTTATTGCTTCTGTCTTTTTATCTTTAATAATTATAGCGTCTAAAAATCCCATCCCTAGTTGCAAATGCTATTTCTAATAAAATTTTTAAAATTTTTCTATGCCATGCTGTTTAAGTGGGATATTAATTTTCTGTTGCTAAATGTTATTATATAAAATTGCTATATTTTATACTTGGCTCATAAATACTCTTAAAAACAAAAATTAAAAGAAGAGAGAAAAAGTCCTTCAAAATTGTGCACCTTTGAAGCGACTCTACTGTGCGATATTCTGATATACGCAAGGGGTCAGCGATAAATTATGTTTAGTGTTTAATATTTTCTTGCAACAAATAATTTAAGCGAAGCTTGTGACACAGAATAAATTTTTATTTAATGCGAGTATACAGGGTGTCCAAAATAAGGAGTGCATGCATGGGGATCTCGTAAACGGTAAGAGATAGAGATTCGGTTAAATGAGAAGAATTATTCAGCATCTCAAGTACCACTATGATCTACATTCACATCCTACAATTTTTGCTTAATTTTCAGTACAGACACTGAAAAAACTAAAATTCTCAGTTTTCGTTTTTTTATATAATTTGGTTATTATCAAAGATAGCTCAAAGAGGTTTTGACATTATTAAGACACTTTTTTACACAGATTTCGAATCTCAAATTAAAATTTTTATAGGTAGTTAAATTTTCAATATATTGACATTAACTTCGCTTTTTTAGATATGCGTCAAAAGCGGTCATGTCGTCTTTAAATAGAGCTCTTTCTTTCCTTTTCTCTGGGTTTAACGGGATTATTTTCACAAATAACGGAATTATAAGCAAAAAACTGTTTTCTTATTGTGTGCTGTTGAAAACTGTTGTCTTGTAATAGGCTAAAAAAAACAAAAATAAAAAAAAAACAAAGAACAATGCTGCATTTGTTTTCATTGAGGTTTAATCACTTTATCTTGTCAAATAATGAGTTATAATTTATAAGTGAGAGTAAGAAAATGAAAAAAAAAGACCTGAATGTTTCAGGGAATAAAACTATTAAAAGTGTATATTCGTATAACAATCAAAAGATGTTAAGTAATAAAACACGAAAAAGAAGATAAATTTAGAATGACAATAAACTCGTGTAAAGATGCAGATATTGCCAAAACAAATAGTACTCATCTCTGATTATCATACGACCATACATTTTTAATAGTTTTATTCCCTGAAACATTCAGGTGTTTTCTTTTTCATTTTTTTACAGCCTACCTTGAGTAAATAATTTCTCGTTTATAACTTTATTATTTGGGAAGATAAACTGATCAATACTCAATGGAAACAAATGCAGCCTTTTGTTTTTTGTTTTCTTGTTTTTTTTTGTTAATGTTCAGCCTACTCAAGAAAACAATTTTTCACAACCTACTATAAAAAAAAGGTTTCTAGCTTATAACTCCGTTATTTGTAAAAATAACCCCATTAAACCTTATACGTATCAGAGAAAAGAGAAAAAAGAGCTCTACCTAATGATGACATGGCCGCCTTTATCGCGTATTAAAAAATACAAAGTTAATGTATGTATATCTTGAAAATGAACAACCTATAAAAATTTTAATTTGAGATTCAAAATCTGTGTAAAAAAGTGTTTTAATAATGTCAAAACCGCTTTGCGCCATCTTTGATAATAACTAAATTATACAAAAAAAAACGAAAACTGAAAATTTTTGTTTTTTTCAGTCTGTACTGAAAATTAAGCAAAAATTCTAGGATTTGAATGTGGATCATAGCATTTCTTGAGATGCTGAACAATTCTTCTCATTTAACCAAATCTTTATCTCTTATCGTTTACGAGATCCCCATGCATGCACTCCTTATCTTGGACACCCTGTATAATAGTTACTACATTACATTGTTTTGTGACGCAGTGTGTGCTGATGTATAAATTAATGTAAGATTTAATATTTCTAATCTAGGATTAAATCAAGTAGCTGCATATGCGATACGTTCAGCACAAACTTCGGATTGCAAGTGAACTGAAAACTGTCGCTTTGCGCCTAATCCAACCGCAGCGCGTAAAAACAGTTTTTTTATTAGCGCCGAAAACTGTATTGGCCGACTGCACTGCGGTGCATACGAATATGCGGCTTATATAATTGATGTGTATAAACATGCTGTTTCTAGTAGCGAGGTCCCGGCGGCATTAAATGGTGGGACAGGTAGAAGGGATCCTGATTTAACATATAGGTTTTTAGTCAGTACCTTTATACATACGTATTACACTTGCTAAGTTCAAGTAAGCAAGAGTTTGAAGCACAATTATATAAAATCTAAGCGTTATCATAGCTGTTTGAATATTAATTGCTTTCTTATTAATTTGTGTTACGTCAAAAGAGAAAAGAAATAATTTCCCGATTTACTATGGAATTACATCAAGTAGGGGTTTGTCAATTAACTGATACTTACGTTTATTTCTTAAATGGTAGATTTAAAAATAATCTGTGTCAATAAAAGTTCTTCGACACGTTATTTTTCACACGGTGTTTTTAAATTATACTATACAGAGTGATTCATATGTGTGACAAACTTTCAAGGTAGATTCACAATTTGAAGACAATGAAAAAAGTTCCTATGAACAATGAACCCGGAAACGCTTCCTTACTGGTTACAGCCTCCCAAATAAATATTGAACAGTCTAATAACCTTTTTCTCGATAAATTCACAGTAGTTGACTAAAAATATTCAAAGCAGTTGTAACGGTAGAGAATTGCCGGCTACTACAACTTTACCTAACTGCAACTTTGAAATTTGTATAGTAAATAAATGTAAGATAATGACTTTTGTCATAAAACAAATCTAAATAGTCGTAAATTATAAAATGGGTAATAATATTTTACAAAGAGTATATGGGTAACACAATTTAGAGGTACTTTTCAATTTAACTATAAAACGGGATGGCATAAACGATATAGTTAACACATCATTAAAAAATACTTGATAATTTAATAATTAGAATAAAATTGGAACTTGCTAACAAAGTAGAGAACCCTGGAATAGCTCCACCCACATCAACAAAAAATAGAGATTGTCCAGAACAAATTTCTTAAATATATTTTTTATAAAGAGAGCGGTCAGCGGTCCAGACTACCATAAATACCACAATGTCAGATCATATTTTAAAATATTTAAACTACAGCAGAGTAGAAAAAAAACTGCCTTGTTTCTTATGTACTAATTAATAAACAATCAATAACAGAGTTGATTGCTCCATGTTGCTTCCAGTGGCGGCTCGCGGTGTGGTGTACTGAGAGGCATTTTAAAGTATTTTTTATGGAAAAAATTTGTTCTTACCCAAGCTTGAGGTAGCCTTATATTTCAAACCCATCCTTTACGTTGGCAAAATGATCTATTTTTACCAACATTTTTATTGAAGTCTTTAATAGACTTTAGATAACCACTCTCTAATAAAATTATTGTAAATTGATACCCACATTGTCAGTGTGTCAAAACGCACAAAATATTTCATGTGGTTTACCGATCAAAAATGTGTTTGAATTTTAGTTTTTAAATGTTTGCAGTCAGTATCACACAATGAATTATCACAAAATAGCAGACAGTGGAAACAAGTGAAAGCATTTGCTTACATGCCATTCACAATCCAAAATTATTTTGCACGGACATCGTACAACACCACTAAATTATGATTACACAACCAACAAGTGTTTTCACACTACTACGTCGTGTACGTGCGAATCTCGCAAATTAGGCGACTATTGACATGCGCATATCACGGCATGTGGGTTCGTGACCCTGAAGTTTTTAATACGCAGATACTACTATCCCCTTTTAGCTTGTGTAATATGAATTTTACCGCAATGGGTTTTCTATTTCACTCTTATTCATTTAAAGGCCTTTTAAGCCGGCGGCTTTATTCGGTGGCGTATAGCTAAATTGAGGACTGACAGCCAAATGACCCTCGCATAAATTCGTTTAATGCGCGCAAAATACTCAAATATTCAAACGTTTTCGAATCCTGCGGCAGCTCGTTAATAAACGTTCTCGCATAGAAATCTCATACAAAAGTTAACTATAAAGTAGTTTATAAATTTTATAGAGTATAATATGTTACGTACTCAAACAAACAGTAATTATTTATTTTTTCTTATTTCGTTGGGAGGCTAATGCCCATTTGACTCAATGGAGAAACCGTCACTGGGTGAAGTTGTATGTTCCAGCTTTAAGTTGTAGACCTCAACATTTGTTTTATATTCCATACTGTAGAACCGAGTTGTTTAAACTCGTTTATGACCAAAATCCTCTGTATAAAGTTAACACAATGTAAAGATCTAAAATATTTAAAAGAAAATATTACGAACAGACCCCACCTCTGGTCCACTTATTCAAACAAAAATTGGTAGAAATACTAAGCTAAATGAGTAATGCTCACATATAAAATTTAAAAAGTTATTAGTGCAACCATTGCGAAATTCTTAAAAGTTTGTCCATATTATAAATCAACTTGTGCACATACAGCTTTTGTAGAGGTTATTATGTTTTCCTTTCAGCGACACAAAACAGACAAAGCATTGTTGGCTGTATTAACACTAGTAGAGGGTCTTAGAAACAAAACAGAATAAAATAATTGCATTTATCTAAAAGCTTTTCATGATATATCAAGGCAATTACTTTGAACTTGTCTATCTGTTCGATAAGAAACGGTTTTCTCAATAAAAATACAAGTTTATAAGTTCTAGCTTTACTTCGTTGAAGTCCATATTTAAGAAGTATAAATAAAATACGTTTTACTTCAACTAGGTAACCATATTATTTAGTATATAATATAGTTACCAGCTTTGATTATAAACCAAAATTATTAATTAAAAATTCTTCCGAATTAAAGCACCAGCAAGTTAGTTAATTTTGATGTTACTAATATGTTTTCCCAAATACCTTCTCAGTAGTGTATTCCGTTGTTAAATAATATTCTTATTAACAAAAATGTTGAATTAATAAAAGGAACTGAGTTGATTCAATTATTTGAACTTTGCACTAATCAAAACTATTTACTTTTAATAATAAAATGTATTTCCAAAAAGATAGTTTACACGTGGGAAGTCCATTTTTACCTCTTTTAGCTAATATGTTATGGAAAATTTAAACAATCAAATATTCGAATCCAATTAATCTAACAAAGTTATATTTAGGTTTCGTTATGTTGATGACATTTTAGCGTGTTGATAGTTCATTTGAGTTAATTAATGCTTTTTTAATTTTTAATAACAGTTTGCAATTCAAACATAAAATTTACACTAGAAACTGAACAAAATAGATCTATTAGCTTTTGAAATTTAACATAAAAATTAATTCAACTAATAAACTTGAATACTCTATTTATAGAAAACCTACTCAAACAGACATTACAATACCACACGATTCTTGTCATCAAAAAACACATAAATTAGATGAAATTAATTATAATAGAGAAATTTCAATTTGGAAACAAATTGCATATAGTAATGGTTATATGTACTAAACCATTAATTAAAGAAAAAAATATTTTAAATTAGTCAGTCAAAAAATGTATCCGGATACCCCAACTTCATCCGGCACAATTAAATATGCTTCGAGCCCATATTTTAGTAACAAATCAAAAAAATTGCTAAAATTATAAACAATACAAATAAATTTGAAGTATGTTTTAAAACAACTAAAAACATATTAACCACTTTGTTTAATGCAAATTCAAAAACAGATGAATGAGGCATTTCCAAATTAAATTGTTCCCATTCCAATTCGGTTTATATAAGCCAGACAATTAAAAATTTTGATATTAGGTACAAAGAACACGTATGTTGTTACAAATACAAACACCCACATAAATCCAATTACGTTAAACACTTACTAGAACACAATCGTTTAATGATGTTTAATAACACTATAAAATGTTTACACTTTTGTGATGATAAATTAAATATACTAGAAGCTTTTGAAATGCACAAACATTTAAAAATTCATTTTGGACTAAGAAATCAAATCATCTGCAGACAGTTATCGAGATCAAGTCACCAAGTTCTATTGTTGCTATAACAACACTAACTTAATGAGTATCTGTATATAAAATACTTAATTACTTTAACAATATTTATTTATTTTAACCTTATACGTATTTCGGCATGTTTACATGCCATTGTCAAAGGTTATATGAAAAAGTAAACAGTTAGTGTTGTTATAGCAATAGAACTTGGTGACTTGATCTCTATAATCGTCTGCAGATGACTTGATTTCTTATTCCAAAATGTCCAGTAGAGGAGAATTTAAGAGATCAATTTGCTCATTTATTAACGGTACAGTTTTTAAATGTTTGTGATTTTCGAAAGCTTCTAGTATATCTAATTTACGTTTATCATCACAAAAGTGTAAACATTTTATGGTGTTATTGGATGTCATTGAATGATTGTGTTCTAGTAAGTGTTTAGCGTAATTGGATTTATGTGGGTGTTTGTATTTGTAACAATGTGCGTGTTCTTTATACCTAATATCAAAATTTCTTATTGTCTGCCCCATATAAACCAAATTACAATGCGAACAATTTAATTTGTAAACGCCTGATTTTAGCAAATCGTCTGTTTTTGATTTTGCATTAAACAAAGTGTTTAAGATGTTTCTAGTTGTTTTAAAGCTTACTTTATATTTATTTGTTTTGTTTATAATTTTAGCAATTTAATCTGCCAGACAATTAGAAATTTTGATATTAGGTACAAAGAACACGTACGTTGTTACAAATACAAACACCCACATAAATCCAATTACGCTAAACACTTACTACAACACAATCATTCAATGACATCTAATAACTATAAAATATTTACACTTTTGTGATGATAAACGTAAATTAGATATACTAGAAGCTTTCGAAATTCACAAACATTTAAAAACTGTACCGTTAATGAATGAGCATGTTGATCTCTTAAATTCTCCTCTATTGGACATTTTGGAATAAGAAATCAAGTCATCTGCAGACGATTACCGAGATCAAGTCACCAAGTTCTATTGCTATGACAACACTAACTGTTTACTTTTTCATATAAGCTTTGACAATGGCATGTAAACATGCCGAAATACGTATAAGGTTAAAATAAATAAATATTGTTAAAGTAATTAAGTATTTTATATACAGATACTCATTAAATATGGACTTTAACGAAGTAAAGCTGGAATTTATAAATAACACTAACTTACTTTTTTAATATAACTTTTGATAATGGCATGTAAACATGTCTAAATACGTATAAGGTTAAAATAAATAAATATTGTTGAAGTAAAAAGTATTTTATTTATACTCAAAAGATATACAAATACGTAAAAAATTAACATATCAGTACCGGTCTTCTAAAATTTAAGTTTTTCATAAATCATTTTAGATAATATTTAATACAACTTTATAGCACGCCATTAAAAAAAGTTAAGATTTAATCAAGATTTCTCAAAATTGACATTTTGTTCTTATACAACTTACATCGAGATCCAACGAGAGTAAAATAAGAAAGGGTCACCGTATCTATCCTAGCGAAATCACAAACTCCATATTTCATTTAAAGTGAGTATTAGGAAGTTTAGTTAAGGACTGTTCCATGAAACTTTAGAAGTATCAAATTAGCACGGGAAATGTTAGTTTCGACGGACTTCTTGATGCCCCCCAAACGTATTCCAGGAATATTTAATCTCCTAATGAAGCTCCGTTGGTACACTCGTGAAAGTGTATTTTATTGTTATGTAGATTTTCAGTGCTTGCTAGAGTTTCTGTAGAGGTACTAGAGAGTTAGTTAACTTGCTTTACTTCAAAAAAGCCATAACTTCTTAATTATTTGTCACACATTTTTAAGTATTTTACAGCTGTTTCAGTCGTTGTATGCAATTATTTGAGTTAAACCTTCACGTAAAGGAATAACATTGTGCACTGTATTTTTCTACACTTTCCCATACTAGAAATTAATACTTACCGTATTTACAAAAGTGTCAATTTTATAATTATAACGTTGTACAGTTCACCGACTCTTAAATTTCTAAGAAAAAAAGCTCAGTCAGTCGTTTATCGTGCCTGCAGCAAAGATGATGCCAGCTTTTAGTACTTATGAAAAAGCCAAATTCTAGCCCGTTTTTCGCTGTATCGACATATAAATTTAAAAAGAAAATCGAGAAGCCGGTTTATGATACATATTTTTTTAAAGATATCGAAATTATGCCTTTGGCATTGTGTTTAGATATTTGAAATTAATTTCGTTTCATGATATACGTAAAGCGTACTATACAAAGCAAGATATTGGCAGCCCGCCATTTTGGAGGTATGCAATATTGTTTTGCGCAACCTGTATTATTTTACACTTATATTTGCATCTATCTTTCCTATATTAGACTGAAATAATAACGACAGATAAACTAACGCTGAATATTTAATTAATATACAGTTAAACACAAATGGAATACAAGCAAATTATAAACACAAACTAATTGCAATTTACTTTTTTTGCCTCCTTATTTAAAGTTTCTTCAAAATCGGTTTAGTACTTCTGCCTTTAGAGGCGTCGTCGTCGCACATACCCGCCCACAGCAGACATTTTTTAAAACCCCTTTTGTTGGGTTCCTTGAGCCCCAAAATGTGTATTTCCGTTAAAATTTAGATTTCGAAAATTTCCATGAAATCAATTATACTTACCGTATGGACAAGTAAAAGCTAAAATTCAAATAATTTTTCCATTTAGGCAAAATCTTCTAACTGTTGTAAATTTGTTATACGTATTTGCATACATATTACATATACTCGTAGTACTCTGCTCAGATTCACTTTATTTGTTTAGAGATGCGGCTTACATAAATATCATATGACACCCCTCATATTTTAAAAAAGAAAACCGTTTCGCCCGACCACATTCACAACAGTTAATATGCTTGAATCACAAAGTATTTTTGTTTTCAAAACGAGTAGTTTACCACCATGAAAATCTTAGAACAGGAAATAACAATAAATTATATTCACATGAAAAAGATGTATTAAAAGTGAGCAAAGCACTGGACTTTCCTATACTTTAAAAATAGTTACTTAACATGTTTTCAAGAGTACTTCCGTATTAAAGCTTTTCGCGCTAACAATGACTAAATGAAATCTGTTTGTAATATTTTGAATAATAAACTTACGCTCTACTACAAGCGAACTGTGCACTGAGCTTACAGCCTCAACTCGCTTAAACTTATGCTTTGTTCGGGGGCATTATTGTGTTTAAAAACAGTAACTTATTTTTTATTTACAACTCACTTAAACAGAATTTTTTTACAGTCCCCAGGTTGATTACTAAACAAAAGTACATAAACTTTGAATTTTCAAAAATGCATAGAAGGCGTCACAGACAAGTAAGTGTACTGGCACATAAACTAAATTATAGCTCATCGCTGGTTCTATGTATTAGCTTATGCTATTTAAATAAAATAAGGTCGCCGTTTTTTTAACAATAATTTTTTGTAAAAGTAAACATTTTGCTGTTGTTTCACTTCGCAGTTTTAGCGGTTCCAAATTTCTCATAGCTTGTAACATTGTGTACCCTTACGGTACTGCCAACATAAAATTTCGTTCCGATCTGATAACTCGATTTTAAATAAATAGGCGTTAAAGCACAAATATTCAAAAATTCACAGAAGACATCACATTTAAATTAGCGAGCTAAGATACAAACCAGCTCTTAGAGTTTACAAAATTTAAATACAAATCGTGAGGCCAGTTTGTGAGAAATATTTTATTGAAAATTTTCAATATCTTGAAAGTATACAGTGAGTTTTTCTTTTATGTATACATATCAGCTATGTACATGTTTATAAAAAACATGTCAATGCATTGTTTTACTGCAGTCTATAGGCAACCAACTGTACAGAAAATAATAGAGAGAGAAAGGTTATTCCTCATAGTGTGAGGTTATTTCAATGAGTATGTTTATGAATAAACACAAAATTTTCTGAATATCAAATTTTTTTAATGAAACTATAATTTTAAAAACGATAAAATATCAACAATACACAAATTTTATTCTAGATTCAAAAAATCAAAACTAATTGCTATTAATTTGACCTTAAACAATTTGATTACTGTTTCCACAGCAGACTATTCTTTTCAAAAATTGAAGCTTTGAAATGTAGTGTATAGTTGGTTGCCTACAGATTGCAGTAAAACAAAGCATTGACATGTTTTTTTATAAAAGTATACATCTACATATATAATAAAACTCACTGTATATCGCTTTTAGTTTTTGAAAATTTTTGTGCACAGTAACATTGTATCTCTATAGGGCTATTATGATAAAAAAATTGAATCCGATCTGTCAACTGGTTTTTGAGTAATAATGCGCTAAATTCATAATTTACGAAACATTGTAGCGGCGGCCATTTTGAAGCTAGAAAGTTAAAAAAATTCGTTGGATTTTTCCTGAAGTTTTCTATAAGGTTCCCGTATCAAATTCAGAAAATTTGTTTACTGAAAAAAAAAACTACCAAGAAAACATGTCTTACTTCCGCTTCCGTTTCCCATTTTTTTAAAAGCGTATTTCCCCGAGGTATTTATGATATCCCCCCCCCCCCCCCATTCTAAAGCTCATCGAAATCGGACCATCCGTTTAGGAGTTATGGAGCGCACACACCCACCCACAGACAGACTTTTTTAAACCACTTTTATGAGTTCTTGGGGGTTCAAAAATTTGTATTTTTATCAAAATCTCAAAACATTGCACGAAATCAATACCTCCTTATACTGAAAGTATAGGAACGTAAAGAGGTGGCAGCAACAATACTGAAATTTCCTAAACGTTACTTCCTGACTCATATTAAATTTTGAGTGCCTTAGATATAAAAACTTTTGTTTTATATTAGAATATGATTCACCATTTGCTATTGTGTTGCGCGTAATTAAATGTTAGTATTCTGATTTTAAATGACAAAATACTAGTGAAAATACAGAAAATAGTATTTTTTGAAGTATATATGGCAAAGTCTAAGCGAAGTTTCTAGCCAATTATAATATAAATTTATATTGTAACTGCGAACACTTCGAATATATTTTTGTGTCTGTATTAGTAAACTGCTGTTTTTTTTCTGTACATTTATTGGCAGTAATTGTATCATTTATTAAACAATAATTGTAAAAAAAATAGGCGTTAACAGTCATTAAACTACGTAGCAGCAGAGATAATTCATGGATGTAGTGTTAACGTTCCACACATTGCACTAACAATGGTGAACAGTCACATTTTACGGCCATTGCATTTTAAATTTAGTAGGCGCGGTTAAAAAAGAATGCTGTTTATAGAATTTCATCTACGCTGTTAATACTAACAAGGTAACTCTCTAGTGTTATTTATTTAAAAGTGGCCATAGGCTTCCGAATTTAAATAAAATCGTGTGCCAGTTTTCGGGGTCATAACAGCGAATCAAAAGTAGCGCGATCAAACATTGAGCCTCTAAAATAGCGCGGACAGTGATGTAATCAAGACGTGTTTGCACTCTATTCAATTGTTTTCATCTCCAAACTTTGACAATCTCAGGGCTCCTTATAAATTTTACCACTAGATGGCGCAACTGGAAATGTCAATTTTATTTTACAATAGATTTGAAAAGTAAGAAGTGTTTTTATTTATTTATCTACTCCCGTTTTAAAATGATCACATTAATATGTCAATTATTGTACGTGAAGTGTTACATTAATGAAATTGTGCGTAAAAGTATCAAAATCGTGTGCAAAAGACCAATGTAAATTAAATGGAACTTTCATTATTAAACGATTTCTATCGACAAAAAACAATCGAGAAAAGGCCACTTTGTTTATTGGGCGCTGTATTCGTAACGTCATTTCTCGTTAGTTTTGTTTGACAGATAAGTACGAATTGCACTTTTGCAGCCTTTGCTGGTCTTTACGGTCGCAAATATATCTATTGGTGAGAAATTAAATTAATTATTGTAGCAACAACGGTCATTTCTGTTATTTTAGTTGCCCAAATTTAACCATTAATATAAATATAAAGAAATAATTAGAATGTTAATATTCCATTGCTAATGTAAAAAAGTTACTATGTCAATAAATTTTCGGTTCGTAGATAAAATATTGTATGACACTCATGTGTGAAAGACTTTTACGCACTCATTGCGATTAAAGCACTCGCCTTCGGCTCGTGCCTTAAACTTCGCAATTCGTGCGTAAAAGTCCTACTTCACACACTTGTATCATAAATATCTATTATTACCACAGTAATATTCTAGGCAAAAATGACAAAATACTATTGTTAGCGGGGCTTATCAAAAGGCGAAAACAAAGACATCAATATTTGCTGTTCCCAAGGTGAATTTACCTATTTTGGTTACCTATAATTGCTAATTATATAATAAGTAAATAAATGGTTTGTATTAAAATTATGCTTTGTACCAAGTTAAGTTTATGCAGTGACTGAAAGAACGCTTACATTTCGTAGTAGTAAGTAACAAGTTCTATTATTCTACTGACTACTTCTGTTATGAATACAGTTTGCTTTTGCACTATAAAACCAGCTTATTGTGGCGACTTGTTTGTCCAATGTTGTTGGTTGTTAGTATTATTTGAATTTTAGTATCATTATACCTTTTTTCCAACTAAAAACCACCACAACAATAATTACAATAAACTATAAACATTACGTAAAAATGCAGAATAAATATTTTATTTTCTTGCATATTTCATTAATAAAAGTAAAAACGAAAGTAACTTATTAACCTAACCGTAGTAAATAAGTGTGGTCTACAGGATAGATGTCAAAAATGGTCAAGTAGTGATATAAATAATTACTAAACCGCGCCAAGTTTAAAACATACCTTAAATTTGAAGTTTTAAGAGCGCCATCTATGCGCAAATCTTATAAAGAGTCCCGAGATTGTCAGGATGATTGTTTTAGGATGAATTTTGTATATAGACAAATGGTGGGAGTTGCAACACCATACTCTTCCCTACATCACTGCGCGGAGAAAAATAGCGCCAAGCAAAAATAACGTCATTCAAAAACGTCGACGTCAAAAATAGCGCCGTTATAAATGTTGCCGCGTAATAATGTCGGCGACCAGTAATGTCGACATAAAAAGCAGCGCCGGTAATAATGGCGACAGGAAATAATGTCACCGGTACATAATGTCGAAGCCAAGAAATAGCGCTGGGAAAAGTGTCACTGTCATAAACAGCAAAGGTAAAAGTGGCCCCAAGAAATAACGTCTCCGGTACATAATGTCAAACCCAAAAACCGCGACATCAAAAATTTCGTCGACCAAAAATAGCGCCAACAAACACCATCTCCGCGCTGTATTCGAAGCGCCATTATTGATTCGCTATTATTGACGGCGACATTGTTGGCGACTACGGAGAAGTCTGTGGAGGAGTAAACTTTTAGTAGAGTAACATAATGATTTTCATACATTTTCTTTAAATCATTAAATCATTTAACATTATAAAAATTTGCGAATCTAAAATTAGAATATAATTAATATTTGCAATATGTACATTTTAATCCATTTTACATTCAACCAGTCAATAAATTAAATACATTTCTTTATTTCGATAAAAACAAAGGAAACCGCAATGTAAATTTTTAATTGTAAAGCTTACGGAACAAAATAAATTTTTAAAATAAAAACTGAAACAAAAATAAAACACATTCAAGCAAAAGTATTTTACGGTATTTAAAGCAATTTGTCCCAATATTTATTATACATACATACACACATTTAGTTAAATGCTTTTTATTTTAATAAATCACTCTAGATTTAAATAAATTCTTAAGCATGTAGTTTAAATATTCCAACATTTACATAAAGCATTAGAGATTAAAATAAATCCTAAAACGTTAATTTTAAATTTTCAAATATTTAGTAAACCTTTATGTATTTAGCCAAATCTGCACATATTTGTTTTAAATCTTTCAATAATAAATACTTGCAGATTTAAATACATTTTTACCGATATAAATAAATCCTTAGAGATTTAAATAAATGTTTCATCTAATGTCAACCTGTCATATTTATTTTTCCTTGATGAGGAAAGGCCGTTTACAGCGGTAGTAAGGCGCAAGGCAGGGTCATGGTGGAGCGTTCGACGCTTACACAAAACAGACTGAAAATTACATTCTCAAGGGAATGTTGAAGAAATTTTATTGTATGAATAATAAATTATGCAATGTTTATGTTGTTAAATATGTTGTTATTGATGATTGAACTAACATTAATTGTACAAATTCTTGAAATACGGAAAACGTGTTCATAATTGTTGAACGTTACCACCAGTTTAAACGATCTTGGTTCTATGTAGGCTGGGTCTACCAGGGTCAAATAAATAGGACAAGTTAACATTAAATATGACAGCTTAAAATTTAATGTTGAAATATTTATTTAAATCTGTAAGGATTTATTTATATCGGTAAAGATTTATTTAAATCCGCGAATATTTATTAAATATTGAAAGATTTAAAACAAATAAGTGCAGATTTATCTAAATACATAAAGATTTACTAAATAGTTGAAAATTTAAAGTAAATGTTTTAAGATTTATTTAAATCTCTAATGCTTTATTAAATGTTGGGATATTTAAACCAAATGTTTAAGAATTTATTTAAATCTAGAGTGATTTATTAAAATAAATAGCATTTAGCTAAATGTGTGTATATATAATAAATATTGTTACAAATTGCCTTAAATACCGTAAAATGCACAGCAAATTTTCACTTTACACTTGACGCCCCTTACAAGGTACATATAAAAACACGAACGTCAATTACAACCAGCCACCGCCTATAAAGTGAATCGAGTCCATTCGTAAAATTGTCCAACGCACATTATTACGTGGCAGGATTTTCTCTAAATAATATATCTCTATCAGATTCTATTTTTAAATTTAGAACATTTCTTTTCCGAAAACAAAAATGCCACCAACAAAACATGTCTAACTTCAGCTTTCGGAATTCGATTTTTTTAAAACTTATTTTACCGATGAATTTTTTGATACAACCTTCTCCCTCATTCCAAATGTAATCAAAATCGGACCATCGGTTGCGGAGTTACGGGGCGCACTCGCCCACTCACAGTCAGACATTTAAAAAAACAATTTTTCCTTCATAAGGATCTAAAATAGGTTTCCGTCAGAATATCGAATTTGAAACTTTGGGGAAGAATTCAGTGTTGGGAAGTAAAAACCATAACACAGCGCCACGGATTCGATCGTCCTGCACGCGAACGCTAACGTTAAAGTCGACATTTGTGAACGATTTCGGAATATTTAAGTGCATACATTTTCACAAATCATTTCTGCAGCATATTTCTTCGTTTAAGGTGACCTATAGGCTCCCCTCTCCCAATTCTATCATTCTGTTTTTAACCCACAAACTGCCTTTTGAAAAAAAGCATACACCTTTAGTTTACTAGCTATATGATTTTCATATGTGTTTAATTTATGTATGAGGATTTACTCTTTTCTTCCCATTTGGCCAGTGGCGTAATGTCAGATTTTGGGACCGGGGGCAAGATACCTGAAGGGTCCTGGCCCCATCCTCACAAAAACTTCAATAATAAAGTAATTGATAATAAGAGATTAAGAACAATTTCTTCAATAGGAAAAAAATTATTTGCAGTCTAGTAAATGAAAATAAATATATTAAAGCCGTGTATGATTAAGATAAAGATAAGCAATTCTTAAACTTTCTGAAGTTAATGTGTCTGGGTCGGTACCAAAAAGTGTGGGTGTTGTGTTATTACTAAATATAATCTCACTTCAGTATTTCTCATTGTGTAAGTACATACTTACATTAAATTTAAAATGTTTTTTGTTGAATATAAAAACAAAGACTGTCAAACATAAAATTTTTTTATTGAAATACTTCGTAATAGATAAATAAAAAATAATAAAAACTCGTGGCTCGTGGCAACGCCTCCTAAGGCCTCGGGCCCGTTGCCCCCTCTGCCCCATGGTAGTGAAGCTACTGCATTTAGCGTAACTCAAATTAGCACAAATTACTGTTGCTGTTTCGGATACACTCACGAAGTTCATAGTACAGAACATTGTGGTGTATTCTTTAATGACTATGCAGTTCGCATTTACATGGTTGGGCAACATAAATCATTGTTTTGGTACTAAAAGCGCCAGCCACGTGCAATACAAAGGTTATGTACTACAATAAATAAATGTCAGTTCTACATTTGTCGAAACAAAAAAATACAAGTGAATTCCCAAAATAATTTGCGTTACGGTTCTCGTATAGACGGTTTAATGAAATTGTTAATTATTAAATTCTTATAGGACCTAATCAGTAGTTAAGTTTTTGTTATACAAGGTGTAACAAACCACCCACGCACTATCTCTTACGACTGAACTATTGAACCTACATGGATTGAATAAAAAATTTCTTATAGAAATCGTACTAGAGGTATTCAGTAAATAGTTATTTAAGTATCAAGGAATGTAAGGACGTAATAACATCCGAGGTAGGCGAATACGAGCTGAGGCGGAGCCGAAGCTAGCCGCCTGCCGAGGATGTTATTAGTCGATACATTCCGTGTTACTTTTTCACGCTACCGGCAATGTAAGTAGGCCTACAGGTAGAAATTTAATCATATTTTTAAAAGTTCGTTTTGACAGCTGTCATCGGAATTATTTTTTAAAAGCCCCATTCTTCTAAGTTGTCTGTGCTTGTTACCATATCAACGAACAGTTAAAATCAACATTATTTTCCTAGGAACGTAAGTGACACTATTAAGTTCCGTCGTCAAGGGTAACTAGTACACGAATGTTATCAGCCACTTACGATCCCTGTAGCTATGGATGTAAGGCCTACTTACACTGCCGGTAGCGTGAAAAATAAATTATTTGGAGCTCCGGAAAAAGTAGTGTTGGGGCTAGGGGGGTTTCTCAAAACTTCCAAATACGAAGGTGGATCATGTCGTACCTCATTTGAAAGGTATTTTTGAACCCTATAACTTAGAAAAAAGAAAATATTGATAGCTTAAACCATTTCAAAATGGCTGCCAATTATATACAAAAAACGCCCATTACAAATTGGTACTGATCGTTAAAGTCCGTTAAATTAGTCTAAGTTGCAGGCTTCCGCGGCCTTTGTTAATAACAGCTAGGCTTCCGGGTTGGAGCCGCGTCATCGGTGCATGAACTGCCGACGTTTCGTCCTCGGTTCCACAGCTATCCCCTGCACAATGCCTACAAACTACTATTTCCGACTAAATCCAAGCCCCGCCCTTCAACCGCTCAACCGCTACAGCCCGACAGGCAATCACAGACCCAGCATTCACACCTTGTTACTCACCCGGTGCCTGCACCGGTCTCGCCAGTTGTGTTCCAGATCCCAAAGTGACCACAGCCCTGAAGATGTCCCGTGGAACCGAGGACGAAACGTCGGCAGTTCATGCACCGATGACGCGGTTCCAACCCGGAAGTCTCGCTGTCCGTTAAATTAGCTTTCCAGCGATCTATTACATAAAGACAAACAATAAATGCTAGTGTCCCCTTCCCTCCTCAAAAGAGCGAGAACATTCAGAAGATATTATCTCAAGAATCTTAAATAGGACGAGGGATCAAATAATACCTCATTTTAAAGGTCCCATTAAGCTGAACAATGTTTGTATTTACAGTTTTTTGATATCTCTCTCACCGTTTCAAAATGGCAGCTCATTTTATAAAAATTTATTTCTTATTATCGGATGAATGGTTTCCTCTACCCGTAAGGCAGTGAAACACATTGTTTTTGCTGATCTTAACTCGGTGCACATTTTATTCGCCAAAAACACCAACACACGCATTAATAGTTTCCCACCGGGTATAATAAAGGCTTAGTGCGAGTGCGATGTTGAGTTGTCCAACTCCAACTCGCACGTGTATTTAAATGTTATGTGAATAGACTTTATAAATCAGCAAAAAAATGTGTTTACTGCCTAAGATGCGGTAGAGGAAGCGATTCATCCGATAATAGGAAGTAAATTTTTATAAATTGAGCCGCCATTTTGTAACGGTGAGAGATATCGAAAGACGTTCAATACGAAAATTGTTCAGTTTAATGAAACCTTTAAAATAAGGTCCCCTCGTCTCATTTAGGATTTTTGATATAATATTTTTTGAATGTTCCCGCTGTTTTGAGGAGAAGAGAGGGTAGTAACATTTTTTTTCTTCATGTAATACATCGTTGTAAAGCTAGTTTAATGGAGTTTAACGATCAGTACCAATTTTCTTGGTACAATAGTCCATGTGCAGTTGGAAAAAGGTTTATGTAATGGCCGCTTTTTTGATATAATTGGCACCCATTTTGAAACGGTTTTAGCTATCGATATTTTCTGTTTTTATAAGTTGTTGGGTTTAAAAAGACCTTTTAAATGAGGTATGAGTTTTCCCACCTTCGTATTTAAAAATATCGAGTAACCCCCTAGCCCCCCCCCCCAACCACCCTTTCCGGAGCCTCAAAAATTATAAATATTTTAAGTGAATACATCGTGTACGATTTATATAACAAATTTTTATTCCATCCATGTAGGTTCAATGGTTTGGCCGTAAAAGATAGTGCGTGAGTGGTCTGTTACACACTGTATCTAAATATTTCCACTGTATCTCGTAAAATAAAAGAGTTATAAAGGGTAGACAATGAAGTTAGATCACGGTGTATATAACGATACCAAATTATAAATCTTATTCCCTTGGTATAATAATAGTCACATTTTGATGCATAAAATTTTACAGCAGTTTTACAACGTCGATCGAATCTCTGCTATATAGACATCAGGATAATAAGGATTTTCCTCTTACTTGCTTCCCACACTTTCCGTATCGTTTTTGATTTAGGAATTTTAAGAACAAAAACGCTTTGGAGAGCAACTGCTCAAGGAATCCAAAAAACATTGTTTTAAAAAAATTTCTGTCTGTAAGTAGTTGCGATCGTTTGTTCCACTTGTAAGTGTGGAAAAATATCAAAAATCCAATGAAAAATAAGCTTCTAGAAAAATCCATAACCGTAAGCGGATAGTTACCCATACTTATTTGTGTCAGTTTTTTCTACAGCAGAATTTTTAAATGTGAAAACGGGAGCTGATGGAAGACGTCAAATCAAACCGAATGCTTTTATTCCCAACAATACAATTTTACGTAATTTTATTTTCAACGCCTGTTTATTCAAATAGTTATAAAATTGGGTATTGTAATAAAGAAACCTTTCTCAAACACTGGCAACCCTTTCTCCCTTTAATTTCTCTGTGTTATAGTCGAAACGACCTTTGTCTGCTTAGGGATTTCTTTCTTTTCTAAAACGATTTTTTTTAACGCGTTGTATAGTCTTCCTGTTGCTCCTATTTTTTGGTCTGTTCTTTAATTTGTCCTCGCTGATTATGAATCCTACCCCTGCTTGTGCTTCCTGTTCTACCCCGACTGTGTACATCCATATTTTTTAACTGATAGAGATTTCTACATAACTATTAATTTGTAACGTAAAGATATTGTATTACGAATATATTGCACATACACAAAACAGTTTACATCCTACACAGTTTTTATTGTAATTTATTATGACTATTTTATTTAAGTTAGAAAATTGGTTTTCACCCATGAGAGGAAAATTTTTTTTTTAATTTTAATTCTTAATTCTCCTATTTATTAAAAACTTTTTTATTTGTTATAATATCTTGATTAATTTTTGAGAAATTTTTTAACAATAATATATTTGAAAAACAAGAGATACATTTTTCTGCTAATTGTAATTTGGATAATTCACAATAATTGTTACAGCCTTCAAACGAAATGTTTTTATAAACAAGCATTTCAAGAGATAAGAATTATAGCACATACTTTTGTTTTAATGTCTACCAATATTTCTTTAGGCCACTTCATTCCACCGCGGTCCATGCAACTTAAGTCATTAAATAAGTCTCTATTGGTAATGAAAGCATTTTCGACTTGCAGTGCTTTGTCAAAACGTTAATCTATATGCTCTGGGAAACGAATAGAAAATACAGATAGGCTATATTAAAGTGTTTGTAGAATACCGTACTGCATTAGACTGCATTAGTTCATTTTGTTCGCAATAAAATTTTATTTTAGCAACTTTTTCAGGGGACGTCATTTCAGATTCAACTACGCTCAAAATATTTGACTTTTTTTTCAGTCTGTCTTCATTTGTAGCACCCACAATATAATTTTTTGTATGCTATAATAACATTTTTAAACTGAACCACGAAGTGTAACACCATTGTCAACAGAAATAGATTTATAGAAAGTCTGGGTAGATAAATCACCCACAAAAACAGATTTTTGAATATACGGTATGTCGGTATTGTCGTTTGCCAACTGAAATTTAAAAATTCTTATTTTCAAATATGTTAAATTAAAGTCTTTCATGTCAGAATTATTTAATATGCTTGAAATATTATTTTTCAACTGTTTCTCTACTTTTATATTCTGCTCTCTTTTTTGTCTTTTCAATTTTTCCCATCCTGTACCGGGTGATCGTAAAAAACATGATTCAGAGCAGGCCATGACCGAAGTGTTAAAGTTGGCAATACTTAATATAAGCCATATGTCAAATGTTGACAGCTGTAAAAATTTTTGGTTAGATACATTAAGTTAAATGTATCTAACAAAAAATTTTTACAGCTGGCAACATTTGACAATTGGCTTATATTAAGTATTGCCATGACCGAAGTGTTAACACTCCGGTCATGGCCTGCTCTGAAAGATGTTTTGACAATATGATATCTAAGTTCTTGGCACCACTAAAACAGAGCCGTTGGGTCTTGTAGCTCTATGTTCGCGAATAATACAATTTTCTACAAAATGTTTGTTGCAAATTCAACAATAATCTTTTATGATATAGTTGTCCCTATGAACGTAATTTAACCATTTTTAAGATGTTAATCTAGTAAAATATTCGACAAAATTGGAAGTTTGTAGTGACTTGTTTAATTTCTGTTACTTATTTGTTGTAGAAACGATCTAAAAACCAAAAGAATAATTCACAAAAGCACCTGTCATCCTATATGAAAAGCTGTTTTACACTATCTTACGCATGCAAATCCTGCATTCGTTCGGATTCAGTTGTGACGTCACACTAGTGGTGGGGATTTAGGGGTAGGCTTGATCTATCGGTCGGCTACGGGTTATTTCACTCATTTCAGCAAAAATTAAAGAAGAAATGTTTTATTGCCTTATTCACGTGTAAGTTAGGCAAATGAGAAAAGTTCAGAGCATAAGCGATGATGAGTTACACTTTACCACAACGACGGCAACGTGTTACTGTTAAACTCGGTGACTTCCAACAAGAGTTTATTTCTCTGTAGTTTTGAATGAAAAATAAAATTCTTCAGACAAAAATTGAAAAAGTGTAAAGATTTAAAATATTTCGAAGAATTATTACGTGGCCCCCCTATGAGACACCACCGGTGTACTTATTTGAAATAAAAATAAATAAAAACACTAAAGTAATTTAGTACGGTTCATATACAAAATCGCGAAATTTTAATGCAACTACTACAGAGTCTTCGTTAATTACTGATACCCACGTGACCTTTGGTCCGCAGTGACTTAGGGAGTTTTAGATTTAGATGTTGAAGTCAGTTCAGGATTGATGCTCGTGGTAACTAAAAATTCATAAAGTGTCACTATCAACACACAAACGGCTTGGGAATTTTTGGATAAAAGGCTTTCCAACAGTGTAAGTTGGGTTGCCTATATTTTGTGGTCAAGTGGGTATCAGTAATTAATGAAGGCTCTGTACTAATAAAACGACTGAAGTGTTTACTTTAACGGAGGCTGTAACTCCATAACGAAGCGTATTGGATACACCCTGTCGATATTTTTAAATATGCCGTCATATTTGGATAGGGGTTGAAATTCCGAACCCGGTCATATGTCAAAGTATGGCATTGACATCGACGGTTTTCTAGATAATCGCGTTTAAAGTCAACAAAAACAAAACAAAAAAAATTAGGTAAGCCATGGAATATTGATAGTTTAATAATTGTTTGAAAACAATGTAGATTTAATGAACTAACATTAACTAAACATGACAATTAAATCCAACCATCATCAAAATTTCAATTCTGTGTTTTTCGCTTAAATATCGCACCATTTTTATCAGTAATAAATAAACAATAATCAACAAAATATCAAAGTAACAAACAGAAACGCACAAAATAATGTTGCACTGTCAGAATTTTTTCATTTATTTCCATTTTAACAACCAATGATTAATTGTCAATATTCCATTGCTAACTTAAATTTTGATGCGCTTTTTTTATTTTAAAACTTGATTATTTAGAAAACTGTCAAGGTCAATGTCATACTTTGACATATGGCTGAATTCGGAATTTCAACCGCTATAAAATGCGACGGCAAAAATATGGGGTGCCATTTAAATAAATTGTCGATAGCGCGATAGTACGAAAACAAAAGACGATCGGAAAATGACAATATTTAGAAAAGATGCACTTTTAATAAATAAGGTTGCCGTATATAAGAATTTTTTTTTTAATCCGCCAGTTTCAATTTTATCCAATTAGCTCCAGACTTTACACTCGCACTGTATATTTATTTTAGGCTACGAAACTTCGATACATTTTAACCGTTTAAACCGTGTACTGTCTACGCTGACAAAAGAATACGATTTAAATTGTAATAAATAAATGAATACGTTGCGAAGGTCGCGAATTCTCTGATAAAATGTTTTATCAGGTTGATTGGTGTTGTATCGCAATTTCCTCTTGAGCACACAATCTGTATGTTAATTAGATCTAAAATATACAGGGTTACTTAAAGTTTTGTGGACTATTGGCTATCTAAATTCCAACGTGGTAACTAATTGATTTTAGATGCATAAGCAAAACTTCTGCAGGTTGATTTTGAATTAATTTCATGTAAAACACGTTGCAAAGGTTGAAAACAAAAACAGTATCTACATTCTCAGTAATTGTTCACGAAATTCATAAAATTTGATGGATACAAAACAAAGAAATTTTGACAGTATTAATTGTATGCAATGATCGAGATTTATTAAATTCTCAAATAGGCAAAGTTGTGTTAATATGTGTCATTATTTGCGATTCTAAGATTCAAACATCCTACATGTTTTATACATGCTTCCACCTCCAGCAACGGACATACAAAAGGAAGCATCGCGAATATTCTATTTGTTCCCTAACGTGCATACATTAAGAAATGCCAATACAAATCGAATTTAAAATGTCAGGATAATGTAGGCAAGACAGCCCGAAGAACGGAATATTAGATTTAGAAAATCTGACATCAAAACTGAACTTATATCCGACCCTTTTGTTATGTACATATTTATATATAATTTTATACAGTTTGCAAATTTTTCTCGACATTTACGGTTCTTCGTCAATTCAATTTGAATTTTTTTTCTCTTAAGTAATATAAGTCGTCTATTATTCTTAAACATGTTAATTAGAATGAAAAATGTAATAGAGATATGAGAAGGTTCTAAAATATGAAACCCTCAGGTTACAAATGGCACAGACGCTATAATAATTAATACAAAAAGTCCGGATCCCTTCCACCTGTCTCACCTTTCAGTAGTGAGGGGCTCTCCCTACTAGAAGCCAAATCATTACGCGTCCATTATATAAAGGCGCATATTGGTTTGCACAGCGGACCGCTACAGTTTTCTGTGCAGATAAGAAAATTTAAGTTCATAAGGTTTGTTTGTGTTATTGAAATAACCTGCTACAAGCTGTCATTTCGAAAACTCGCTCCGAGGAGGAAGCATGCTCGGCCTGTTTATGTAAAGTGCTGGCGCAGTACTTGATTTCAACAGCTTCGTAGAGTTGTTATTAAAGTTACGAAGCCGCGTGGGAGAAGTTTATAATAATCATATTTAACTAATAAATTAGGGCCAGCGGGTGGTCTAGTGGTTAAAGCTTTATAAACTAGACTCCCAACGGCGTAGGTTCGAGTCCTCTGCCCGTCGAAAATTTTTCTGAATAAGTTAAATCCGGCGTGTCCATGGATGGTGTGTGTGGTGTGTATGTTGTGTTGCATGTCTTTCAGGGGTGGGGCATGTTAGACCGGTGTATAGCGCAAGTCTGCTGAGCCCGGGTAAGGGGCTGGGATGGGAATCATGGAGTCGTGCTCACGCAAGGCCTTATAATTCTTTAAAAAAAAAACTAATAAATGCAATAATTAAGACGTAAGATCATCAATTTTATTCACAAAGATTTATTACGTAATATTGTGTAATACCCTCAACACTCTTTGTCAACTGCATCGGTCAAGTGTCCAATTGCGCGTTGAAGATCCCGAGCTGTCTCATAGATAACCCAAATATCACGTTCCTCGAAATGCGGTTACACTAACAAACATGCGATCAAAAAAACATGGTCAAATGGGCTTTGGCTGCCATTGATTTGCCGATCCTACCCAATATATCATATGCTATACTGGGTAGGATCGGCTAAACAATGGCTTCCAAAGCCCACTTGGCGCTAAAAGGTAACAATTCCATATAATTTTATTTACAAGTTCGAGCTTCACTTCGTTGAAGTTCATTTTAATTTATTGTAAATAAAATAATTCTTAACTTCAACATGTTTTTTCAATGACATCTAATAACAGTATAAAATTTCAACACTTTTGTGATGACAAACGTAAGCTGGATATACTAGAAGCATTTGAAATTTGCAAACATTTAAAATTTGTACGTTTAATGAATGAGCAAATTGATCTCTTAAATTCACCACTATTGGACGTTTTGTAATGAGAAATCAAGTCATCTGTACGCATATATAGAAAACCAAGACCAAGTTATGAAGATTTATTGCTACTATAGCAACACCAATTGTTTATTTTTAATATTGCCTCTGAAAATAACTTGTAAACATGTCGAAATGCGTATAAGGTTAAAATAAAAACCTGTTGAACTTAAGAATGGTTTTATTTGATATAAGATTAACCGAAAAATCACCATTGTTAGAAATCAGGGACAAACATCTAACAAACTTATAATTTATTTACCAGAACCGGTCTTCTCTCATTGACAATTATACGTAATTGGGAACACTAACGCACGAGGACAATTTAAAGGAAAAATGGGCACATTTATTATAATGATTATTTGATGTCACGCTCGCTGGGTCGGAATGTTACTCCAAAAGAATAAAAATTAAGGTGATTTGTTAACGGTTAGACGTATTAAGTTCAGAATTATTTTATAATCCCTGACTCGTTGCGTATTATTTCAGTATATACAATACTTCTTAATACATGTCGACACTGCTTATTTCTAATTAAAAAAAACATATAAAAGCGCGGGGTGTAGCCCACGAGTTCTTCTAGTGAATAACAGTAAAATGTTAGCATAACATAATTACGGGACGCAGTAGCCCCACATAGTAAAACAAAAAAAAACGAGTAATGCAGTTTTTTACAGTTTACCATATATTTTAAAATACTCTCCCACCAAATGAATGGGAAAATATAGACAATATGACTTAATTCAGATCCTAGTTTGAAAATATAACATTGCAAGAGACAAAACTTTTGCGTTTTTGCCATTTAATGCAAATGTTCAACAAAAAATTCGCAGTTTACCCTTGACCGACCGACGTTTATAAAAAAACAATATTTAAACAATATGAGATACTTTCACAGAAACTGACTGAATTGTCTGAAATATATCAAAGAAACTAGTGAATTTCTAACACGTAGCAGAACCCTACAAGCTGAAAAGTGAACATTCTCAACAAAATAGGTACAGAAATCAAAAGCAAACAAAAGCTTCTAAAGCTTTAAGCTCTGTTATAAGATACTGGAAATTGAGTTTAGAGGCTGTCTAAACATATTTCAATTTCTTTCGTTGGATGCTGTTCTTTAAAAGAATCTGGACGCGTATATAATCACTAAAATGGCAACATAGATTGAGATTGAGTAACGTTTAGTTAAAATTACAGAGTCAAATATATGAAAAGGGTATAAAAGAGCTTGAAATGATTTATATGAACCAAATATTTGGAGAATGTTTCGGAAATTCCATCATTTAAACTTCCTAACAAAAGCTGCTGGTTTATTCTAAATAGTTGTGAAAATTTTGTACACCCAATAAGGGGTTTGAAAATATAAATTCATAAATAAAGATGAAATGAGAAGATTGTAGTTATAAATAAACTTGAATTTCTCGAATAACAAAACCGAGTTACATTGATATACCGAAACAAAGCTGAACGTGCGAACAAAGCCCTTTCGAACGTCCAAAGCCCCAGCTGAAAAGCCGTAGCTGTAAATTGTATTTTTGCCTTACTAAAATCGTATTTTATGCCGTTGTGCTTTATTATCTATACGTTGTGAAATACTTTTATAGAAATGACGCGTGAAGATAACAAAAATGAGCGAAGCACTTCCCCTTAACTGTTCTTTACTTTAGACATTGCTATTTTCAACAATATTTTTGTATCAACGTGTTGTCCTAACCTACACCTATAATGTTTTACTGCAGTGAAAAACCGAAAAGTTCTTTTCATGTGAAACAAAAATTAGTTCTTTAATTTATGTTTTAAAAGATTCCCTGGCATTAAAGGATACCAAACACCAAAATCCAAATTAATCAGACAGAAATTAAGGAAAGGGAGAAAATTAGGCTCTCCAAATATTGCAGCAGCTGAAAATTAAGTTGTGAATTTTATTCTACTATCGTTTATGAACAATTTAATTTAATCGCAGATGTTTTTAATAATAATAATAAAGGGGTATAAATTTTCGTTTTTCAAAGAACTATAGAAAAGCGCCAAAGAGAAATTAGCAAACTGCATTGGGACCCACCAAATTGTCGCTCACCCCTGTACCTCTATAAGCCTACCAAATTTTAAAAAAATCGTGTAGCCAGTTTTTGAGCAATATTTTGTTGAAAATTTACCGAATTTTGAGTCCTCCTAGGGCTATTGCAACAACCAACGTTGATGCCGTTCTGGTACCTCGTTTTTGAATAATATAGCGTTAAAATCAAAATTTCAAAAAATCTTAGCAACCTCCATTTTAAAGCTAGGGAGTTAAAAAAAGCTTTGCAATATCGTTATTGTTTTCTATCAGATCTTCTATTCAAATTTCTAAAGTTCAATTCCACAAAAAATGGTACAAAAAAACGTGTATAACTTCTACTTCCGGTTTAATATACAGGGTGATTTTGGGAACCGGGCCACTATTGCCAACTTTTTTATTTTTAAGATACAAAGTTGGTTAAATTAGGAATAGGAAAAAACAATTGGGCTTCGCGTTTTCGAGTTATTTGTTAAAATGACTTGTTTTTAAACGGAATATTTAATATTTTTGAATTGCACATTTTATTCTCTTTAAAAAATCATAAGGTCAAACTATTATTAAATTAACAAATAACGCCATATTTTAACGTTTAATGGTTTAATAACAATAGTAACAGCCGTGAAACAAAAGCTACTTGTTTTATGGTATAGGTCAAAATATCATTAAATTAATATGTATAAGAGTAATTGTTATAGTAATTGCTAAAAAAAAACATTATCTAGACAGCCATATTTTACCTTTTAATACTTTAATAACATTATCGCAACAGCCGTGAAACAAAAGGTAGAATTTGCTTGTTTTATTGTTTCTATTTTGACGTTTAAAAGTTGTGCTAATTTTATTAAACATTTAAGATGAATAACTTTACTGAAACACAATGCCGTTGTAAATCTTAATTTTTCCTTCGTTGTAATTTACCATCAAGGCGGCGCACCCCCACACAACGCTGGTATAGTAAGTACCTACTTAAACATTTAGTTGGGAACCGAATGGTTTGAAACATATGGGCATGTACGTTGGCCCCCACGCTCACCTGACATGAATCGCTAGATTTTTTTTGGGATAATATTTATTGAAATAGATCCAACAGTGTAGAGATTTAGGCGAATCCAATAAAAATGCATTGTAAACATTGATCACGGAATGCTACGGCAAGTTTCGAATACTGTAGTTCAAGAATTTACTGCTCTCTAGATAATCAGTGTCCAATTTGAACAGTTTCTGTAATAATTACTTTTTTACATTATTAATTTAATGATATTTTGACCTATATCATAAAACAAGTAGCTTTTGTTTAACGACTGTTAGCATTATGTTATTAAACAATTAAAAATTAAAATATGGCGTTATTTGTTAATTTAATCATAGTCTGACTTTACACTTTTTCAAAGAGAATAAAAAGTGCAATTTAAAAATATAAAAAAATACAGGGCGTTCCGTTTAAAAAAAAGTAATTTTAACAAATAACTTGAAAATGCGATGCGCAACTGTTGTTTCGTTTTCACCATCGTAACCAGAAGAAAAAGTTACACTTTTTTCATAATTTAACCAACTTTGTATTATAAAATAAAAAAAAGTTGGCAATAGTGGCCCGGTTCCCAAAATCACTGTATTGTAAAACTTATGTTGTCGATAAACCCCTCCATTTGAAAGCTTGCCAAAATTGGACCACGCACCCGTTCCGCATATAAAAGCAAACGAATGCATTCATCTACACGCTCAGCCATAGACAGACATTTTCTACACCCTGTTTTGAGCTCCCTTAGATTAAAAACGTGTATTTCCAACAAAATCTCAAAATTGAACATTTTTAGAAAACCCTATACTGAAAGCATAGGAAAGTAAAAATGAACTTGTAGGGAACTGATCGTATGAATAATAAATGATTGGATATTCGAATTACATGCCTGGGTACCTCTAATTTAGCCATCTATAATGACAGGCTTACTTCTATAAGAGCACAATTATTTATGGAATTATAAACCTTGCTGGATATTCCTTATTCTACAAAGGACTATGCCACTTACGAACCCTCTCTCAAACTTTCAAATGGTGCTTCTTTGAAAGCGATACTACTCTCACCAAATACGAGTGGGTAAGAAACCCATTTGAAGTTACACCTATTAATTTATCTTTGGAAGAAGAAAAACCATTCATCGATTTAACGCCAAGTGCTGAAAGAAAAAAGCAATTTTCTTCAGTAACCATTTAAATTATTAATCAAATTGCATATAGTAATGGTTATAAAATTAGACTTATTGATACATTAATTAAAGAAAAAGATTATAAATTGGCCATTCATAAAATTTATCTCAATACCCCAACTTCATCCGATACAATTAAATATGCTTCGATCCCATATTTTGGTAACAAATCAGAAAAAATGCTAAAATCATAAACTAAACACATTAATATAAAGTAAGTTTTAAAACAACTAGAAACATCCTAAACACTGTGTTTAATGAAAAATCAAAAACAGATGATTTGCTAAAATCGGGCATTTACAAATTTAATTGTTCGTGATGTAATTCGGTTTATATAGATCAGACAATTAGAAATGTTGATATTAGTTATAAAGAACACGTACGTTGTTACAAATACAAAAACCCACATAAATGCAATTACGCTAAACATTTACTAGAACACAAATAAAATGTTTACACTTTTGTGACAATAAAGGTAAATTAGATATACCTACTAGAGCCTTTTGAAATTCACAAACATTTAAAAAGTGCACCCATAATGAATGAGCAAATCGATTTCTAAAATTCCCTTCTATTGAACATTTTGGAATAAGAAATTAAGTCATCTGCAGACGATTACCGAGATCAAGCCGCCAAGTGTTATTGTTGCTATAACAACACTAGCTGTTTACTTTTTAATATAACCTTTGATAATGGCATGTTAACATGTCGAAATACGTATAAGGTTAAAATAAATAAATATCGTTGATGTAAAAAGTACTTTATTTATACCCAATAAATATGAACTTCAACGAAGTAGAGCTAGAACTTAAAAACTTTAATTTTAGATTGATTTGTAAAGAGCTACTTTCCGAATTATTTAAGAAAGCTACACATACGTGTCTTAAATCTTGTCTTTGTGAAATTAATTATCCTGCAATAACAGGCCTGGTCAAGTTATTTCATTCAGAACAAGCATATTAAAATCATTAGTTTTGGCAAATTGTTAGGTTAGTATTAATGCAACATAAAATTATAACATAGTTTTAGCCATTTCCAGTTATTTTAAATTTTACTTTAATCATCTGATTCCCTGCTGCGCCTCCCCTAGATAACGCTCGCCCAAGAGGGGCGTGCTCCACCGTTTTGGAAACGCTGACACAAAAAATATATAAAATTTTCAATACTGTAGCGTACTTATTATGCAATGTTAATTTATTAAAGCTCTTTATTCAGAAAATATTAAACGATTAAAAAAAGGGAATGCTTAAATCTAGAATACTAAAAAGGGAATAAAGAACAAATGAGATAGTAGATAATATTAGATAGAATTTATAGAACAAATATTTATTTAGAATATTTATGATAGAAATTTTAAACAACATACACAACTAATGTCATACGAGATAACATTTTTCTTAAATTGTTAATTTTTCTGATGCATAGCTTATTTTTTTGCACCTACATATTCGTTTCATAAATATTTTATAAAATGTATTGATTTTGGTTAATCAGGTGTTGAGAACATTTATGCTAATTATTCACACTCAGTCATTTTTAATCTGTGCCTGACATTTTTATTATTATTGCAATACTTATCGATATTTATAAAAAGTAGATTTCCTATTACCATAAAAATACGTCAACTCCTTACTTTAGTTTTAAAATTAGTGTCTTATCTTCAAAGGTGGATTGGACGAGTAAAAAACTGAAAATTTTCTTACCAATCTGATGTCGATTTAAATATATTTCTAGCTGTACACAAAAATGAGCAAAGCACTTGAAGTTTCTAATACATTCCAAAACAATGCTTTTCCTACAATAAAAAAATAACTACAACGTTGTAACCCAACAGCAGTGGCAGTGGTAAACTTCACGCACCTAGATTACTCCGCAAAGGTCAGACGCAACACTTTTTCTTCTTCTAGTGCCATACGCTATTCAGGGCGTTGGAAACCTCTCTCCTATGTCTGTGTTTGGTACGCGGCGGCAGATAATTTGCACAGACAGACATAGGGGACCTACAGTTTAACGTGGGCTCCGAACCACAGGAAGTGCATGCACTTCTTCTCCAGAGAGGTTTTTCTGAGAAAAAATCCACCTCGCTGGTTTCCCGTTGCCTTGCGAGGGAGAATGACCGGGCCGGGAGTCGAACCCTGATCCGCTGCATTGGTAGCTCGCGCGCTTACCATTGAGCTACGGCCGCAACACTACAATACAAATATATCTCATTTGTTGCTGCACTACACAAGGATAGGAAGATACCCATCGTGTAACAAATAAGCCATAATAAGCGACAACCATAGCCTTTTTAGCATAATGTCGTTCGTTGATCTGGGTTCGCCGCGTTTCTTATGAGGAAAAAATCGCGTACCTAACTTTTTGGAAAAAAAACCAAAGGCCAAACAGGAAATTCGTAGGCATCCTTTGAAAACTATTCGTTTGTGGTAACATTGTGTCTTAATAGGTGCTATTATATATTTATAATACCAAGTTTGATCCCAATTCGGCGACTAGTTTTTGAGTAGCGAAGTTTTAAAGCCAAAATTATCAAAAAACGTTGACTTTGGAGTATTTAACGCTACGGACTTCACGAAAAAAGCTTTTTATTTGCCCTAACCCTAACGTCTTCTATCAGATTCCGAAAGAAAGAAAAAAGATTTAGAAAATTCCGTTTTCGGAAAAAAAGTGTCTAATTTACGCTATCGGGGCCTAAGTTTTTAATTTTTGATATAAATCCTTCTATATTCCAAATCCTATCAAAATCGGAGATAAGGAGAAATGAACCCATCCACCCGCACAGATATTTTTGACAAAACCCTTTTCAGGGTTTTTGAGGGTACAAAACATGCATTTTTGTCAAAATCTAGAAAGTGAAAATTTTACTGATATGATTACTTCCCTATAATGAAAGTGTGGGAAAATAAAAAGATTCAGAGTAAAATTTTCGTTTAAAGTGTTAATACGTAAACTTTATTCATAGTCTTTTAAAAAGAAAGAAAGAACGTATATTTTATGGAATATTTTTAGGGTTACTCGGCGAACACTTTCCCTACCAGGCCACCCTAAAATAATTTGAATTTGAACAGTTTCGATTTCCGATTGTAGTTCAAGGAAATTAGGAATGACTTGAGATTTAATTTACGAAAACGAATTTTGTTAGGTGTGCCGTGTGCGCTTCATAATTTTATTTGTACAAAAATGTGCAAGAACACGAATTTCTAAAATTTCAACTTAATAAATTCTAGGCTTTGACGTACAAGACAAATAATTGAATGAAAGCAGTAGCAAGTTAATTTACAATTTTCTAGAGTCTTGAGCTAAAATTTGAGCGCCTCCTTTTGCTAACTTTACTTTACAAAAATTCATCAAAACGCTGTTACTTTATCTATATCAATTCTCATCTTCATCTGTATTGGAAAATTTTGAGCTAGTACAAATTACTCTGTAATTAAAGACTTCGAGACAGGTAGGCATAAATAAAACAAACAAAATCCTAAAACTAATTATAATAATAATAATAATAATAATAAATACTTTATTTACAAATTCTAGTTTTACTTCGTTGAAGTCATATTTATTGAGTATGAATAAAACACTTTTTACTTCAACAATGTTTATTTATTTTAACCTTATACGTATTTCGACAGAAGTCCGAGTGATCTAGTGGTAAAGCTCACAATGCGTGAGTCCTCGGTTCGAATCCCAGAAGAAGCAGACAATTTTTCTGTAATTCTGTGAATCGCTATCGAGCTCGGTAACCATTCGACGTTGAGTTACAATTAACGGCGCTTGCCTTGATTACTGGCTGACCAAGACAAGTAACAAGGCCCCACTCAACATTAACATACAAATAAACACGTGTGAATGGCACTGAATGAATGTGCATGAAGGGTGGCATAAGCTTCAGGAGCGTAGTGGTTTAAAGGCCAAAAGCCCCACTACCTCCTACTGCACAAGCGAAGAGCCTACCCGGAGTGAAAGACCTCAACACCTTCGGGTATAAGAGGTGATAGATTATGATGATGACGTATTTCGACATGTTTAAATACCATTATTGAAGGTTATATCAAAAAGTCAACAATTAGTGTTGTTATAGCAACAATAGAACATGGTGACTTGACTTTGGTAATCTATGTCTGCAGATGACTTAATTTCTTGTTCTAAAATGACCAATAGACCAATTTACTCATTTAAAAACGGTGCCGTTAATGAATGAGTAAATTGATCTCTTAAATTCACTTCTATTGGACATTTTGGAATAAGAAATCAAGTCATCTGCAGGTATAGATTACCAAGATCGAGTCACCAAGTTCTATTGGTGGTTCTATAACAACACTAATTGTTTACTTTTTAATATAATCTTTGATAATGGCATGTAAACATGCCGAAATACGTATAAGGTTAAAATAAATAAATATTGTTAAAGTAAAAACTATTTTACTCAGCCTCAATAAATAATAAAATCAACTTGTGAACTGCTAGGTTTGCCTTTTGTAGTCTACCGCAAGTGTTTCAATCATTTCACTGGTACTTTTATTTTATCATCGTTATCAGGATGGAGATACAGCCGTATGGGGAGTGTGACAATGCAGCGAATAGCTTCAAGAACATCACCGTCAATTTCAAGGACAAGTCAAGATTCCGTCACTCTTGTGGATAGCCTGGGGTGCCGTGTTCCTGCAATGAGAAGCGTCTGCCCAGAACAACCCCGACAAGTCAACCCTCTCGTCACGACCTTCCCTTTCCGGGCTTTCATGTTCCAGGGAGCAAACAGCGGAGATGAGATGGTCCTGTCTGTCAGAATGCTGGGCTGCTTGCAGTACGAGGACTGTTTTCAAGTAGGTATTAAGGGTTCATTGTGTATCACACAACACCTTGACATGAGACACAACATTAAATCAATCCTGCGAGTACTTCCGTTGCGCTCTAATCTAGGGATGTACAACCTTTTTAGCAAATTGTGTCAATATTTGAAATTGAGTTTAAGAATTGTCATTTTGAGTTTAACAGCGAAGATTATTTCGGTCTTAAAGATTCAGTAGGCTGCTTTGTATACAGAGCGCGTTAAAAATATGGAGACACCGATTTTCTGTCGTTAATATTCAGTTTAGAAAAAAAATTGACATAAAAGAATTTTTTTTCAATTGTCACGCGATATCGTTTTAAATAGGAACCTAATAATTTTTTTCTACTATTTGACACGAAAAATGTTTTCACTCCTTGATGGTATAAAAGTATTATTAGGATAAGGTTACATAACAATTTTTTCGAGAAAACGCCGCTTAAAGTTTTAATGTAAAATTTATCAACTTGGCCACGAAAAACATGCGCGCGGTAATCAAAATCAAGCGAGTTAAAAGTATGGCGTTTTTTGTTGTTGATATTTATTTTATAAAAAATTGTTTGTAATAATTATTAACGTTGTTCAGTGAATTCTTTGTTCAATTGTTTCTGAGTTATGATTTTTAAATAAAATCTATATTTTTAACTATTTGATACAGGATTTTTCTCTTTATGCTGGTATAAAACTATTTTGGGGTTACATAACAACTATTTCGAGGAAATTCCACTTAAAATTTTAATCTTAATCCACTTCGCCATGAAAAAACATATCCAATGAGGAAAACTTTCTTGTAAACGGACGTTTTAACTTTAAACATCTACATATTTATAATAATTAACTTTTAGACAACAAATGCGTTGCAGCTTATATTATTATTAAATTAAATAAATACAAGAAAAAATACCGTAACAAACCGTTACAAACTCTAGCGAATTAAGTATTCAAACTGTTTTCCATTTACAATTTGGCAATGGATTTACAAAAGCCCGAAAGCCCCAAAGGGAATTTTCTAAAAATACACGAGGAATATCTTGAATCGTTCTGGTTATTCAAATTTTCAAACCTTCTATGTTATTGGGCTTATCTTTATAAACATTGGTTTTAACGTACAACCAAAGAAAAAAATCTAAAGGGGTTAAATCAGGAGAACGGGCTGGCCACTCAATTTATCCTCGTCTCCGAATCCACCTTTTTGGAAACACGCAATTTAGATGTTGGCGAACATTGGAATCGTAATGCGGTGCGGCACCAGATGTTGTTGATGGGAACGTTTTCATTATTTTCATCGGGATAGAAGGTAGCTTAGGCAGGTATAATTTTATTTTGCAATAACTGCAAATATAGAGCCGAAGTTCAATTACCTTCGATGTAAAAAGCACCGGCAATATGACCTCCTAAAATGCCCGCTTAATCATTAACTTTTGACGGATATTGAGTATGGTGTTCCAAAACCCAATGAGGATTTTCCGATAACACTGTATCTGCAGTTATGTTTGTTTATGTCACCGTATTAAGACAAAACGTAGTTTCGTCCGATAAAAGAATATGATGACAATATTTCTTTGTCTATCTCCATAACCCAGCATCATAAGTATTACTACCAATTGCACAAAATTGGAAAATAGTACGTAAACACAAATTCATAAATTTCCTTTGTTTATGAATTTAATTGTAGACACTTTTACAGTCATTTTCTTGAAACAATTGATATGTTATTGTGCCATAATAAAAAGAAAAAATTTCCTACAAATAGTAGAAAAAAATTAATAGGTTTGTATTTATAAAAATATTACGGGCACCGTAACTCAAAAACAATTAAACAAAAATTTTTTTTGTATGTCAACATGTAGATAACAATTTCATAAACAACTTTTATTAGAAAATTTTTTTTCGACAATGTATCTTAACGACAGATTCGGGATTCCCCGAAAGGTTCTGTATTGTTGTTAATAGGTACGTTTTTGTAGACAAGTTTGAACGCAATTAGAGTGGAGAAATTGAAAACGTATTTTTTTAAGAATTTTATAAAAAAAAAACTGAAGCATTTAATATGTATACTACAGGTTGGACATCCTTGGTTTAATATGTTTCGAAACCTAGTATGTAGTTAGGGTGCATTCAAACCAAAACAGCTAATCCATACAATCATTATATCCTGAGTGGTGACGGCTGACCATCCTAATCATGCACAGTTGTTAGCCGGATGAGCTTAGGAGGGAAGGGGCGCAGTGCCCCCTTCAGCTCTTTAAAATTTATTCAAAACAATTTTTTGAATTGTTTCCTTGGAAGAAAACGCATGTTTCAAAAATATATGTCTGGAGGTGCGAATGATATCAAACACATTCTTGATGATAATAATAATAATAATAATAATAATTGACACGATTTTGAAGCCAAGGGAAGGTTGGAGTAGGAAGGATTTACATGGGCGCCCGCAGGAGAGGGCCAGGGGGGGGGGGGGCATTGCCCCTCCTGGGAGATGAAACCAGTATAGAAAAATTTCATTTCATTTAAGTATTTACTAATTTATAATTTACCTATGAATTTTTTTAATTGACTTAAATTTGTGTAAAAATTTAAGTATAGGTTCATAAAAAAGTTTGTTTTGTACTTTTGCGAATACCAGATCAAATGTGGCCATACTTTAAGAAAAGAGCACAGTCAAGGCCCAAGAGTATGAAACTCGATGCCTGGTTTCCTGTACTGTCGTACCGTACCAGAATGTTTATTACTGCCTTTGGCGGCCTTTGCCTGTAGGCGGAAATATAGAAAAATCGTCTGCGGCACATAACGGGGGGCAGCCACCCTCCAAACCCCCCGCAGTGCGACGACTCAAACTCAGCGCTCCCCCCCCCCCGCCCGGTATATATTTCTGCGGACGCCCATGGTAAGGAAGGAAGGAAGGAAGGAAGGAGTTCTACGTTTTTATACCATAAATTTGAGCATGACATTTTATTGACCACATCATCATTACTATAGTCCGGATTTCTAGTCTAGTACTTCCTCAGTATTTAAATTATGAAGCAATCAATTAATAATTATTTCTGCCATAATTTCTTTAAATGTACACCTAAACTTTGAAACAAATTATCTACGAGCTTAGAACGGTAAGACACCCATATGTTTGACCTTAATCTACTTTGTGCAGGTTGTTATTATTTATTTGGGCAACTGGAATTAAAGCTAAAATAAAATATAACAGGGTTCATAAGCGTACAATATGAATGGTAATGAGTTTTAAAAGTACTTCACAAAACAATTTTATGAAACTGCAAAAATATGTTTTTCAATTGAATTGTAAAATAGCAACCACTAATTAATCAAAATGGAACGTGTAAACTCAATAATACAACGAGAAAGTTCAAAAAAAGAAAAGTTTGGACTATCAACATTTATAAAGGACGGGAAACCACCGTTGAATAGAAAACTTAAGAATTGCAGTACACAACAACAACGTTTTCTAAATTCTCATCCGAAAAATTAGTTCTCTTGTCCAATATGTTTCACGTATAACTTAATGGACTTGAGTACGCCCATGGTTTTTGTTTACTTATTGAATTTTAACGAAATTTTTCGCTCTTCTGCGACTAAAAGTCCGGTTTTTACAAATCTAACAATAACATAAAAAATATTGTATCGCAAAATCTGCTACGAAATTGATTATGCTCCGCGACTAACATTATTCTTCTTATTTCCTGTAGAAAAAGGAAACGCGAGACTATGATTTATGACTTTCATGAAAATATAAGAAAGGAAGGGCAACTTATTATATTCTATTCTACCGGTCCTTGAGAAAGGTGTTTTAAATTGAAACTCTTCGGGCGTAATCAGATTTAAAGTTGCAATCGTTGAAATGAAAAGGAAAGTTTTTCAGCAACTGTTTGTAACAAAAGCCCTTATTATTATCCTCATCATTCGTCTACACTTTGACAAATTATTTTGTGTTAAATTTCCCGAGTTTATTGCTGCTCGTTACATTAAAAGGCGGAAAGTTTTTCATTTAAGAAAAATCGTTTCTGCTGCACCCTAATCCATTTTGTGTATTTAATGAAGCTTTCATGTTTTAAAAATTACTTACAAATTGTGCACCTTTTACAGCCCAAAAAACTTTTAATTTAGATAAACAAAATTTATGTTCACGACACACCTATAGAATTCAAAAACTCGTGATAAATGTTATGGCAATATTCATTTAAAGCAGAAAAATAATATTTTTGCGTTCCTGCTTCGAGGCAAAAAAATTCTTTGATAATAAATGATAAATTTCCGGCTGCTGAACCACTAGACGTTTTGTTAGAGATGTGGAAACATTCGGAAATGTTTGCAGTGGTCATTATTCACAGCAATATCCAACATAAAATTTTTCATTGTACAACCATGCACAGTAAATTTTACATTAATCTTCACAAATACACAGCAGCACTAAAATAAAACAATCAACAAGATAAATAGTTAAAATTAATGTCATCTCTTTGGAGCTCTTTATCAGAATTTTGAAAAATAAATTTTAATACATTTTTGCAAATAAAAATACTTCAAAATCGGATACATTCTAAAGTTTGTCAAGTCTTTTAAAAGCTGCCGATCACAAAGCAATATCAACGGTAACTTACGCACATCCTCGTCGATCAATAAAACCACACAACTTTCAGTTGCATGCAAATTTGTCAATCATATTATTTAATGTTATTATTACGTATTTTAAAATCCCGTTTTTTTATTATAAATAAACATTAAAGAGTGATAGAATTATTTTATAACTGATCGTTACACGGGCATTACAAGAAAAACTCCATTTATATTCAATTTGTTCATCATCAATCATCTTTATCTTGAAATTAAAATTCTGCTTGCAATAATATTGACTTATGTATAAGCAAATTTAGACGACAACTTAATTAGAATATCCTAATTAAGTTGTTATGTAAATTGATATTAGTTTTTTATTTGCAAACTTAACTTTTTATTTGCCACCATTTGCATCCAAATAAGGCAACAAAATTACCTAATTTGCTAACCCAAAGAGATAAAGTTTTACAACCATGTTTAGTATGGAACAAGGTTTTCATGTCATAACTTTAAATTTCTATTTGGTCAATTAATTCTCATTCTTTTAATGATTATTGCTATTCAAGGCTACTGGTATTTTTGACCTTAAACATTAAATTCATTTAATATGAAATTTCTGTACCGTGTAAAATCCTTAAAAATGAAGATAGAACAGGGTTAACAGTTTTAATATCAAAAATGAATGAAATCATGACTTCATGCATACCTACCTCTTTGAGGTGGGTAACAGGCAACAAATAAAGAATACAATTTTGCATACAGCATAGACATTTAATAATTAAAAATTAATTGTAATAAAAATAAAAATGAAAAACAAAGAAAGGAGAAAACACTTATGAGATCAAAAATGGGCGAAACAGGTCGCTGGTACTTTCCCATACTTTTTACGTTTTTAATATTCTCGCGTTAAGAAGTGATTGAAATTTAAATCTAGTCATCGCCAGCCGGTAAAGCCGCAGTACGCCGGGCGTGCCCACTACGTAAATGCGCTAAGATATTTAATACACTCACGACCTGTGATCAGAAATGGTTGTAACAACTTTATTTATAGAGTTATCAAAAATATATAGAAAACGAAATTTTTTTTTCTTTAGAACTAATTGATAGGCGTAGTTAAAATCACGTAACTGCCGGAAAACACGTAGTTGATATTAAAAAGTATCGATTTTTCCTTAATTTTTAAAATAGTTACACATTCTAGCTGATCCTAATAAAGTATTTCAAATAATCAATCAAACTGATAAAAGTTTATAACGATCGGCGTTTGCGTTTATGAATAAATAATTAATCAATTTGAAAAATTGCAAACATTTCTGGAGGACGTCAGAACAATATTTGTAGGATTATTAAAATACATTTGTAGTTCATTGCAAACTCTATCGGCTTAGAAAGTTAAAAAAATAGTGTGGGTAGTTTTTAAGGAATAATTTTTTGATAATGTTTGTATTGATTGGATATTTTGATGTTGAGTAATAGGGCATTAAAATTAAAATTTTCAAAAATTCACAGCGGCCTTAATTTTGAAGATACAGCATTTGAAAAGCAAATCATTTGATTTGTTTTTAGATGCACTACAACGCTATGTATTTAAAATTTTAAAAAAGTGTTTAGAAAAAAATCTCTACCAAAAAAACAGGTCTAATTTTCGGTTCCGGTTCCGATTAACGACCTTGCAAAAAACTACCTGCAACTAAAAAAAAACTACACACTAAATCTTCCTGAAATATAGGAAGACGAACGCACTCACGCACTCACTTTCCTTACTTCAATAGAAGTATGGGAAAGTAAAATGAAAAAAAAAAATTAAAGTTATTAAATTATTAAACGGAGCTTTAGTCAAGCATCTCCACAATCTCAGTCTTCAATTGGCGTAAAGATGCATAGAATATGTCGACGTTTCTGCATAAGTTTATAATATCCAACATTCTGTATAGTGGGGAATTATTTAACTAATTTTTACGAGCAGTGGAAATAGAAAAAGAACAAATCTATGTGGATAAGAAGAAACATTGAATGTTATTAATTGCAGCAATTGCGAAAATTCTACAAAAGAATGTACTATTTTATGGAGGCATAAAGCAGCGCTTACACTTCTTCTTTTCTACTTTCTCATACTTCTACTAAATTAAGAAAGTTATGATTTTATGTAAATCTTTGAATTTCAGATTTTAACGGAAACACGTGTTTTGTGGTCCAAGGAACCTAAAAAAGTGTTTTTTTAAAATGTCTGCCTGCGGGTGGGTGCGTTCGTGCCCTATATTTCCGGAAACCCTAATCCGATTTTTATAAGATTTGGTGGCTAGAAGTTCTGTAGATGCAGGTAGTTCTTTGTCGTTAATCGGAACCGAACCCGGAAACAGAAATTATACCTGTTTTTTGGTATAGTTTATTTTCTAAACACTATTTTATTTTGTGTAGTGCATCTGAAAAATAAAATGCTTTTTTTAAAATGCTGTATCTTCAAAATGAAGAACGCTATGAAATTTTGAAAATTTTAACTTTAATGCCCGATTATTCAAAAACAAAATATCCAATCAATACAAATTGTTATATTATTTGATAGCCCTTAATAAGTATAATCAAGTGATGTAACGATATTTTTGTAAATATGAAAATTGTAAATAAACTAGCGGCTCAAAATTTTAGACATTTTCAAAACAATGCTCCTTAAAAACTGCCCACGCCATTTTTTAAACCTTTCTGAGCCATCGGAGCTTGCTATGAACTACAAATCTATTTTTTTTACTAATCTCCCAAACTTTACTGTGACGCCCTCCAAGAATTTTTGAAAAACGCAAACACCTATTGTTACAAACTTTTATCAGTTTGATAGATTATTTGAAGTACTTTATTAATATCAGCAAACATTTTCAACTATTTTAAAAATTAAGCAAAAAAATACTTTTTAATATCATAAACGCGTATTCCGGCAGTTACGTGATTTTAACTATGCTTATCAATTAATTCTAATTAGAAAAATATGTTTCTTTCTTTGCATAGTTTTGGTAACTCTATATATAAAGTTGTTATAACTATTTTTGACCCGAGGTCGCACCGTACGTAACCAATGCCTTGTGTTTGGAGCGGCTGGAGATGACTAGATGTAAATTTCAATCACTTCTTGACGCGAGAATATTTAAAACGTAGAAGGTATGGAAAAATACCAGCGATTTATTTAGTAGCATCGCGTACGGTCTGGAAGAAAGGTAGTCTTTTATAATATAAATATCTAAGAAGTCTCTTTTGTAGTTTCTCAATTTCGTTTTTGTAGTGATCATAATAACAAGACCAAATAATTGATCCATATTCTAAATAGTACTTAACATGTACGTTGTATAAATAAATAAATAAAGAACGAGGGGTTATTGAAGGCTGCTGAATTCAGTAAAATAAAACCAAGCACCTGATAGAATATCTAACCGCACTGTATTATATGTTGATTAAATGTTAACTTGTCGTCGAACAGAATACCCAAATCCTCCATAAGATATACTCTATGTAGGGTTTCTTCGTCAAATGCGTAACTATATGTAAGTAATTGTTACTTACGGGAATACATCATACAAGAACATTTTTTTAATATTCAAAGCTGATTTTTTTTTGACCATTAACAACGCGGTTCAAATCCTCTTGTAGTTTTAAGCAATAATTAGCGGAGGAGATTGATTTTTACAATTTAAATGGGTCAACAAAAATTTGCCAAACGAGTTTTTAAACACAATCAGACAAAACATTAATTAAAACTAAGAAAAGCAGTGCTCCCAGGTTAGATCCCTGGGGAATACCAGAAGGGGCGTGGTATTGCCAGGAAACACAACGCTACAAACAACATATTGCTTACTTTCATTTTGTTGTTGACTAATGTGAGTTGGGACCTGTATTTAAAACCCTTGAAGATAGATAACAGTTTATAGTAATTTGTATATTTTAAGAAACAAAGTAGAAATTAACAATAAAACTGACAGATTGTGTCGTTGTTATTTGGCACTCAGTGAATATTATAGGTTTACGTTTAACTAAATTATTTATCAAGTTTTTTAATACCAATTCTTAAAAAAATAAATTGCTACATTATAAGGCTTCAGTTTGTATTGTAGCATTCTTTTTCATTTTCTCTTTATATTACTCCAGTTCTTATTTTCTATTTCCTAAATGACCCGACATTTGTTATAAATGTATGTGCATGTGATGTATCAAACTGCGTGTTAACTATGGGAATCTCGTTTATTTAAAGAGATACGACGATGGTTAAATTAGAGAAAAGTTGTAGAACTGTATGCCCATTAATAATCTAAAAAGATATTAGACCTATCTTGCTTAGTTTCTGAAAGAACTGGAAAAAACTGAAATTTTGGATTTTTTGTTATAGCCGAAAACAAAAAATCCAAAATTTCAGTTTTTTTCAGTTCTTTCAGAAACGAAGCAAGATAGGTCTCATATCTTTTTAGATTATTAATGGGCATTAAAGCCACAACAAATTTCTCTTATTTAACCATCGTCGTCTCTCTTCAAATAAGCGAGATCCCCATAGTTAACACGCAATTTGATACATCCTGTATATACCACTTGACTTTAAATCCGATTACTCAGTCACTCGCAAATCACACCAAATCTATATTTTATGACACATCGTCGTGCCTTCCTGGCTTTCCTACAGCTTTGAATTCATTGGTAAAACGTTATTCCAAAACATCCTTCTAATGGTTCAGCTGTACCGCCAGAAATATCCTGGCTTTGATGTAATTAAATGACCTTGAAATACGCTGGTTTTATTTTGCTATTCAGGGACGTTATGTTGGAAAAACTATTTGTTTCTGCCAGGGTTTGATTTTTAAACGAACCGACCTCGTTTACTGGGGGTTTCGTTTGGAACACTATCCATTTTGTAGCACCTTGATTTAATTTCCACAAATAAGACATACATATAGCAATCGGCCTTTACGTCCCACTGCTGGGCACCGGCACTCTTCTCTGCCACATACTCTCCTTAGCGCTACGGTGGAGTACGGGGGACCTACAGTTTAACGTCGAATCCGAACGACTAAATTCTAGAGAAGGTTTCAGGCATTAAGACCCCACGGCTGTCTACACCGGATTGGGGAATGTGAGTGACGGGTTGCGGCATAGATTTTATTGCTGCATGGCTGCGGCGGGGAATCGAACCCTAGACCTTTAGTGGTAGAGGCTGAGCGCCCAACCTCTGAGCTACCGCCACTCGTATATAAGACATACATATATTTTTAATTAACTTCTGGACGTAATCAAAATTATCATAAAAATTTGTTTTTTAAGATTTTAATTTTAGGCATATCAATTCTCGCAACGTATATTATATAAATAATTTTTTAATTTACAGCAACTAACATGAAAATTTCCACAAAAAAATTAAATTCAGCAACAGCTTACGAAAATACGCTGCTGAAGTACATTCGTGTAATCAACAATTTTAATATAAATAAAATGCATTTTTGAACAATATACATTTGAAAAAAAAAGCGAAACAGGTCGCTGGTACTTTTTCATACTTTTAACGTTTTAAATCATCTCCAGCCCAAACAAGCCCGCTGCAGACTCAAGGCGTTGGTTACGTACGGGCGGCGCGCGTTCCTATTACGTAAAAGGCACTAAGATAGTTAATGCATTCACGAAAATAGTTATAACAACTTTATTTATACAGTTATCAAAAATATGCATAGAATAAAAAATGTGTATTTTTATTAGAGCTAATTGATAGCAGTAGTTAAAATCACGTAACTGTCGGAAAAGACGTTGTTGATATTAAAATGTATCGTTTTTTTCTTAATTTTTAAAATAGTTGAAAATGCTTGCTGATCCTTACAAAGTACTTCAAACAGTCTATCGAAGTGATAAAAGTTTATAACGATCGGCGTTTGCGTTTTTGAATAAATATATATTATATTTCAAATTTTTCAAAAATTTCTGGAGGGCGTCAAAGTAAAATTTGGGAGATTAATAAAAAATAAATTTGCAGTTAATTGCAAGCTCTATCGGTTCAGAAAGGTTTAAAAACCTGGTCTGGGTAGTTTTTACAGAATAATTTTGTAAAACGTTCAAAATTTTGAGCCGCTAGTTTATTTAAAATTTTCCTATTTTCCAAAACTATTTGTACATTACTTGATTATACTTAATAAGAGCTATCAAATAATAAAACAATTTATTTTAATTAGATATCTTGTTTTAGAGTAATCGGGCATTGAAGTTAAAATTTTCAACAATTCGTAGCGGCCTTCATTTTGCAGATACAGCATTATTTGAAAAAAGGCATTTGATTTGTCTTTAGATGCACTACAACGTTGTGTACTTAAAATTTCAAAATAGTGTTAAGAAAATAATCAAGAAATAGGTCTAATTTCCGTTTCCGGTTCCGGTTCCAACTAACGACCTTACAAAGAACTACCTGCAACAAAATAATTTCCACACACCAAATCTTATAAAATTTAGTCAAGGGGTTCCGGGGATATAGAGAAACGATAGCACCCAGGCACGCACCCACCCACCGGCAAACAAACAGACATTTTTTTTAAACAATTTTTTTGGGTTCCTTGGACCCCAAAACGCGTTTTACCGTTAAAATCTGAAATTCGAAATTTTGCATGAAATCATAACTTTCCTTACTTCAGTAGAAGTATAGGTACGTAAAAAACGTATGAACCTTAGTTATTGATCTCTAATAAAAGCTTTGATATATTGCAATCAACCATATCGTTCCTTGTAATTTTGGGAAGCGTACACGCACGTAGCAACAAGTTAGCCATCTTTAGCTACTAAATAAAATAATCTGTAACGTCAAACCACAAATCGTTCAATACACACGTTGAACTAACCTTTAGTAAACACCTACACGGTTTATATGGGAATGAATTCAACAGGGATTAAATTACTGCGATTATTTTTACGAAAACTTAATACACCAAAGTCAAACTAAATAAACTGACGTTCTTAAACAAAACACAACTCACTTCTTTTTCTTTCTTTGTATATTACCTTAAATCCCTATTATTTGATGTAAGTTACATTTGTTTTGCACTTCCGGTTTCAACAGAAAAATATCCCAAGTATTTTGTTTCAAAATAAAGAACACCCTCTATATTTTTGTCCTTTTAGAACCAAAATAACACAGTACGACAGTACTTCTTACACACGGTGGGTCAATAAGACCTCGGCGCTCGATATCGCCTTTACTATTTAAAATACATATTTTTGCATATTCTTATTGGTCTTTTGATTGCTTTTCTGAATATGTTTTGTTTTTTAAACTTCATTCCGGAGTTGCAAAAGTTGTTCAACTTTTATCGACAAAATTTGACTTTTGAATACCTAAAAATTAAAATTTGCACAGATTAAAGAAACGTTTTCTGTTAAATATTACTGACGCCCTTGTATTTGTTGAAATGGTGCAAAAATGTCTACCTCTAATGTGTCATAACTCCATTGTTCAAAACAGAACACCCTGCATATTGTTATGTAGTTGGATGCAGCCTTTTGCGGTCTATAAAATTAATTCGCCAATAGTCAAACCTATAGGGGTATAACCAAGAAAAAATCGAATTTTAAGAAGAAAAAAAAAGATAATTTCTGGAAATTCAGATGTCATAAGAATTGCACCTGTTTTTTCTGTTTTTGCGAGAAAACTCTGCAACCATGAAGCAAAGAAATTTAAAATGAAACGGGTAAAATAGTTTTAGTTGAAACTTGTTTATAAGGTGTTCAATAATGTATCCTCTATTTTTTACACACGCAATCTTAGATGGCTAAAAAGACTCGCTAACATTTTTGACAGGCAGTAATGAAATTCTCCTTCATAATATATTCAAGTGTAGTTCGCGGAGTTTGATAAACGTTTTCTTTTGCATCTAAATCACATTCTGTTAGGTCTGGATACCTAGGTGGTGGGTGGGTGCGTTCGTTTCCCTATATCTCCGGAACCCCTTGACCGATTCTTATAGGGATTTGGTGTTTGAAAGTGTTTTAGTTGCCGGTAGTTCTTTGTAAGGTCGTTAATCGAAACCGGAACCGGGAAACGAAAATTGGACTTGTTTTTTTGGTATAGATTTTTTCTAACACTTTTTTAAAATTCTGAATACGCAGCGTTGTAGTGCATCTAAAGACAAATTAAATGTGTGTTTTTCTAAATGCTGCATCATTAAAATTTAGGCCGGTACTAATTTTTGAAAATTATAACTTTAAAGCCCGATTACTCAAAAACAAAATGTTCAATCAATACAAACTATGTTATTATTTGATAGTCCTTAATAAGTATAATAAAGTGACGTAAAAACATTTTTGGAAATTTGAAAATTCTAATTATACTAGCGGCTCAAACTTTTGGACATTTTCAAGAAATTATTCCTTAAAAGCTGCCCGCACCATTTTTTTTTCACTTTTTGATCCGATAGAGCTAGCAATAAACTACAAAATTTGACCTTTACTAGTTTCCCAAATTTCACTCTGACTAAGAATTTTTCGAAAGTTTTGAAATTTATTAATTTTTTATTCCTAAACGCAAACACCGATCGTCATAAACTTTTATCAGTTTAATAGACTATTTAAAGTACTTTATTAGGATTAGCGAGAATTTTCAACTATTTTGAAAATTAAGGAAAAAAACGATATTTTTTAAAATCTACAACGTGTTTTCCGGTAGTTACGTCATTTTAAATACGCCTATCAATTAGCTCTAATAAGAACAAATATTTTTTATTTCTTACAAATTTTTGATAACTGTATAAATAAAGCTGTTATAACTATTTACGTGAACGCATTAAATATCTAGAAGCGCGCGCAGCTCGTAAGTAACCAACGTCGTAAATCAGCAGCGGGCTTGTACCGACTGGAGATGTAAATTTACATCACTTCTTGACGCGAGAATATTTAAAACGTAAAAAGTATGGGAAAGTACCAGCGACCTGTTTCGCCCATTTTTATTTGTAGAGACTATTCGAAAGTATATTAAGCTCTTAACGCTAAATCTAAATCCGTAGAATGTATAGCAGTTTTAAAATGACGGCATTTTAAAATTAGGCTTTTAAATTTTTTCGTTCTTTTCAAAAAAGGACCTTATATATGTCAACAAAAGAGATTTTTCCTATTTCAAATGATGTATCATTTTCATATGCTTGCATAGCAAATAATTCGAAAAAAGCCTTTTTATGTACATCTCTAAAAATTATTTAAAAAAAAAGTTTTTAATGATAAAATTCGTTAATATTATTATCAGTAGTAATCAGTTTTATTTATTATAGTTAAAACTCATTTATAATTTATAATGATAGTATTATGCTATAAATTAGTTCGTAATGCTTATGGCAGGTATTCTACGCTACGAATTATCTTTAAAACAATTGCGAACTAATTTGCAGCATAATATTGTCACTAGAAATAATTGTAACGAATGAATGTTATCCAGGTTAATTAAAATTGATTACTACGGGTAATAATAGTTATGATTTTTATTTTTTAATTATTAATTTTTAAGAATTTTCACAAAAGTAGCTCTTTTCGAAAAATTTGGTATGTAAGCATATGAAACTGATAGATCTTATAAAAGAGAAAAAAATCTCTTTCCGACAGCATGTTTAAAAATTTATTTGAAAAAAAAAATAAAACGAATTAAAATTAAAAAACTTTTAAAATGGCGTATAGAAAAACGACAATACAGAAATTTTGTTATTGACCGGATTAAGCGTTGAACGCTTAAAATATTTTGTAATAAATAACCTTTAAAACCGCATCTCTTAAAATAAGAAAAGTTGTAAGGCTGGGGAGTTGACTCCTTGATAATTTAAAATTTTTGTGGGTGTGGGTGTGGCCCCCGCCTCATCGATATTTTATTTTCTCAATAAATGGTATTGAATTAATTTAAGCGTCTGTAGTGTCATCTTTCCAAATTGAGTATTTTAAAGGTTAAGTGGTAGGTTACTTTATGGTTATAGAATACAGGTCGCTATATTAACCGGAACACTAAATGCATCCCGGAAGCTAAAAAATTCAAAGTCGGTTAAATGAAATAAAAATTTCTCTGTATTAGAGGATAATTTAGTTTCTCCCAAACTACCCAAGGCTTATTAGATATGAGCAAAAAACTGAAAAAGTGGAATTCCTTTAAGGTAAAATATCAGAAGAGAAAAAGTTGTAGATCTATTAAAGCTGTATTAAGAAAATTTACTTTTATGATCGTGCTTCGTTTCCTTTTCGAGATGTAACACACAATGCATTTGTTTTAAATAACGCAAGAAAACACAGTCCTGAAAATATGTTTTCTAGATACAGCTTCAATGTTCAATATTTTAATTTATTGTAAATAAAACAATTCTTAACAGGTTTTTTTTATTTCAGCCTCATACGTTTTTCAACATGTCATGTCATTTTCACAGACAAGATTATTGCTAAAGAAACAACTGACAATTTACTAAAATCGGGCATTTACAAATAAAATTGCTCGCACAGTAATTCAGTTTATATAGGACAAACAATTAGAAATTTTGATATTAGGTACGTACGTACACGTACGTTGTTACAAATATAAATACCCACATAAATCCAAATACGCTAAATACATACTTAAAACACAATAACTTAATGACACCTAGTAACCCTATAAAATGTTCACACTTTTGTGATGACAAACGTAAGTTGAATATACTAGAAGCTTTTGAAATTCACAAACGTCTAAAATCTGTACCTTTATTGAATGAGCATATTGATCTCTGAAATTCACCGTTATTGGACGCTTTGGAATGAGAAATCAAGTCATCTGAACGGAGATATAGAAAACCAAGATCAAGTTATGAAGATTTATTGTTCCTATAGCAACACTGTTTACTTTTAACCTTGCCTCTGAAAATGACATATCAACAAGTCGAAATACCTATGAGGTTTAAACAAAAAAAAATTTGAAATTAAGAATTGTTTTATTTACAATAAATTAAAATAAACTTCAACGAAGTAAAGCTCGAACTTGTAAGTAAAGAGATATTTTACATTAAGAAAATACCACTTTTCAGTTTTTCTCTCATATCTAGTAAACCATGAGTATTATAGGAAAAACGAAATTACTATTTTATTGCTGCCTTAGTTAGGCATCTTTTATCTAATTTAAACGGCATTATAGTTTCCGAGATCCCTACAGTGCCCCCGTATACAGGCTGTTCAGTTAAAAAGTTTCCACTCTTAATATTAAGAGTCTCATCATAAAAGATATTGAGATGCAGTTCGTGGGAGCTTTTTAGGTGTCGAAAAGGACACATTTTTCAGGTATCGATGATGGATAGCAATTCACCCCCTCATCCACAGCCCACTCAACATGTAATTCAACTGAAAAATGTAGTATTTTGGCTCAATAAAAATTAAAATCGGTTAATTCGTTTTCGAGTTAATAATTAAAAAGTATTTTTGTTGTGTTAAAAATGGGAGTCACGTACTTTACCATAAAGTTCAACCAATTTTGTTTTAGTATGACAACAAAATTTTGTAATTGTCTGTCGATTCTGTAGTTATACAGTAGTTGTTCGTTACTTTAAAGATGGTTTACACTTTAAATGAAAGAGTAGAATTAATTTTCAGTTATTGGAGTCGATAATCAATGTGCCCGGAGAACAGCGGCTACTTTCAACCAAAAGCACCCAGATAGAAATGTTTCGCACACATACGTTTTGGAACTTATGAGATATTTTGTAGGAGGAGCTTTATTGAAAATAAGAAGCGTGCATAACTTAAAGTGTTGAACGAAGGAGCGCAAATTTAAGTTTTGTGACAGTTTGTCCTACTAGCTGATTATAGCAGGTTTCTGCTCTGACTGGAATTTCACTCAGTTTGGTATACAAAGTAATGAAATTAAACAAATTTCATCCACAGAAAATGCAAATCTACCAATAATTACATGGTTCGAGAATGCTTGCAAGAAAATGAGTGAAATTGCGAATAATGATCGAAATCTCTCAAAGAATATTTGATTTTTCGACGAGTTCGCATGTTTCTTGAATGGTTTTGACACAACTGTCGCTACTGGAGATGTAAATCCTCATAGTTTTAGCGAGGGACATACTCAAGGGCTAAAAAAAATAAATGTGTGGACAGGTATGTTTGGGGATATTGTTATCGGTTCTTCATTTATAAAAAAAAAATTTACTTAAATATACTGGAAGATGCTGTCGATCGTGAAATCTTTCAACTGGATAAAGACCTTCACTATCAGTAAGATGGAGTCCCTGCTCATTACGTATTACTAGTCCGGCACTCGTTAAATTATAAATTTCTTAATAAGTAGATTGGCAAAAGAGCAGCAATCGAGTGGCCAGCTCGATCTCCAGATCTTACGCGACTAGATTTTTTTGTGGGGATACTTCAAATCTTAGTTTACAAGACGCAACAGAGTGTAGGGCTCTCCACCGAAAAACATTTTAAAAGGTTCGAGTTGAATTTGAAAACAAATTTAGAAAATTTATGGAAACGAGGTGCATTTGTTTAAATACTTGGCTCCCATTTTTAACGCAATAAAAATACTTTTTAATTAATAAATCGAGACTGAATCAATCGATTTTAATTTTCTTTGCGCCAAAATACAACATTTTTCTAGGGCTTTAGTTTGAGGTCACATAAAGGGTAAAGTGCCATTTAAGATTTTAAAGTTGAGTAGGCTGTAGGCGAGGGGGTGAATTGATATCCATCATTAATACCTGAAAATGTGTTTCCCTTGACAAAACGCATCTCAATATCTCTTCGGATTATTTTAATATTACGGGTGGAAACTTTTCAAATGAACAGCCGGTATACTACAGTAAAAATTACAAAATTCTTCGCCCATTGAATGATAACAGGGCGATATCTACAACAGCTTTCTAGTAGATGAATGATGTAAGTGTATTTAAAGAAAATGGGCGATACAGGTCGCTGGTACTTTCCCATACTTTTTACGTTAAATATTATCGCGTTAATAAGTGACTGAATAACGCTGTTTTAACAAAAATTAGTAAGGCCGCAGCGGGAATTTGAACTTGCTATATAGCCTGTGCAATGAGCTTCCGTACCGTAACTGTACGCATAGTAGCAGCGACTAAACTGCACGAAAGCAAAGTAAGCCTACGGCTAATTATAAATTCCGCTTCGGATGTCGGATCAAAAATTGCTATAATAGCTTTATTTAATCAGTTATCAAATTTATGTTAAAACAACATAACTTCCGGAATACGCGTTGCTGATAATAAAAGTACTGTTTTTTTTTTAATTTTTGTAATTGTTACAAATTCTTGTCAATCTTAATAAACAACTTCAAACAAGCTACTGACCTGTTTATAACGATTAACGTTTTGCGTTTTTGAATGAATATTTTGTTTTTGAGTAATCGCATTAAAGTCAAAATTTTCAAAAATTTGTAGCCGCCTTAATTTTAAAGTTACAGCATTCGGAAAAAACTGTTTGATTTGCCTTCAGATTCACCACAACGCTATGTTTTTAAAATTTCAAAAAACTGTTTACAAAAAAATCTATTTTAAAAAAAAACATATCCAATTTCCGGTTCCAGTTCCGGTTAAAAACCTTACAGTGCACTACCTGCAAGTAAAACACTTCCACATACCAAATCTTATAAAAATCGAGCGAGGGGTTCCGGAGATATAAGCGTGCGAAGGCACCCACCAGCACACTCACGCACCCACAAATAGACAGACATTTTTTTTAAACCACTCATTTGGGTTCCTTGGACCCCAAACCGCGGATTTTCGTTAAAATCTGAAATTCGAAAATTTGCATGAAATCATAACTTTCCATACTTCAGTAGAAGCAATGGAAAATTAAAAATGTATAAGAATATATAAAGCACATTACACAACATGTAACAACAAATTTTTCCTGACACAATAATAAATTGAGATGACCTAAACCTAACTTACACCAAATAGTCGAAACAAATTCTACAAACAAAATTCAGCATTTCGTTCATTTTGCTGTACCACAAAATTTTTTGCTGGTTGCAGAGGTTTTCTTTTGAACAAATAGAAGCTATCTCAGTTGTCCTTAAAGCTCCACTTTCCCCAGGGCAGAAACTCAAACACTAATGTTTCCTGTTATCACTCTTCTCCCCTGATTCGCCACTTTAGCTTTTCTGCATCAGTTCTTAGAAATGTTTGTCTTTTAAATTAATAATTATTCAGCTGCCGTTTTCTCACTAAATTGCTAAGTAATAGTTGGACAATCGATGCAGTAAACAGTATTGCAATCAGTTATAGAGTATTAATTTTAATTGAACGTTTAAGCAAACAAGTCACGGTCGCCTATTAATAACGAGAATGGAAAATTAAACCGGTTTAATGTTCCAAAAAAATAACCGATGAAAAATAATAGCCTTACTTCATAAAGTGTACTAGAGGATGCTACCCATATTTTTAGAAATTATAGGTAGGTATAACAAAATATTTCGTCAGAGTCTATTGTCTAAAATAATGTGAGCAGACAAAGTTTAAGGAACGCTGCAAAACATGTCTCCGATTGTCTTAGCAGTAATAAGGCAGATTTTTCTTAAAATTATCTATAAAAAATAAATTACAAGTTTATTTATACGTTCCAACTTTACTTCGTTGAAGTTCATTTTAATTTAATGTAAATAAAACAATTCTTAACTTCAACAGGTTTTATGTTTTAGCCTTATACGTATTTCAACGTGTTTACACGTCATTATCAAAGACAAGATTAACAGTAAACAGTTGGTGTTGCTATAGAAACAATTAATCTTTATAACTTGATCTTGGTTTTCTATATCTGCGGTCCAGATGACTTGATTTCTCATTTCAAAACGTCCAATAACGGTGAATTTAAGAGATCAATTTGTTCATTTATTAAAGGTACACATTTTAAATGTTTATGAATTTCAAATGCTTCTAGTATATCCAACGTTTATCATTACAAAAGTGTAAACATTTTATATTGTTAATAGACATCATTAAATAATTGTGTTCTAATAAGTGGTTAGCTTAATTGGATTTATGGGGGTGTTTATATTTGTAACAACGTGCGTGTTCTTTGTACCTAATAATTTCTACTTGTTTGTCCTATATAAACCTAATTACAGTGCGAGCAATTTTATTTGTAGATGCCTGATTTCAGGAAATTGTCTGTTTTTCTCTGACATTAAACAAAGTGTTTAAAATGTTTTTTTGTTGTTTTAAAAGGTATTTTACATTATATTGTTTTGTTTATAATTTTGACATTTTTTCTGATTTATTACCAACATATGGAATTGACGCTTATTTTATTTTATCTGATGAAGTAGTTGGATAAATTTTCTGAATAGCTAATTTATATTTTTTCTCTTTAATTAGTGTGTCAATAAGTTGAGTATTATAAATAAATTAGCAGCATACAGGTCCATGATACATAGAACTTTAAAAAATATAAATTAGCTATTCAGAAAATTTATCCATACTTCATCAAAATAAAATAAAATACGCGTCAATTCCATATGTTGGCAATAAATCAGAAAAAAATGCCAAAACTATAAACAAAACAAATAAATGTAAAATAACTTTTACAACAACAACAAAAAAACACTTTGTTTAATGCTAAAGAAAAACCAAACAATTTACTAAAATTAGACATCTATAAATTAAATTGCTCGCACTGCAATTCGATTTATATAGGACAAACAATTAGAAATTTGATATTAGGTATAAGGAACACGTACGTTGTTACAAGTATAAACACCCCCATAAATACAATTAAGCTAAACACTTATTACAACACAATTATTCAATGACATCTAATAACAACACAAAGTGTTTACACTTTTGTGAAGTTGTAAATACTAGAAGCATTTAAAATTCAGAAACATTTAAAATCTGTACCTTTAATAAATGAACAAATTGATTTCTTAAATTCACCGTTATTGGACGTTTTGGAATGAGTAATCAAGTCATCTGGACGCAAGTATAGAAAAGCAAGATCAAGTTATGAAGATTTATTGTTCCTATAGCAACACCAACTGTTTACTTTTAATCTTGCCTTTGATAATGACGTGTAAACACGTTGAAAAATACATATAAGGCTAAAATACAAAACTCGTTAAAGTTAAGAATTGTTTTATTTACAATAAATTAAATATAAAGTTACTCTTCCAAGTGTAGTACAACACAACAGTACTTTTAACTAATTCAGTCATTTACATTAATCATAGCTTTTTACATTCTCAGTTTTTCAAAGGGTAGAATATACAGAGTTGGGCAAAAGTACGGAACAATGCAAATATCTTTAATACAGCAACCGTGATTTTGACAAAATTTTCTACATGAAGGTTCCGATATACGGCGGATACAATGAAGGTATTGGAGGTTTAAAAGGACTTTCGGTTTAGCCGGAAATGATATCAACTTTTTTATTTTAAATAGAACACCCTGTATATTTTTTGAAATATCGACAGAACATTTTTTTGCGAGTTCAACGATATAAGGTTCATGTCTTTATTTTCAATAATTCTAGAGGTGTTGAACAATAATGTTTCGTAATTGTTACCTAGCAGCTCATGAAAACAAAAGAATGTGAGAAGCTTAAACAGTTTTGTTTCGTGTTGTGTTGTTTTGATGTTCGATATATTGAGCAGGTGTCGTTGCAATAATCAATTAATTAACCAAATTAATTAAAACTGCTGAATTTAACATCAGAAATGGTTCAATTAACAGAAAGAGAACGAATTCAAATTTTAATTATGGTTGGGTTTGGTGAGCGTCGTAAAACTCAGCAAGAAGTTTGTACTTTATTTAACAAATCTGCAATACTTATGTTAATTGATCCATTTCTGATGTTAAATTTAGCAGTTTTAATTAATTTGGTTAATTAATTGATTATTGCAACGACACCTGCTCAATATATCGAACAACAAAACACCACAACACGAACCAAGCATATTTGACAACATTCCATAACTGTTTATGCTTCTCACATTCTTTTGTTTCCATGAGCTGCTAGATAACGATTATGAAACATTATTGTTCAATATCTCTAGAATTAATGAAAATAAAAGTATAAAACCTTATATCACTGCACTCGCAAAAAGGGTTTTATGGATATATCAAAAAATATACAAGATGTTCCATTTAAAATAAAAAGGTTGATATCATTTCCTGCTGAACCGGAAGTCGTTTTAAACCGCCAATACCTTCATTGTATCCGCCGTATATCGGAACCTTCATGTAGAAAATTTTGTCAAAATGCCGGTTGCCGTATTAAAGATATTTGCATTGTTCCGTACTTTTGCCCAACCCTGTATAAGCGTCGAAAGAAAATTCTTCTTCTGCTTACATTTAGTTTACAAAATTACATACTTTAATTAAAGACACTGAAAATGTATCCATAATTTATGAAAGTCCCAAATTGCTTTAGGACAGTTGCAAATTGTAGCTTAGCGTGTCGAAATTAATTTATACCAATACTTACAATACATCATAAACTAGATACGTTTAGCTCTGTGATGCTTTTGTTCTAAACCAACACGTCTGTATTAATGATAAACGATCTCTATTATGTCTCTATACATCCCCACAAATACTGTAACGTAGAAGTTACATATTCAAAGAGTCGTTGCAAAGACATGAATTCCCAACAGAACTGAGAAACTATCTCCTATATTATTTACAAACCATACGAAACACGATTTCTGTCTTAAAGGCTGTCTTAGGCTTGATCTGCAGGATTAATTAATGTTATAATAAGGGAAACTCGAAACTCCGATGTGTAAAGTCCCATGTTACATTGAACTGGTATTAACTACGATAGTAATACACAATCTACATTTGAGTAATTTTGTAATGGCAGATTAAATATTCTCATTAAATTTCCGGTGATGTATGTATATTATTTAATGGACTCATTTTAATTAATGAAGCTCAACGAAGGTAATATAAAAAAATAATTTCAGTAACGAAATAACTTCGATGTGATTGTTTAATAAATTATTTACCTCGAAAACAAATCATGTTAATCAAAAGTATTGATTTTATATTAAGCAGATTGTCATGAACTTTATACCAAATAGAAGGTTTGTTTAAATTATAAAAGTATCTATTTCGTTTACGCACTTTAATATCTTTTTAGCACCAGTGGCGCCCTATTAGGCAGAGTAGGCATAATTTTTCAAATGAAAAACTCCAAATTCAAAGTTTTAATAAAAAAAAAACATTTGCATACAGTTTTCACTTTTCAAAATTGGGCGCTAAATAAATAGACCGTTGCCTTTAAACACTGTATTGCATACGCGAAGACAAGCTTTTTTGATCCCAGTGATTTTCAGCCACAAAACAATCAACCAATTTGTTATTCTTAATACGTCTGCATGCACGTTGGTAAACGAATGCAATCGTCAAATGCAATGTCAGCGATGTCAGGATGCAGTAACTATCGAATAGGCGCGCCTATTCCTGTAGTTCAGCGTTGCCAGATCTGGCGAAAAATCACCAAATCTGATGATTTTAAAAAACGATCTGGTAATTGGTAAAAACTTGTGCAAAAACGGAAAAGTCTAGTGATTTTTCAATCAGTGCAAAAAATTTTATTAATCACATTTTCATACTTCAATAATAAAAATTTAAAAAATGTGTTTATTTATTATAACCCAATAATTTAATTATTTCAAAATTGGCGCCATTTGTTAAACCGCCAACTGTTACGACTACCGGGATAAGAACCCCAGCAGTTGTGCATTTACAAATAGGCGCAATAAAAACTAGCTCAGCGTTTACAAATCCATTAGTGGTGGATTACTGCACAGGCGCACAAGACGCTCATCTGAGCAGTGCAGGGGTCTCAAAACAAATAAAAGAAAAAACTAAATTTTTTATTTTCAAAATTTTTATAGTTAGTTACTTGAAGCAAACTATAATGTACTGTTTGTACCGAGCAGCGGCATACGTCTACGGTCTACGCAAACAAGAGAGCATGCGCTTGGCCTAGTACAGTGTTAAACATCCTGTCAGGGCTCGCCACGCTTATAATGCATTGGTGAGACAATACAGTGCCGCAGACCATTAATATATTTGTACATTTTTAAAATTATTAGTAGGCCTGAAACCTACAATGACCTTAATCCGCCACTGGGGAATCCAGGATTGTTTTGATACTGTTATAATTCGGTAATTCCTCCAAATAATAACCCGCTGGACGTATTACAAGTACAACAGCCATGAGTAGCCAAATCTGCAGATTTATACTAAATTTTGCTTTTAGAGTCTTATTGAGGCATTGGTCCTTACCATTACACAATAGTCGTTCACCAACGCACCTATTATTTGCACGTTTCTTAATCAGAAGACGTAAATAAAACACATAATTCTAATAAAACTTGTGCTTTTGATAAAACTATGTATTTTTTTCTATTGTTAATTTCACTGCAAGGGGTGGGAAGCTATACTGAAAACATTTGGTGAAATGGAAATTTTTTTATCTGATAGATGAAATTTAAATTTTTGACTTGGCAAAACTGCTATAGTTTTTATTTGTATATCAGTCAGCTGCAATCAGATGCAGCGTGCAGGATCGGTTATATGACACCAAATAAGTTTGTATTGATACGTAGTTTGCACCTTTGTAGCGAAGATGGAAAATCTCGTGGACCAACTTTTAACTTTGTTGTTTGTTGATATTTGATACGGATAGCGAGCTTAATTTTTGAAATAAGAAATTTTTAGTTTTTTAAATTTAATTTCAAATTATTTGCGCATTTATCATTGCCTACCCAAATTTTGAACCTACGGAACGCCACTGTTTAGCTCTAATACGCAGTAATTACATAAAAATGTGTCTAATTAAATTCTACTGGAAAACCCTTTTTGTTCATTTCTCTGACGATCAGCAAAAATTGTAATCAAGTTTAAATATATGCAAAAAAAAAATTTGGAAGGCAGGAAGTACACAAAAAGAAAAATACGTTGGTACTTTGCCAGATTTCAGGGAGCATCCCTGCAGTAGGTTTTCAGTTCGTTAACCCAGACATGATATGGCATTACAAAAAGAGAACTATGCGTCACTAAGCACAGTTAATGTAATAACTAACAGTACTAAAATATTTATTAAAGTTAAGTAATCACCGAAAATCTAAATGTAGCTTATTAGGTAATTATCATTAGATTAGGTTTACATTAGTTCCAACTTTCCATATAAATGTACCAACTTAGTTTATATTTATATTATTCATTTTAATGGCTTAGAAATGTTGTCTTTTTACTCTGTTATATCACCATAATGAAAGTATAGTATAATAAAGCAATTGTCGCGGTCTACGACGTTTAAACACGGCCTATTCAACGCGACCGTTTGAACGTGGCCGTCTGGACGCGGGGACGTTTGAATGCAGGAACGTTTTAACGCAAGCAGGGATTCTGCCAATATACAGGATCTACATTTAAAACAACTTACTGTATAATATACAGCTACTTCTTTATTTACTAAAATTAAAGTTTCGAATTTTGTAGAATAATTAAACATTTAAACTCTAATTAAAGGGTCTCTATGCATCTAGATTGTATTTTTTATTTATTTATTTATTAGCTGAAAATGCTTTAAGCTACCAAATAGGATTTAAATATAAAAATAATCACACAAAGAACATGCTCATGAACATCAATATTTGTGTCATTGCGTTTAAACGTCCTCACGTCCAAACGTCCTTGCGTTCAAACGTCTCGCGTCCAAACGTTGCTGCGTTCAAGAGTCCCCGCGTTCAAACGGTCGCGTTCAAACGTCCCATTTCGCGTCGTATTGCGTCGTGTTTAAATATCAAAAACATTCAATATATGTTCTGTCATGTGCTACTGATTAATGATAACTGAGAATAACGGACAGAGCACTTTGCCTGGACTTACCATGCTTTAAAAATGGTTATTTATCGTAGTTTCAAAAGTACTTTTGTATCAACATTTTATGCGCCAACAGTGACTATAAAGCTGTGGCTCCATTGAAGAAACATAAAGCAACTTTTGTGTTGCTTAGTGTTGATCGATGTTTCGCATTTGACAAATTGTTAATCAACATTGTTAAACAAACTGTATCCATTTTGAAAACGTTGTTGTATTATGTTGCTCAGTGGCGTTTTCTCCATTGGGTCAAATGGTCATTGACTTCCCAATGAAATAATAAAAAATAAATAATTACTTTGTGTTTAAGTACATAACATATTATAAACTATAATATTTAAATAATACTGTATAGTTAACTTTTGTATGAGATTTCTATGCGAGAACGTTTATTAAAGAGCTGCCGCATGAACCGAAAACGTTTGAATGTTTGAGTATTTCGCGCGCATTAAACGAATCTATGCGAGGGTCATTTGGCTGTCAGTCCCCAATTCAGCTATACGCCACGAATAAAGCCGTCGGATTAAAAGGCCTTCAACTGAATAAGAGTGAAATAGAAAGCTCATTGCAGTAAAATTCATATTACACAAGCTAAAAGAGGATAGAAGTATCTGCGTATTAAAGCTGTCAGCTGTCCGTGATAAGCGCATGCCAATAGCCGCCAAATTTGCGGGATTCGCACGTACACGACGTAGTAGTGTGAAAACAGTTGTTGGTTGTGTAATCATAATTTAGTAGTGTTGTACGATGTCCGTGCAACATAATTTTGGATTGTGAATGGCATGTAAGAAAATGCTTTCACTTGTTTCCACAGTCTTCTATTTTGTGATAATTCATTGTGTGACATTGACTGCAAACATTTAAAAACTAAAATGCAAACACATTTTTTATCGGTAAACCACATGAAAAATTTTGTGCAACTTGAGACACTACCAATGTGGGTATTAATTTACAATAATTTTATTAGAAAGTGCTTATCAAAAGTCTATTAAAGACATCAATGAAAATGTTCGTAAAAAAACATCATTTTGCTAACGTAGAGGATGAGTTTGAAATATAAGGCTACCTAAAACGTGGGTAAGAACAAATTTTTACAAAAACTACTTTAAAATGCCTTCCAGTACACCACACCACGAGCCGCCACTGTTGTATTCTGTATATACTACCTAAAATTTTTAATTTAATAGATGTTTTTAAGGATGCATATTTCAGCTTTAAATACACTGCTGGGATGTAGGTAATTTTCTACATAAATTAGGTAATATTGCACTTAAATTGCTGCGAAACATTATGAACGTTAAAACTATGCTTTGCCTCTAAAGAATTTAAAATACAAACACCTGGACACGGTAAAATATAGCACTGGTGTAATGCAGAATTAATATACGGCTTGCTAAATAAACCTTTTCAAATAATCTTTTGATTAATGCGTTGTTTCGTTGCCAGAAACAAACGTAAATTCGAAATCATAATCTACACAATGGGTTTTCTTTTCAGGTTGTGTTGAATGTAATCCAAAAATAAAACTGTCAAGTTTTGAAAGAATGCTTGTGTTTAGTTGAAAGGCAATCTGCTTTTTATTCGCCTTGGTTTGAGTTGATTGTGCGCCATTGTGTTTCATATTTTTTGACACAAAAAGGCATTCGTCAATTTTCGCGAACAAAATTATTTATATTACTTCTGAAACTAAATTATGATTAATCGTAGCCAAAACTACTCTTGAAAATAAACTTAAATTTCACACAAATTGTATCTTAAAATTCCACAAACTTTACTAAAACCCTTTTAGTGTATAAAGTGAATACTTGTGAACCAGAAGTTATATCAATGGCTTAACGGTAGACCGAAACGAGCACCGCATGTTAAGTACATTTTCAATTAAGCTTCGTTTTTCCAATTTCCAGAGGTACCATAAAATCAAAGAAGTAAGCTGTAAAATAATAAATTAAAAACCACTTAAATATTTGTTTTGTTTTTTATTGTTCACTTTACTGTAATGGAATGATAACTCCTAGGATACGAAGTATGTAAACATGTCCATAACAACCTGGGCGTAATGAGAGGACGTAATGAATTCATTACGCCCTCAAAAAATTTATTTTGGTAAAAACAACTAGTACAACTTGTAATACAGAGAATTAAGCTGATTTGCCAAAATAAAAATTACAGTTTGCAAATTTTCTTGTACACATTTTGGTAGCGTATTAATAATTGCAATTCAAAAACAAATTTGACAATTATAAGTAAGCAATCTGTTTTTGTTTCATAGGCTACCAGATATTGTATATATGTAGGTAAAGCGGACACAAAGATGCCAATTCTTTGTTTTCTTTTTAAAGAACAAAGTGAACAATAAAATCTTGTATGCACCACGGCGTCACCGAATGATTACGCCCATCGAACGATATCCGTCTCTCGGGCTAAAGCCCTCGAGCTGGATTTCATCGTTCTCCGGGCGTAATCATCGTAGTAACGCCCTTGGTGCATAAATAGCTATTTCGTGGGCAGGTTTTGAAGAAAATTAATTAATAATTACACATATAGTACAGGGTGTTCCTTTACATGGTGATATTTGAAAATGATTTTAAGTGAAAAAATTCCTATAAACATATGTCCTAAATACTTCGTTTTCGAATTACAGGTTGATAAATTTTAATTTTTTTTTGTATTTTTTTAATTTACCTTGCTGTTTTTGTAATAATTGGTTCAAACGTAGTACACAGCTAATTTTTTGTAATATCTATAAAAGAACATTACCAACATTCGGAACAATGTACAGGGTGATACGGTTTTTGGGTTACGATCCCTTTTACCCTGCCAAACATGAAAACGTCCTTGCTGTATTGTATTGAAGTTATTAATTATAATTTAGTACCTAGTCAATTTTCTTATTACCAATAGAAAAACTGCAAAAATGTTCTGAATGAAATACTATACGTAGTATTATTCTGATGGCAATCCATTTAACCTTACCAACCTATTTTTTGCGACGCCACTGACTATTTTGCACTAGAAAATCGATCTTCTTATTTCATTCTGTGAAGATGTTAATAAAATATTTGGGATCATAGACATAATGGGTATTCGAGTACAAATCCAGCCAATCAAAAAATCCAAGCTGGTACCGCAATGTAAAAGATGCCAAGCATACGGACACACAGAAGGCTATTCTGCCAAAGAGCCACGGTGTGTCCGATGCACTGGCAAACATATTACAAAGGAGTGCACGAAACCTAAAGATGCGCAACCTAGGTGCGTCCACTGTAGAGAAGTACATCCTGCAAACTACCGAGGATGTAAGGTGGCCAAAGAAATGCAAAAGATAAAAAATCAACAGATGAAAAAGCCGAGCTTGCCAAATCAACCAATAAGAGTAAGACAACAGGCTAACGACACTAGACAGGAGACACAAAATGCAGCTAAGATCCAGATTCCAAGAACTAATACACAAAAAATAACAGGCACAATAAATACTAATAAAACCATACAGAACAAAAATCACCAAAATACGTCCACTGAACAAACCCCGCAGCTGATTTTGGACAAATTAAACAAATTTGCCGAACGTCTAATCCAATTAGAACAAAACGCTAAAGGACCTATTCCCAAGCAGAAAAATGGCTAACCATCTTAGAATTATGGAATGGTATGCCAATGGACTGCTAAACCACGAACAAAAATTGCAAGCAGTCCTTGACATAGATAGCGTTGATGTGTGTCTAATAGCTGAAACACATTTCACAAATCAATCATTTATAAAATTTAAAGGGTATAAAGTATATCACACAATACATCCTGACAACGATGCCGAAGGAGGCAGCGCCGTAATTATCAAAGATAATATCTTACACCACGTAGAATTAGAATATAGCAACTGCGGTAAGCATTAAAACCAAAAACTACGAAGTGATAGTATCAGCAATTTATTGCCCATCCAAACATAAACTAAAGAAAGATCTATATCTAGATTTTCTAAGAACCCAAGGTAATAGGTTTATTATAGGCGGTGGTTTCAATGCGAAAAACACTCAATGGGGCTCTAGATTAATTACCACCAAAGGAAGAGAGCTTTTAGAGGCAATCAGAGAACATGGATGTGAATCCTTATCTACAGGGAAGCCCACTTACTGGCCAACCGATCTAACTAAGATACCGGATCTTATAGACTTCTTTATTGTACGAAATAGATCTGCAAATTTCGTGCAGATAGAAGAAGGCTGGGATATAAATTCTGATCATTCGCCAATTATCCTAACACTCAGTGAAAATGTTATCAAAAGAGAAAAGAATCCTACACTAGTTAACAGACAGATAGATTGGGAAAGCTTCAAACAAAACCTTGAGGAAAAAATCGATCTTTTAGTCCCCTTGAGAAATGAACAACAGCTAGACAAAGAAGTCGAGATATTTATAAAACATATCCAACTTGCGGCATGGGATAACACTCCTAATATTAGAAGAAGAATAACAGGAAGCAATTACCCAAAAGAAATTAGGGACCTCATCACACTCAAAAGAAGATTAAGACGCAAATGGCAGCAAACCAGAGCTCCACAAGATAAAACAAACTTGAATAACGCTAGTCAACAGCTAAAAAGAGAAATTCAACGGAGTAAAAATGAAACGATTAGTGCTTACCTCAAAGAACTAACGGATGATAGTAGCACCGATTATTCTCTCTGGAAAGCCACTAAAAGGCTGAAAAAACCTATAATGCAAACCCCCCAAATAAGATAAGAAGATAACAAATGGGCAAAAAAAGTGAACAAAAAGCTAATAGGTTTGCAAACCATCTAGAAAAAATATTCCAGCCGAATGAAGAAAAAGAGGATATCGCAGACTTGGCAATACCTATACAGGAAGAAGTAGAGATCAGACAGACATCACCCAAAGAAGTAATTTCTGAGATTAAAGAAAATATTAACCCGAAAAAAGCCCCAGGATTTGATCTAATTACCGGAGAAGTGCTAAAACAACTTCCGAGGAAAGCCATAGTTAAACTGATCCACCCTATAAACGCTGCTTGCAGGTTAAAGTATGTGCCTAGGTTGTGGAAAGTTGCAGAGGTCATAATGATCCTTAAAACCGGTAAAACTCCCCATGAAGTGACGTCATATAGACTTATTTCCCTATTGCCTGTGATATCCAAACTATTCGAAAAATTACTATTAAAAAGGTTGAAACCTATCATAGAAGAAAAAGATCTAATCCCACCCCATCAATTTAGATTTAGGGAAAAACATTCCACAATTGATCAGGTGCATAGAATAACTAATATTATAGAAAAATCGATAGAAGAAAAGAAAGTCTGCGCTACAATCTTCCTGGATGTAGCGCAGACATTCGACGAAGTTGGCATGAAGGTTTGAACTACAAGATGAAGCTGTCCCTGCCAAAACAACATTCCGAAATCCTAGAGTCCTATATATGCGACAGACATTTTAGAATTAAATAAGAAGAAGCGTATTCAGAAATAAAAGAAATCAAGGCAGAGGTACCACAAGGTAGTGTATTAGGTCCAGTCCTATACCTATTATACACCTGTTATATGCCTAACTTAGAAAATGTCACCATAGCCACTTTTGCTCATGATACTGCCGTTTTAGCAGTGGGAAATAGCAACGAAGAGGCCACAGAGAAATTACAGAGTGCTATAAATCAAATCAACAATTGGACAAAAATATGGAGAATCAAACTGAATGAATCCAAATCGATACATGTAAATTTTACAAACAAGGTTAATCAATATATACCAGTCTACACAAATAACAAGCAAGTACCATACTCGAACACAGCGAAGTACTTGGGTATAACGCTAGACGCAAAGCTACGTTGGAAAGCTCATGTAAAAAAAGAAAAGAGAAGAACTTGGCATTAAATACAGAAATATGTACTGGCTGATTGGTAGAAATTCCACTCTGTCACTACATAACAAGCTCTTAATATACAAGCAGATACTCAGACCTGTATGGACTTATGGTATCCAGCTATGGGGCTGTGCCAAACAGAGCAACGTCGGGATAATCCAGAGATTCCATAACAAAGTACTGGTGCTCCTTGGTATGTCAGAAACAGCGACCTCCATCGGAAATGGAGACTGTGGACCAAACAATGAAGAAATTCGCCAAGAGTCACGAAGAACGACTCCACCAACATGTCAACGTCGAGGCAATCCAGCTCCTTGACAACACAGGGCTAGTAAGAAGACTCAAAAGAACTAAACCATTTGAGTTGGTGCAGTGATAGTGTAAAAGCAGAGATTAGTGCTAGTGTACACGTTAAAACTGTGTAATTAAGTTGTCAGAACCTAAGGAACGCTGATGATATGCCTTAGATTTCTCAAACCTTAGTAATTTAAGTTAGATTTAAATTGCTCATTGGTCATCATGACCAAATTGTAATAATTTTATAGATAAAAAAAAATTTCATTCTGAAACTTCTTGATGCTTGAAATTTTTTTTAAATGCTTTTCCGTTCCGTTTCCGTTTCCTACAATGTACAGGGTGATATTGTTTTTGGGTTACGACCCCTTTTACCCTGTCAAACATGAAAACGTCTTTGTTTCTGTATTGTATTGGAGTTTTAATTATAATTTAATGCCTAGTCAGTTTTCTTGTTACCAATAGAAATATTGCAAAGATGTTCTGGATGAAATACTACGTAGTATTTTTCTGATTGCAATCCATATAACCTTACCGACCTATTTTTTGCGACGCCACTGACTATTTTGTACTAGATAATCGATCTTCTCATTTCATTTTGAAACTTCTTGATGCTTTAAATTTTTTTTAATGTTCTTCGCGTTCAGCAGTTATTTGACAAAATAGCCAATTAAGCATATCGATCTAAAAGACTCGGAAAGTGTATGCCCCCTTGGACATTTTGTCAAATAATTTAAACGGTACAAGATATCCAAAAAATGAAAGAGACCAAAAAGATTCAAAATATAACGAAAAATCCGATTTTTTAATGAAAGATGGGGTCGTTGGAAACAAAATTTAGAAGGGTAATCCTAAAAAACATATCACCCTGTACAAGGTTCCAAATGTTGGTAATGTTCTTTCATAGATATTACAAAAAGTTGGCTGGGTACCAAATTTCAGTCAATTATCACAGAAAGTGTGAGGTGAATTAAAATAATTTAAAAAAATTAACAATATCACCCTGTATCGCGAAAACGAAGCGTTTTAGAACATATGTTTATCAAAACTTTTTTACTTAAAATTAGCTAAAGCATCACATCTTCAAATATCAGCATGCAATTAAGAAACACCTTGTATACAGGTTCGGGAATAAGTTTAAAAACATGATTGGCGTAAATTTTCGTGTTACCCAAAAATGTCTGTAATAAAATATTTTTCGGCAAATTAATAAAAAAAATATTTATTTAGAAAACGCAAAAAGGCGTTTCTTATAGGTAGGCCATAAACTCCCAACAGCTTGCCACAAATGCAGCCCTGCTGTTTAAAAAATCAAGCCATTTATGAAACATTATTGTATTGATCCAACTTGTAGCAAAACGAAACTTTTACCTGAAAATAAACAAAATAATACAGGCATTTTTCATTTGAAAGAAAATAAAGTAAGTTAGACATACTAATTGGAAACAACTGCCTAATTATAAAAAAATGTTTATTTAGACATGCATTACGCGCGCTGCTGTGGTTATTATATATATTTTTATTATTATTATCATCTAACATCTATCTAGACAATAAATTCGAATCCCTTCTATCTATATCACTTTTTACTGCCGCCTGGCCCCTGCTTCTAGAATCCGCATCAATACGCGTCAATTGTATAAGGCGCGTATTCGCATGTAGCGCTGCCAACCGGACAGTACAGTTTTCAACAAATTTCGTTTAGATTAATTCGTAAAATATGCTGGTAAATTTTTTTTACGTAATAGTTTATTTCGTGTCTTACCCCCTTGCCGCCCCAACTCTGTTTTTAATTTATTTTTTAAGGTATTCACCAAGCGCGTATAAAAGTGACATAATTTATTTTAATAACAGAATTATTATAGAACTAAAAAAAGCATTGCAAAAGCACATATTAAAGTTTAAGAATCAAAGTTATATTTCAGGTTAAATGCGGTCTGAAATAATTCACAAAGGTGTCATAAAAAATATATTCTTCGTATGTGACATATCAGTGGTCTGTCTCCACACTAAAGATATTAAAAATGAAATTTGAACAAAAATCAAAATTTTATCTTGTATGCTCACGAAGACCTTTATCAATGACATTTCAAAAAATGCACAGATGAAAAATAAAAAAATTTTAAATTTGGTAGAACCCTACACAAATTCACAATTATATTGTAGAAATGATTATTTTCTCAGACTTCAAAATATTCTATTGTTTAGTTAACTGTCCACAAATATTATTTTTATTAAAAAAAAAAGTTCTTCAATTCTCTCGCTAAGGAAAATGAAGTATTAGTTATTATTTTATTTTCACTTACTACTAAATTCTCAAATAAAGTTTCAGACAATATCCGACATTACAGTTATAAAGTTTTATTTTTTCCATTTTTTCCATATTTTTCCATACAATCTGTATGAAAATAGAGAATATATGTCTCAAACATAAGGTATTCTATATTGTTAAAATATATGCAAATCTTATAATTATATTCATAGTCAATATTTAATCCCATAATGTTTACAAAAGAAATATTTGCATTTGCTCACAACTTTTTATAGTTGTATTATTTTCATGTTTTAAAAGCTTCTTGTTTAACTAAATTAATAGATTATTTATTTAACTCCAAAAACTGAACAAACACTGAACGAGAGGTCGATATTTTCTAAAAAGAAAACAAAATAGTTTGTAAGTACATTATACGTTAATTAATAATAATTTTTTTTCACTACCGGCAATGTAAGTATGCCATACATCCTTGGCTAGAGATATAATAAGTGGCTTATAACATTTGTTTATTTAGTTACACTTGACTACAAAACTTAATAGTGTCACTTACAGTAATAATAATACAGATTTATAGCAACAGGCATAGCTAACTACTGCCGAAATACAAATATTTGAAACAAAATTCTGATCATAGTTCTGATAACAGATGTCAAATTTTACAAATATTTTCTTATTATTTTAAGCTAATTGTTGCCGGTAGTGGGAAAAATCTAATAAGCAACACTTAGTGTGAGGATATAACGTTCTCGGAAGATAATATAAACCTCGGCTTCGCCTCGGTTTATATTCACCTTCATCCGATGTTAATACGTCTTTACATTCCTTCTAGCTTTAATACTTATTAATAGTATTACAACAATATCGCCCACATTAAATGCAGTTATTCAAAAAATATACAAAGTATTTCTGCGACCACTACTGCAGTCGATTTGAAAACGCATTAAAAATCTGAAGTAAACGGGTTCTGAATATGAAAGCAGATCATTAAAAAGTAAGTTTAATGTCGTGTCTTTCGAAACATTTTAGCTTCGCTTGAAATTTTAATTACATGAAAAAGGTTTGCCATTTTGGCATGATTTAATGATGACGCAAGTAAAGTTAGAAGCCCTCTACGAGACAACAAAATTTTTTAAATTTTGTGGAAAACAATAAAATGGCATTAAAAACACCATAGATCAGAAAACAAAACCTATCAGCTGAAATACTAAAGAGACACAAACATTACTATATCTAAAAATAAGGTTTGAATCTTATTCAACAGAATTTATTTTCAAAATTGCAAAATCTTATAAAGGGCCAAAGGGGACAAAGAAATTAAAATATTAGTAAAGTAGGTACTAAATGATATATTATTGATATATTATAGGTTATTACTACGAGGGTGGATTGATAAATGAAGTGTCCTACAGTGCCGTTTCACGAGTAGTGGTGATAGAAATACGTTGTAATCTGCATTGGGTAGCCTCGAGTGTCTAGTCTACTGCTGTCGACTGGTTACGGTTTACCGTTTAACCGGTTAATTGTTTTATGGAATCCGTCAGTTACGAATTTTCTAAAAACCGGTCTGAAAAAACCGTCTGAAAAGCCTGTCTGAAAAAACCGGTCTGAAAGAAGCGGTCTAAACAATGGACGTGAAAAACCGGTCTGAAACAACCGGTCTCGATGCGTGCATTAAACTGGTTTTGACATAATCACTATTCAATTCAGTAACTTTTCTTCGTATAGCGATATAGCTAACAAGAATTAGGTTTAAATGATAATAAATAAATAACACAAAAGTTTACGTATAGTGTATAGACGGGTATTGATTATTTATTTCCAATAAGTAGATTTAAATAGATAATAATTATAGTCCGGATTCCTAGTCTAGTATTTAGTCAGTATTTAAATTATAAGGCAATCACTTATTTAGCAATTTTGGCGTATGCCTTTAATTGTATAGTTGGCGCATACCTAAACTTTTAAACGAATTATTTATGAGCTTAGAACGGTAACACAACCATATGTTTGACCTTAATCTAGCTTTTGCAGGTGGTTATTATTTATTTGGTCAACTGGAATTGATGCTTATGTAATAGTGAAATAAAATAAAACAGGGTTCATAAGCGTAGAATATGAATGGTCATGAGTTTTCAAAATACTTCACGAAACAATTTTATGAAACTGCAAAAACTATTTTTTTTAATGAAATGTAACAAAGCGACCGCGAATTAATGAAAATAGAACGTGTAAATTCATTAATACAACGACAAAGTTCTACGAAAAAAAACTTTGAACTATAAGGGACGGAAACAACCGTTGAACAAAAACCGTAAGAATTGCGGTACACAACAACTTTTCTTAAATTCTCATGCGAAAAATTAGTTCTCTCGTCCAATATGATTCACGTATAACTTAATGGATTTGAGTACGCCCATGGTTTTTGTTTACTTATTAAATTTTAACGAATTCTTTGCTCTTCTGCTACTAAAAGTCCGGTCTTTAATAATAATAATACGTTAGAAGTTTTAGTTTACGTATATTGACATAAGGCATGTCACAAACCGGTTTTTCAGACAGGTTTTTTCAGACCGGTTTTTAGGACAGTGTTTTTAGACCGATTGTTTCAGACCCGCTTTTTGAGACCGTTTTTTCAGACCGGTTTTTTAGGCAGGTTTATCAGACCGATTTGTAATGGTTCAAAAACCAGTTTTTATATTGCGAAACTGGTTAACGGGTTAAAATTCTTTTTTTTTGACAGCACTAGGTTAGTCTACGCGTGCAAACCTTTATTTTTCGTGTCGCGTCATTGCGTAATAGTCGCGTTTAATCATAAGCTCTTTTTCCGCATCGTATACAACTCAGCGATCGGTTATACAATTTTCGAAAATTCGGCAAGGTATGTGAAACCTTCGGATTTCTCCAGAGACGTATCCGTAGAAGAAGGCCGGAGAAACAGAAAACCACTTTTCTTTTTCAAACCTCGAAACGCAAGCCGCATTGCAGTCGAGAAACGACGAAAACAATTACGAACTTAAAATTTGAGGTTGTTTTGCACCCTCCGTACGGACCAGATCTGGCACCCTCTAGTTTTTTCGTAAGTTTTTTTCAGAAAGTTAAAGGAGGTGTTGGAAGGCCAAGGCTTTCCGTCGGATACCGAAGTTCAAGCTGCTGTGCGCGATTGGACCAACAAAGTGTCTTCATCGACGGATTGAAAAAATGGTTTTTATGTTTAGAAAATAACGTCACACTAAACAGTGATCGTGTTGAAAAATAAATGTGTACGTTTGAAGTAAAATAAATTAACTATATTTTGAAACCGGTCTTATGATTCGATCTTGTTCAAAACTTATTTATAAGCATGGAGACCTTATTTATCAATCCGTCCTCGTATATTCATTACCGTAAAAATTTGAAATATATACAGGGTGTCCTCGGATCAACTGCGCTATAGGTGAAATAGTATTTTTTTTAATTAGAAACAGATTTTTAGGCTCTGTTTTCGCTATCTATCAAAAAAGTGTCAAGTTTTCCCATACAATATGTATTATATTTTCTTTAAAAAAAATTACATCAGTTGACTACCTAATTTTGCAAACATACAAAGAAAGATTCTTTGGCTTTTTTGCCTAAATTGTAAGTTTCGTCTAGTATTCATTTTATGGGCATTGTTGCTCAATTTAACTAGGCCAACCGGGCACGCATGCGCGTAGAAGCTCTTTAACACCGCCGTTACCGCGAGAATCCACGTCTCCCGCCTTTATAAACCAACAGAGATGCAGTGAACATGTTTTCGGCGAAACGAGAACATTCGTTCGGCATGCAAAGCCGTTTAACCGAGTTAAGTTGCTGCACTGTGGTTGCCTAATTTTCCAAGATAAAAGTTCAAATAATTTTGTTCTTGCTATTTTCAAATAACGTAGTTTGCTGGTGTTAATAAAAAAAGCTTAGAGTAAAAATACCTTCTATGAGTAAATTTTACTGATGGAAAATTATTGCCTAAAAGATGTTTTCCAATTTCACATACAATTGTTTGTTATACCTATACCTACAGCGCAATCGATCCAGCGACACACTGTATACAGAGTGCCCATTTTAAAACCCCGCCCTAAATTTTTTTTAAATAGGCAACACACAATGCAACCTTCAGATCACTATGCATTTCTATCATATTTTTTTAAATTGAGATCAGAGTTGTTTTACAGTACATGTATCTACTAATGATTGAGTACAAATTTAAGGTTACTTTAATAACTCAAATTTAATATTTGACAACAATAACTACAATAATTTAATAGGAACATAGTACAAAAACTAACGAAGCAGGTGTTCAAATTGCCTTCCCCTTTCGTTTTCGCAGAGTATAATTCTTCTACGCATCGAACCTCTAACACGTGCTAACATTTCCGGTGTGATAAAGCGACAACATTGAATTATCCTTTCGCGTAGATGTTCTTCATTTCGAATGGGCACTTCATAGACATCATTTTTTACTTTGCCCCACAAAAAGAAGTCTAGCGGAGTCAAATCGGGACTACGGGCAGGCCAAGGATGCAATGCACCTCGTCCAATTACGCGTCCCTCAAAACGTTGGTTAAGATAATTTCTCACATCCCTATGAAAATGCGGAGGTGCACCAACATTTAAAAACCACATGCTATTCCGTACGTTTTGAGGAACTGTTTGGAGGAGAGCCGGTAGTTCATTAATTAAGAAAATTTAAATACATTTCACCATCTAAAGTTCCATTAAAGAAATTTGGACCTATTACAAAATCGCCAATAATACCGCACCACACATTAAAAGAAAAAAAATTTCTGAAAATGCGTTATCCTGATCCAGCGGGGATTGTCTTGGGCGTAATAGTGGCAGTTATGTCGATTAACCATGCCGTTGTTTGAAAACCTCGCTTCATCACAGAATAATACCATACTTAAAAATTCCGCATTGCCGTTTAATTGCCGTCTAAGAAATTGACAATACTGAACACGATGCTCATAATCCCTATCTTCAAGATGGTGTATGGTATAAACATGGTAGGGGTGAAATTTGCTCGCCTTAAGAATATTGAAAACAGAACCTTTGCTAATGTTTAAGGCATTTGCAATCGCTCTTTGACTTGTATGGGGATTATCCGTAACCATTTCAATTACAGCTACTTCGTTATGTTCAACCGTAACTTGCCGTGCCCTTACTTTTGGTTTTGAAAATTGCCCATACTGTTGTAAATTCAGAAGCATTCTAAATGTTTTGTCTGTTGGATTTCGTCTACCTGGAAAGCGTTGCGCATACAAAGTACTGGCAGCACTCGCATTTTTTCGACATTCACCCAGAATTAGAAGCATGTCCACTTTGTCAGCGTTGGAATACATTTTGCACCAAAGATTAGTGATCGATAATCTTTGTTTTGCACCGTTCAAGTAATGTGGCTTAACGAATTTGATTAGTAAACTGTCAAGTTAATGCAAACATGATTGCCCTGATCTTAATTATAGAAATATTTTGTTTTAAAATAATAGTCGGCAGTGACATGTATTGTGTGATGCCTATTAAAAAAAATTTAGGCTCGGAGTTTTATAATGGGCACTCTGTATACCACGAGGCTAGTTGACAAGATTGTTTTTATGAAAAATACTCAAAATTTTGAAGAGCTTTAAGTTTTACAATTTTGGAAGTTCCTTTCTTTTTTTTTCCATTGCTATATTAAATCTTGGCCGATATGCCTATTTATATTTGCCTGAGTTGAAACCAGCGTTTACAAGAAATCGTCAATTTTGTGTTAACATCCTTTACCTGATAAAACACATTTTTAAATATTCAAACTTACTCCATCATGTTATTATTATACTGAAGTATATTAAAAAAATATTGCAGCTAACTTAAAAAGGAAGCATTGGCAGTTGAACGTTTTAGGCTTACACTTATAAGACTGATTTTTTAAAATTCAATATTCAACATTCTACTTTAATTTTTGCTGCAATTCAGTCCGTACTATTTTATTGTCCTTGCTTATTGGACATATGGCTTTAACATTAATTAAAAATAAAATTTAGAAAAAATCGCAATAACTTAATGCGTTTATTTGAAGATATAGAAAAACTTCATTCAACTAAACATCTATTGCCTAATCACAAGTAGAACTTTCTAAACAATAAATACTAGATAAAAGCAGTTATAAAACTGTAGTTTTGCACACCATTATACAGATATTTCACTTAAAAAAGCAATCTAGATACTCAAAACGTCCGAAATGGACAAGTTAATGTAACGGTGAGTTATGAAATCCTTCACCTACTAAATTTATCACTTTCCCATTGAATTTTTAAAAGACGTAGCCAATTTCAGCGTGTCAAATTATCCATTAATGGCCAAATTTCTAGCAATTAAACTACACAATAAATCCATTAATCTTTATTGTTCCCCACTTTCAACCGACACTAGTAAAGTAATCCATCTAGCACCATTAGGCCAGCAAAACCAAATCGATTCATACTCCGGCCGGAAACATTCATAACAACCTGGAAAATTATGTGCACCCGTCACAAACCGAATAAGTGGCAGCATTCTCGTACCTAGGAGTATTTAGATTTCTCCAAGGGATTATTTTAGCTGATTTAACTACTTAGTTTGATTTTGCTTGTTCCAGGCAAGATCGTGTGAAGAGAAAGTGCAAAGCAGAGCACGGTCCAAAAGGGAGACAAGCACAAGAAACGAGAGCACGACGGATTGGCAGTCGTACCTCGAATTTAAAGTGGTTCTCCCGGAATTCACACGGCCCGGAGAGATACAGCGACGAAGTCCTGATAACAACACCACGAATCCAGCACTTTTGCTTGGAGGATTAACGACGTTAATTCTTCTTACCTTGTGCTTGGTTGTAACGGTTCTGAGAAGAAAATAAGAATGCAAGAAATTAATTTTATAATTTTGTATCTCTATACCTAAAGCTTTGTGTTAACTTTGTTGATTTAAGTTTTGTTACTTTATTATTAAATATTATAAGAAGTAGAAACTACTTAAGAAAATAATAATTGCGTTATTACGAAAAAAAGTTCTTCCAAGTTAGTTTTAACAACTTTCCACAATACTTTCAACGTACTGTTGAATATTCTCATCGTCTGCAGAAGTTAATTAAGAAATTATGCAATTTGCATTTTTGAAAGGGTGGTGCAGTCTAGGACATAAATAAATAAATCTTTTAACTGAACCTGTTCCAATCTTAACCAGATTTCCTTGACTTGCAAACTTCTGTGATGAAACAAATGTAGTGAGATTATTATGCACAGATTTGCTATAAAATTATTTTTTGATGATTAGTTGTAAGATAAAATGGAATTTATTCCTTTTATATCAATTATGATTGTATTTCATATTTTAAAGTTTAACTGCATATTACTGTTAAGTTAGATAAGTTGTTTGATTTCAAATATTTTTATTTTAACATCATTAATTTTTGGAATTTGTTATTTTCATCACTATTAATTTTTTTTAAATTTAATTAAGGTTTTTTTGAAACCAATAGTTTCTAATAAATCAAATTAAAAAAGAACACAAACTAGATATACAGGGTGATTTTGGGAACCGGGCGACTATTGCCAACTTTTTTATTTTTAAAGATACAACGTTGGTTAAATAGGAAAAAAGTGTAACTATTTCTTCTGGTTACGATGGTGAAAACGAAAAAACAATTAAGTTTTGCGTTTACGAGTTATTTGTTGAAATGACTTTTTTTAAACGAAACGCTCTGTATTGTTTAATATTTTTGAATTGCACATTTTATTCTATTTAAAAAAGCATAAGATCAAACTATGATTAAATTAACAAATAACGCCATATTTTAACGATTAATAGTTTAATAACATAATCGTAACAGCCGTGAAATAAAAGCTACTTGTTTTATGGTATAGGTCAAAATATCATTAATTTAATATGTATAAGAGTAATTATTATAGTAATTGCCAAAAAACCATTATCTAGACAGCCATGTTTTAACTCTTAATACTTTAATAACATCAACGCAACAGCCGTGAAACAAACGGTAGAATTTGCTTGTTTTATTGTTTCTATTTTGACATTTACAAGTTGTGCTAATTTTATTAAACATTTAAGATGAATAATTTTACTGAAAACACAATGCCGTTGTAGATCTTAATTTTTCCTTCGTTGTAATTCTACCATCAAGACGGTGCACCCCCATACAACGCTGGTATAGTAGGTACCTACTTTTTGAACAGCTACTATAATAATTACTCTTATACATATTAATTTAATGATATGTTGACCTATATCATAAAACAAGTAGCTTTTGTTTAACCACTGTTACGATAATGTTATTAAACCAGTAAAAGTTAAAATATGGCGTTATTTGTTAATTTAATCATAGTTTCACCTTATACCTTTATAAACAGAATAAAATGTGGAATTCAAAAAGATAAAAAAATACAGGGCGTTCCGCTTCAAAAGTCATTTTAACAAATAACTAAAAAACGCGATGCTCAATTGTTTGTTTGTTTTGATCATCGTAACCAGAAGAAAAAGTTACAATTTTTTCCTAATTTAACAAACTTTGTATCTTAAAAAATAAAAAAGTTGGCAACAGTGGCCCGGTTCCACAATCACCCTGTATAAGTGTACAATAAAAAAAATATAGAAAAATAACTGCTTTGGTCTAGGTCTTTTTCAAAAAGGCACTCGTTGAGTTATATTTGAAGTTCAGGAATATTCATTTACCCAACTAGTTTTGTCGGCAATTTTTAAATAATAGGGCGTCGATAACATTTTTAAACTGTATTTTATTATTTTATAGCTTTTTTACGAATATGTGAAATTTTGAAAATATCTTTCGAACGCATAAAAAAATAAGTATTTTTTTTTGTAACATGTGAGCAAACGAAAGTGACATCGAGTTTGGCTTTGAAAATTGAAACGTATGTCTGTTAGAACTTCAACTTTGATATGGCTTTGACACTTCTAGAAGTAATAATGCACATGACAATGTTATTTCGCTTTCGTTTATTCACATTGAATTAATCACAGACATATGTTTCAATTTTCAAAGCCAAACTTGATGTCAGTTTCGTTTGCTCACATGTTAGAAGAAAAGTTAGTTATTTATTATCCTATATATTGACATCCGGATCGCCCTTCCCCCCGACCCCAACACAACTACTAGTGACCGCGCATTCAGTAACATGCCTCATATTCCCGACACAGAATATTTATTATTCTATACAGTGTGTGGATAGAGTATGGAACAGTATTCATTATCCGCGGAAATATAATTTTTCTGTAAAAACGTTGGGACACGTAAACTTCAGTTTTATCCCAGCCACATTTTAGGCATGTTGCTGTTGCTAAAAGGTCACGTGACACGGCACAGTGACTGATCTTTATTTTTTTTTAAATAAAGCAGTATGTCATGTGACGGTCCATTTGAAAGCTCTTTTTAAGAGGAAGTACTGTTTTGTGGCCAAATATTGACCGATAATGTATGGATTACCGTTTTTCAAATTGAATATCTCACAAAAAAAACCTTTTTTGAAGAAATCTAGTGTGCGGCTTTTGGTTTTATTTTAATTTTGACGTTTACTCATATGAATTGTGTAAAGTTTCTCTTGATAATTTGATTATGACGGGGTTCACTAAAATTCAGTAAATTGGAATTCTTATCTTGGTTGGCTGTGGTAATAAAACTAGAACTCAAGAAGAAGTATCCAACTTATTCAACCCCTAGAGTGATGTAAGGAAGAGTATGGTGTTGCAACTCCCACCATTTGTCCATAAAACATTCATCCTAAGAGTTTGACAATCTAAGGACTCTTTTATAAGATTTGTGTATAGATGGCGCTCTTGAAACTTAAAATTTAAGCAATATTTCAAATCTGGCGCCGTTTGATGAGTCTTTAATCACTACTTAACACTTTTTGAACCTTATTCTGTGTACAACACTTGTTTACTAAGGTTAGGTTAATTAGTTAATTTCGTTTTTACTTTTATTAATGAAATACGCAAGTGAAACATTTATACCACATTTTTACGTAATGTTTACAGTTTATTGTAGTTATTTTTGTGGTTGGAAAAAGGTACAATGATACTAAAATCCAAATAATACCAACATTGAACAAACAAGTCGCCACAATAAGCTGGTTTTATAGTGCAAAAGCAAACTGTATTCATAACATAAGTAGTCAGTAGAATAATAGAACTCGTTACTTACTACTACGAAATGTAAGCGTTCTTCCGGTCACTGCATAAACTTAACTTGGTACAAAGTATAATTTTAATACAAACTATTTATTTACTGATTATACAGGGTGTTTCTTAATAACATGCTAATATTTAAGGAGGTTATTCTTGGGTCCATTTTGAGAAAAAAACTTCATATCAACATATGTCCTAAAGGTCTTAACTTTTGAACTACAGGGTGCTAAAGTTTTAAGAAAAAATTATTTTTTTATGATAACTTTGATGACCCTAGATATTTTTGTGAAACGTAGTACGCATTTTCTACGCATCAAAAGGCATTTTCTGCTGTACAACATAATTTTTTACTATTGCCAGTGGCCTTCGTGCGGGATTTGCACTGAATCATTTTAAAGAGAAAAGTGATACGCCACTGCTTTTTCTTAAAGTAAAAATTATTTTTGAAATCCCCATTCCTTTCTGAGCAAATCTGGTCTCTTGATTTTTTTTCGACAAAAACCAATTTAGCATTCCAAAATGTATTTAGATTACTTTAATATTATAATTTTACCGTTTAAAAATTATTCTCTTAAATAAATTTTTGTTTAAAGTTACATAAATTGGTTTTTGTCGTAAGTGGTCTAGCGAGATGCAAATGAATGAATTTTATTTTTTTATGCGAAAACCGTACGTCAAACGAAAAAAAATCAAGAGACCAGATTTGCTCAGAAGGGAATGAGGATTTCAAAAATAATTTTTACTTTAAGAAAAAGCAGTGGCGTATCACTTTTCTCTTTAAAATGATTCAGTGCAAATCCCGCACGAACGCCACTGGCAACAGTAAAAAATTATGTTGTACAGCAGAAAATGCCTTTTGATGCGTTGAAAATGCGTACTACGTTTCACAAAAATATCTAGGGTCATACCCAAGTTATCATAAAAAAGAGAATTTCTTCTTAAAACTTTAGCACCCTGTAGTTCAAAAGTTAAGACCTTTAGGACATATGTTCATATGAAGTTTTTTTCTCAAAATGGACCCAAGAATAACCTCCTTAAATATTAGCATGTTATTAAGAAACACCCTGTATAATTAGCAATGATAGGTAAGCAAAATAGGTAAATTTACCTTGGGAACAGCAAATAATGATAAATTTTTGTTTTCGTCTTTTGATAAGCCGCGCAAACCACAGAATTTTGGCATTTTTGTCTAGAATATTACCGTAGTAATAAATAAATAAAAACACTTCTTACTTTTCAAATCTATTTTAAAATAAAATTGTCTTTTACAGTTGCGCCATCTGTTGATAAAATACACAAGGAGCCTTGAGATTGTCAAAGTTTGGAGATGAAAACAATTAAATCGAGTGCAAACACCAATTTTCATTACATCACTACCTTAAGTAACCAAATCAGCAACCAATTGTTTGCTTAACAGTGTGTAAAACCCAAACAAAACAAACAGCACACACTAGATTTGTTCCATAAAAGCAGGGACGTGCACTGTAACCGAAACTAAAACCGAAAACCAGAAAAAAAACGCAAATTTTTCAGAACTATATGAATCATTTACAAAATTCATAGTCAAATATTGACGCAGAACTACACGCAAAAATAAAGAAAACATCCTGCAAGCTGCAAGTCCAAAGACAGCAAAGTTTCAAAATTCTGCTTAATTTAGTACTAAACCCTGTAAAGTTAATAAAAACCAGAGTTTCATTAACGATGTGTTCAATAATCTACGTTTACCTTATTCGCAAAGTTAAAGAGTCCTGAAGGACGAAAAATTTCAATTTTTCCCCATAACATACCGAAAGATACACAAACAGCCAAATATTACGTCCGGGCGATGAGATGCGACGATTTAGATTTTGCCAGTGGTTAGCAAGAATTGAATAGAAGAAGCTTTTTGGAAAATATGATTTGAACTGATAAATTCCGATTCACCAACACTGTGGTTTGTTTGACATACACCACGAGCATTATTGATATTAAGCAACAGAAAATCCTCGAAATAATATCACTTTCGGATGGGATTGTTGAAGGATATTGGAAACACATGTGTTCAAAGAAACGTTTAATTCTCAGCAATATTTATTTCTTTAAATAATGAAATTCTAAATTATTTAGAAAATGTACCAGTGGCCGAACTTCACAATTTTTGGTAGCAATCTGGTGGTGCACCTGCGCATAATGCCGGACGAGTAACAAAATAATTGCATGTACCTTTTCCCAAATCAGTGAATTGGCGTCACTCACGGTGTGATTGCTGGGCCTACGAAATCGCCCGATTTGTAATTCTCTGGATTTCATTTTATGGTGAACAATTAAAAACAAAATTAAAAAAAAACAATTTTAAAAAAGTTAACGATCTTAGAAACGTTAGAATGCAAGCTTTAAGAAGCTTGCTAAATGAACAATTTCACAGATTTCTAATAGTTTTACTAGACACACAACTGTTACATAAAAAATGTAGCCAGGTGCCATTTTGTAGATAGTCAAAGTCAGTTTTGTGACATTTCACAAATTAAAACATTTTAATATAAACAATTAAAGCTAATTTTTTAGTTGTAAAACCTAATTTTAGAGGCACGTCGCAAGCGTGTTGTGCAGTGAATTGTAAAAATCGCCGGCAAACAGAGAGTCGGTTTTGCTATTTTTGAAGTAAGCGTCAAAAATTAGGTTAATTATGCGATTTTTACACAATAACAGCATAGTTTTTTTTTAAATATGTAATGCTATTATTACTGCTGTTGATATTAATTAAAATCTCTTAATTTTGTTATGTTTTTAACACAAAAGAACGTTTAAACAAACGGATAGAAGCTGTAAACAGAGAATAATTTATAGCTACACAATATACGGTTATATTTGCAGCAATCAATTTACACCTACAATTATTTACCACTAAAACCAGTGTTGCGCGTCTCAGAAATGTACTTTTATCTGTATTCTCATATTCCTCACAAGAATTATACAGAAAGCAAGGCACGTTACCAGTAGTTAATGTAATCACGCTACAATACATTTTAATTTGACAGTTTGACCTCCTGCAAAATGGCTAGCCGGCTTCACTTATTTCATTGTTCAGAAGCTGAAGTCGTGTATCTGGTAGAACTACTAGAAATCTGTGAACAATTTAGTGTTATTGTTAATAATATTCGACGTTAAAGGAAACTTTTATAAAGAAAATCGATTCTTTTGAGATGTGGACTTACAGGAGAATTCTAAAAATTTCATGAATGTCAATAACAACTAATAACGAAGTAATGCGGAGAGTAGGAAAGGAAAAAGAATTAGTAAAAACCATTAAAATGAGAAACACTGCAAACTTCGGACACATCTTAAGAAATGATAAATATAAACTGCTTCAAACTATAGTCAGAGGCAGAATACAGGGAAAGAGACCAGTAAGAAGAAAGAGATTATCCTGGCTTCGTAACATTCGCAAATGGACGGGTAGGACCGCTGCACAATTATTCGGATTAGCTAAAGACCGCGAGGAATTCAGACGAGTGTTAGCCAACCTCTGAGTACGAAGAATGCCTACTAGAAGAAGAGTTAATAATGTTAATTTTATACAACTATTTTAAGTTTTCATTTGTAAATAAGCGTTGACGTCTAAATTTTGTTAAAGAATCCATATTCGGTTAAATTTGTATTTAAACTAGAACATGTAGTTTCAAACCTAACAGTTTCCCTGGTTGTTTGTTTTCTAAACAGAACTCCAATTCCTCAAAACACGTGCAGATAAGAAAAACAAAGCAAACACTATGAAATGTAGAAACGAACACCTTAAGAGCTATAACGAAAATCAAAGACTGAATGAATACGTAACGAAGACGTACGGCAAAAACGCGACATAACACATGTAGTGAAATTCATAATAAAACGCCGAAAAGAATGGAACAACCATGTTTACAGAGCTGATAATAATCGATCCGAATAGCAAGAGACCTGAAACCTGCTGGAAAACGAAACTCAGGAAGACCTCCAAACAGGTAGGAGGAAAGCTGAGTATCATCATGAACTGATGCTCCATAAATATGTGAAGAAAAACAGACAAAAAGGCCTACTTAAGTCGGTGCCAAGTAAAACATAAAAATTATATACCTTGCTACAATAACAAATTAGATACAACGAAAAAATTGGCACCGACTTCAAAATTATAAAACAATTAATAATTATATAATAAACAATAATTTCTTAATTACATTAAACGGAACAACAAATAAGTATTAAATTGTTGTATAAAAAACATTTATTTTTTGCTTTTTAGTTAACTTATGTTACTTTTGTGTTTTTATTTGAAGTCGGTTTTCTTTTTTTTAAGTTAATTATTTTACAATTTTAAGTGATGGGTAGACCTAGTAAGGATGCTTCTCGAATGAGGAAACAACGGCTAGTTGAAACGGAAGAAGAAATACGGAAACACTAAAAAGTCGGTTAAAAAAATTATTTTAAGGAGTTCCCTGGTGTATCTTCGAAGTTCAAGGTCCAACACCAATGAAATTATAATGGGACCACCTTGGAACTACACTGACCTCAACGGAAAAAGAATCATTAAAATCGGTTCATAAACAAAAAAGTAATGCCCGAACATACATAAAAAAAATAAAAATAAAAAAAAATATAAATATACAGACGAATTGAGAATTGAGAACTAATCGATGTAGAAGAAAATTAAATACATTATCAAATGTTGCAATAAGAAAGTTTTAACAGAATTTCAACATTAGAGAGAATAAGTTCCAAAGAGCTTTAAGTGTCAAATTTTAAAAAATTTACTATGTGCCCAGAGTGTATACCGTGCTGTAAAGAAATGAATTAGATTTTTGTATAAAGCAAGTACAATCTTTTTTACGGGCGGGCGGGCCTATTTGCAATATTTGATGTAACACGCGAATTATTTAACCCCTAAATACTTATGAAAATATAAGCATTCAGACATACACTAAACTAATTTATTTGCATACAAAAATTGTTATAACGCATTGGATAAATTAACAATTTTTCATATGTATCAGACCTAACTTGTAATTATAATTATCACGCAAGAAATGTACCTGCGGGCCGCAGGTGCACAACAAATTATAAACGTCAAAGAAAAAAAGTCATATTTATTCATGAAGTATTTTGACATAATGCAAATTACGAAAATAAACAAATTTAAACTAAAACGTTTTTTTGATTACAAAATTATGTCAAAAAACATCATGAATAATAATCTATTTATATGATTATAATTTATGTGAGAAGTAAGAGCACGACATACATTTGCTCCAATTCAGTTTTTTGATCACACGGTATTATCGTTTCGATAATATTAAAAGACCACGTTAGTTCTATCTTCACCAGTGCATTTCCATAACAAAAGGTACCTTCTATGCTCTTAATATATATTTTTGTGTGTATTTTAAATAAATATTTTTGCACTTAAACTCGTTAGAACTCTTCAATTCCTGTAAATAAAGAAGTTATAGGCGAGCAACCAAAAACTGATTTTTCTCGATACCAATAAATAATACTACAAATTTTTTTGCACAATTTTTATTATCATACAATTTAGCACTTTGACAAATTTAAACTTATTTTTTATCTCTTAAGGTAAGCGAGATCCCCCTTTGTCTTTTTTACTTACAAATAAATGTTGAACTTCAAACTTTCTCACCAAAGCGACGTGTAAGACATTTAAATTAAAATTCTGGTTAATTTTGAAAAGGTTTTTCGTACCGACAAACTGAACGCACGGGAACTACAGAGTGTTATTGGACGTTTTGGAATGAGAAATCAAGTCTTCTGGACGCAGATACAATAGAAAACCAAGATGAAGTTGTGAAGATTTATTGTTCCTATAGCAACACCAACTATCTACTTTAAATCTTGCCTTTGATAATGACGTGTAAACACGTTGAAAAACGTATAAGGCTATAATACAAAACCTGTTGAAGTTAAGAATTATTTGATTTACTTTAATTTAATTTAATAAATTAAATAGAACTTCAACGAAGTAAAGCTCGAACTTATAAATAAAACTACAGGCCAATACTTTTCGAGTTATTAAAGTTTTGAAAAATCGGAAAATGATAGAAAAAAACATCATACTTTAAGTGTTTAATCAAGTACTGAAAATAAATCTATAATGAATTACAAAAAACAAGAGATAGTTCAAAATGATAATTGAGAAGAAATTTACAATTGTTGAAAGTGTTCGATAAATTCAAATTTAAGTGTTCAAATACGTTGAAATACGCATAAGGCTAAAATACAAAACATGTTGAAGTTAAAAATTGTTTTATTTACAATAAATTAAAATGAACTTCAACCAACTAAAGCTAGAATTTATAAATAAAAAGATATATTTACATAAAAACAAATATTTGTATGTTTTTGTATTAAACCTTAAATATGTTTTGAATGTCATGAATGTTTTAAGTTAAATCAAGTAAATTATTTTATTTTCCAAGTACCTAAACCGTACATAGTTTAGTTTACATTTTACGATTAGCCATAAAGAAAATGTAATTAATTTTTAATAATTATAAAATTTTGACCATTTCCTTTTCTAGCTCTTTTTGAAGGTAATTATGCCACCTTACAACAATTTCCTCATGAAATTCCTCCGTTTTGTTGCTAGAAAGTAAAGGATTTTCTTCCAGGGCTGTAAGAACTTGTTGACGATACTATTCGAAGTATCCTGGTCCGTTTATCTCCCATCTTCCATTCTCTCCAAATCCTCCTAGGAGGCCCCAAAACAGGTAAGTCAATTGACTACCAGACGCACAGGCTCGCCAAAAAAACATTGGAACCCGAGTAGGTGTGTGAAATAGTGGGGAAAAGCACTGAGTTTAGGGCGGACAAGTGTCCGCCTAAATCCAAAAAGGGTAAGTCAAGTGACTACTGGATTCGCGAGCTAATTCGAGGTAAACAGCATAGGCTAACCCTTTTTTTGCTAACAACGCATTCTGGGAACAAAGAATAGAATAAACAAAAGGTTTTTACTCCAGGTCTGGCTCCAAAAAGTGTACGCTGACATCATCGACGGACAATTTTCTTCCTTGATTGATTTATTGATTTTAAGCAGGGTTATAGTCAGGTTAATGAGCCCAATTTGCACTTCGACTCTGTGGGCTTTTGTGCCCCCTGATCCTTTGTTTAAAGTAGTCCTGTGCCCTCAGGATGTTTCTTACAAGGTGCTCGTGTGTGAAGGTTTGTTCATCCGGAGCTCCCCCGAAAAGCTGCTGTCTCTTGCGGTAGAGCGCTGAACAGTCAAAGATTATGTGTGAGGCTGTTTCCTCCTCTTCCTCACATAGTCTGCAGAGTGTGTCTCCTTTGTGTACACCTATTTTTTGGAGGTGTTTTTCAGGTGGCAGTGTCCTGTAACAAGTCCCACCAACCTTCTGATCTGAGTTCGTCCTAAGTAGAGTACATCAGTTGTTAGTCTGGAGGAAGGTGTCCTAATTTTTGCCTTTCCCAGTGTTTGTCTCTGTGTATCCTCCCAGCGAGAAATGTTTTGTGTGACGGTCCACTTTTCTATTGCTGTTCGGATGCTTTTTTTGGGTATACCTAATACAGGCTCCGGTCCTATAAACGGGGTAGATGCACCAGTTTTCGCGAAGGCGTCCGCCTTTTCGTTTCCCTCTACACCTGTGAGCCCTGGCACTCAAATGAGTTGAACTGTGTTCCTCTCTGATAGAAGTGTCAGGTGGTTTAACATTCCCTCGTTGGTGTGGAACTACTACATGGTGATTCAAGTGCATTTAAGGCTGCTGGGCTATCTGACAGGATGCTAATGTGTTGTTTAGTGTACCCACGTTTTCTTCCTTAGTTTAGCTAAACTTCAGTGGCGGAACAAACACCGCAGCAACCCCCGAATTGCGGGAGGGGAGGGGCAGTTAGGGGCCCACGCGTCTAAGGAACCATAACAAAAATAAAAATAATTTTAAGCTTTTTTGTAAATTTCAGTTTACTTTGTTAAAGTCCGTATTTAACAATTAATAATAGAATCAATGTTAATTCTTCAACTAACTTTATTGGCTGAACAGTTAACAATGGTTTTATCATTAAATTTTTTGCATTTCTCAAGATTTACACATGTTTTCCCCTGGATTTAGTTCTTTATATAATTCGTTAGTTATTTATGAGACGTTAAATAGCGCGTGGCGCCAGCGCCACTATTTTGTTTCTTCTACAATACAGTATTAAAAGGTGGGGCAATTTACTAGTGGCAAAAAACGAGGGTATAAAACACACACTTAAGTCGTTATGTACAACTAGGCGGTCACCACGATGGCATTCGGTATCGGCAATAAGGTACACCTTTGTTTCCATCCCCAAAATTCTCAATAATATTATTTTAACGAGCAGAAAAAAAGACGAAATAGACGAAGCTACAGCTATCCGAAAAAAATGGAACAATTTGAATTTATTTTTATGTTAACATTTCAGTGTGAAATTTTGGAAAATATTCACTTGCGTTCAAAACATTTACAAAAACGTGATGCTAGCTTAGACTCGGCCAATGAACAATTAAAAAATACTTTACAAAGAGTTAAAAACATGAGAAAATATTTCGTAAAAATTAAAGAGAAGGCAGTGGGCATCGCTAACTCGTACAAACTAATGCCTATTTTTGAAAATAGACGAAAAAAGAAAATTAAGAAATTCTTTGATGCGTTATCTGAAGATGAGAGACTAAATAATGCGAAGAAATTTTTAAAGTAGAAATTCTTTACTGCACAGTTGACATTCTAACTACTCAATTAGAAGAAAGATTTAAAAGTGCTAATGCAATTTTAGAAAATTTTACTTTTTTATTTCCACAAAATTTTATTACTTTAAATGGAATTATATCGTAGATCAAGAAAATTGCAATCCATTTACGACAAAGATTTGTCAAATGATTTTTTCCATCAAATTATTAGTTTAAAAAAAAGGTTTAAGCGACGGCATATCAAGATTAGAGACAAAATTGAACCTTGCACATTATTTATTTATTGAAAATAGGTGTCTTGCATCCAATTTACTGGATGTAAGCAGTGCAGTGTTACTGTTTTTAACTTTACCGTTGAATGTATCTTCGGCCGAACGTTCTTTTTCGAAACTTAAACTAATAAAAACCTATTTATGCAATGCAATACTATGGGACAACAGCGCCTTTCAGACCTATCTCTGATGAGTATAGAACATGAATGTATAAAAAACTTAGATATAGACACTATTATTAATAACTTTGTGAAAAAAACCTCTCGACGAACACGCCGCTTCTTATGATACTTTTTTACGTTCATACTGGTTTGTTGGGGGGGGGGGGCTAACGATTTTTGTTCCGCCACTGCTAAACTTTTTCTCCTTTTCCTAGAAATTCTATCCTAATTTGACGATTTTGGCATAGTATATGTTAATAAAGTGTAAACATTTTATAGTGTTAACACCATAAAATGTTTACTCTTTTGTGATGATAAACGTAAATGAGATATATTAGAAGCTTTTGAAATTCACAAACTTTTAAAAACTGTACCGTTAATGAATGAGCAAATTGATCTCTTAAATTCTCCTCTATTAGACATTTTGGAATAAGAAAACAAGAAAATTTTGTACTGCAAATGAAAAAGTGGACTACTGGATAAAAAAATCAAAACCATTTGTTTCAAATCCGCCATTTTGTTATGGCTAAATATTTGTCTTTGGAACTCTAGGATCAGACGCAGAACTACAAGACCTTTCAAATGAGGTGTCACTCGACCCACCTTCCTATTTAAAAAAAAAATTCAAAATGGCGCCCTGCTGCAATTTTGAATTATACAAAACTTAATTATTGACTAAAAAATAGTATTTAATTTCCCATTACAGCACACCAAATGTTGTGGTAAAATATCAAGTCGTTCAAAAGTTAGTTGTGGGAGGGGTACTTTATAGACAGACGGTATATCTCTATCTTTTTAACTGAGAATTCATCATCTAAAGATAGTCCTCTTTAAATGTTCTAAAAATAAATAAAGTTTTCACTTCAATTTGTCTTAATATTATAAAAACAACCTTACCTGCTATTACGTAAACCATGTGCTTTTGTTTTAAACTTGAAATTCTCTTTGTAGCATGCACAAACAAGTATATAATAAATTAAATACGGATTGGCGTCTCTACACTTACTCGGACAAAGGTTTGCCATAGTACTATAATTTTGTATATCCCTTATCACGTGTGTGAATAACATTGAATGAATGTGCATGAAGGGTGGCATAAGCTTCAAGAGCGTAGCGGTTTAAAGGCCAAAAGGCCCCACTACCTCCTATTACACAAGCGAAGAGCCTACCCGGAGTGAAAGACCTCGACACCTTCGGGTATAAGAGGTGAAAGATTAAACAAACAAAAACGTATTTCGGCATGTTTGCATGCCATTGTCAAAGGTTATATGAAAAAGTAAACAGTTAGTGTTAGCAATAGAACTTGGTGACTTGATCTCGGAAATCGTCTGCAGATGACTTGATTTCTTATTCCAAAATGTCCAATAGAGGAGAATTTAAGAGATCAATTTGCTCATTCGTTAACGGTACAGTTTTTAAATGTTTGTGAATTTCAAAAGCTTCTAGTATATCTAGTTTACGTTTATCATCACAAAACATTTGATGGTGTTATTAGATGTCATTGAATGAAGAACACAAGTAAGTGGTTAGCGTAATTGGATTTATGTGGGTGTTGGTATTTGTAACAACGTACGTGTTCTTTATACCTAATATCAAAATTTCTAATTGTGTGGCCTATATAAACCGAATTACAATGCGAACAATATAATTTGTAAATTGTCTGTTTTTGATTTTGCATTAAACAAAGTGTTTAAGATGTTTCTAGTTGTTTATAAATAAAGTGACACATTGTTCAACTTCGACACCTTTGATAAACTTTTAAACTTTTTAAAGTGATTTAAACAATTGTCCTTTATTATCGTTCGTGAGCTATAGTTTTATATAAATAAAAAAAGACTTCAACTGCCTAGACCGATGTTATGATAATGTACCCTCACATTTTAGTAACATTAATAACGTTAACTTTGGTAGATTTAACATTATGAACTAAATTTACGAGTAGATTTATCAACTGTACTAAATCAACGACTGTCGTAGATTTACTACAAATTGTTATATCTCCGACTTTCGTAAAGCTAACCACAACCAATTTCACATTTCAACAACCATATTATCAGCTATTCCAAAAATAGGTCTCCAAACGTGCAAATGTACTGGATACAGATTTTGAAAACCAATGTCAGAAAAATGTTATCATAGTAACGTTGTAATTATTTAACTAGTATTTTAAGCAAGCAAAAAAAACAGAGTTTCAAAAACTGCACGAATTACGTTCTACTAAAGCTAATTCTTTCAAAAAGAACCTATTTTTTATTTATATAGTTTTGTTTAGAAATTTACTCGTAGAGCGTCATTTTAGTGGTTATTTTTAAATTCCAAAACTCTTGATTCATGTCTGATGCAAAACAAAAATTAACTTGCATACATAACCTTCCAAAAAACATATAATAATTAATAAATAATTCCTGCTTGTAAAGATAAATATTCTTTTTTACTAAAGTTCTACTTAACTCATTATGTAATTAACTATAAATCGCACTTATTATTTCACTCGACTTGTTTACCCTCTAACTAGTAGGTTTCCTTGACTTCCGAACTCTTTGTTTTTATTCAAGTTTTGCAATTTATACGTACAGTTAAAATGCAAATATAAAGTTTTGTTTGTTGATTAGTTAGGTGTGCAGTGTGTATTAATTGTTATTAACGTCAAAACCTTAAATACGCGTAGCTGCATTGAAAGTAACGATTGTACAAGGTCGAGATTAATACATTAATACAAATGGTAATGCTGCTCATATATAGGGTGTACTAAAATAAGCGTCCTTCCGTTTGGGAATGTACAAAACAAAAAATAAAACAACAATGCAGAATAGAATAATAGGTAGTGAATAATATTTCAATTTAAATTGAGATATTATTTTTTTACTGATTATAGGAAAGGTTTAAAAGGTCCTCCTCTTCCTTTAATAGGTTGGCAAATTATTATAAACTCGTTGTCCAAAGTGAACGTACTTTGTCATGGACAGCATATCCCCACTGATAAATAAATAAAACATGTAGGTAGTAGTCTGGTGCTGAGGAGGAAACTGTGGTCGCTGTATTTCCCAGCAATGCTTTTCTCCGGGTCACCGATCTTTTTCGGTTGTTATGAGCTAGATTTTAAATGTTACTTACACTTTAAATCGGCGTTTCCTACAATATTTGAACTTGCAAACTATTCGCCGTTCTTCTCTATTTTTAACCGACTTCAAAAAAAGGAGGAGGTTCTCAATTCGTCTGTATATATATATTTTTTTTTTTATTTTTTTTTATGTATGTTCGGGCATAACTTTTTTGTTTATGAACCGATTTTAATGATTTGGTGTTGGGTTCAGTCTAGTTCCAAGGTGGCAATCGTTTCCTCATTTGAGAAGCATCCTTACTAGGTCTACCCATCACTTAAAATTGTAAAATAATTTACTTTAAAAAAAAAAGAAAACCGACTTCAAATAAAAACACAAAATGGTGACATAAGTTAACTAAAAAGCAAAAAATAAATGTTTTTTATACAACAGTTTAATACTTATTTGTTGTTCCGTTTAATGTAATTAAGAAATTGCTGTTTATTATATAATTATTAATTGTTTTATAATTTTTAAGTCGGTGCCAAGTAAAACATAAAAATTCGAATTTAATTTGTTATTGCAGCAAGGTATATAATTTTTATGTTTTACTTGGCACCGACTTAAAAATTATAAAACAATTAATAATTATATAATAAACAGCAATTTCTTAATTACATTAAACGGAACAACAAATAAGTATTAAACTGTTGTATAAAAAACATTTATTTTTTGCTTTTTAGTTAACTTATGTCACTTTTGTGTTTTTATTTGAAATCAGTCCCTTTTTTTTAAAAGTTAATTATATAGAATACCATTAGAAAAATCTGAAAAACGCACGAATCACGGCGCTAGTACTTTCTCATACGTTTTACGTTTAAATATTCTCGCACCGATGAATGACTGAACAAGATTTTTTAAACAAAAATTAAAGGAAAAAAGGAATTTAAAAACGTAACGCGGATATTTACAATTGCGATAGCCCGTGCAATGGGATGCCGTACCAGCGCTCCCCAATACTATACTACTCGACTCTTAACAGCAAACGCTAAAATATGGAACGTAAACATAGTAAACGGCGATAACTTTGACAAAACCGTGCGGAGACTAAGATTTAATTAATATTGGGCTTTGGACTTCAGACCAAAAATCATTATAAATAGTTTATTTAAAAAGTTTTCAAAATTATTCAAAAAAATAAGAAATACATTTTTTAGCTAGAGATAATTGATAGATCCGGAAAACGCGTTGTTAATAAAAAGTATCGAAGTCTCTCTTAGTTTTTAAAATAGTTTGAAACTCTTTTTCATCCTACTAAAGTACTTCAAATAATGAATTGTTTAAAGTTTATAACGATTAGCGTTAGTATTTTTGCATAAATCATTAATCAGTTTTATATTTATCAAAAATTTCTGTGACTCGGCAAAGTAAAATTTAAAACTTTTCAATCCAGACGAAAATATTTTACCACTATTATAATTTAAAAACTATTGTCAAAACTAAATCTTTACAATTGTACCCTTGTAAATTATCACTAAAGGCCGGATTTATATGCATTTTCATATCTTTGTGCTAGTCGATTTGATATTAATTTAAAGCTTTCTTTGTGTTTCAAATGATTATAAATAATATAATATCATTTTTATTGTCCATATAATTGCATATTTTGCAATAAATGCATATTATACAATGTGTGCATATTTTCTTGCATATATATATAATACTTTTAGCACAACAGGCATTTAATAACAACAAAATACAAAGTGAATTAGCTTACATTGTCACTCACTTCACAATACTGATTCAAACAATTAAAGCACTGGAATCAGCAAGTGAACCCCTAGTACAAAATTGGGAAAGAATAGCAAAGTTAGTTAAAATCACGTAAATGCCGGAAAACGTGTTGTTGATATTAAAAAGTATCGCTTCTTTCTTAATTTTTAAAATAATTGAAAATTCTTGCGAATGCTAATAAAGTGCTTTAAATAGTTCACCGAATTGATAAAAATATTTATAACGATCAGCGTTTGCATTTTTAAATAAATAATTAATCAATCTCAATTTTTTTCAAAAATTGCTGAAAGGCGTCAGAGTAAAACTTGAGAGATAAATAAAAAACAAATTTGTAGTTCAATGCAAGCTTTATCGGCTCAGAAAGTTTAAAAAAAAATTCAAAATTTTGATGCAGCGCATTGCGATCGTTTTCGGATTTTCGAAATTAATTTTATTTCATCGTATACTACTTATGAAGGGCTCTTAAGCAAGTGGTAGCTGATCCCGATTAGACAACTACCTTTTGAGTAAATGGACGTTAAAGTCGAGATTTTTCAAAAAACTGCAGAGGCCGCCATTTTAAAGCTAGAGAAAAGCTCGGTAAAAAAGTTTTCGTTTTGCCTTAAGTTCTTCTCTCAGATCCCCTGCTTAAATTTCCAAACTTTAGTTTTGTAAAAAATGCTACCAAAAAAACACTTTCGTTTTCGGTTTTGGATATTTTGAAAAGCTTAACTAGAACTACAATTTTCGATGCACCTCTTGGTTTAACATTTTATTCAAACCAGTCCAGTTCTTTTGCCTGTAGAGGCGTCACACACACCCACACACCCACCCACCCACAGACAGACATTTTTTTAAAAACACTTTTTTGGGTTCCTTGAGGCCCAAAACATGTATTTTCGTTAGAATCTAGATTTCGAACATTTTCATGAAATCAATACTTTCCTATACCGAAAGTATAGGAAAGTAAAAAACAAAAGCATCAGTATGGTATGGTATAATTTTGTTTTCAATAAATTGAAAATGGAATTTGAGGATTGAGGAAACGGGGTCTGATAAAAGACGTTAGAACAAGCCAACTGCTCTCTTTCTACTTCTTAATTAACGATTTTTTTAGTAAATTTATAATTTTAGCAAAACAAAATTTTATCAACTTGAACAGATAGTTTTAAAAAATCAACATAAATAGGTAAAAATAGATTTTAAAAATATATTTCCGAAATTTTTTCAAGTGCAGATTTTAACGTTGACTGCAATCTAATTTTTGATTATCGATAATAATACAAATTTTAATAAATCTATCTACTGATAATATTTCATTTCCTTTGAAATTGCAACCAATGCACGATGTTATAAAATACTGTTCAAAGCGTTCTAAAAATAAATTTGAAAAATAAATGAATAAAGCAATTTATTATATTTTCTTTCTTGAAAGCAGTGGAATCTACAGGAATTGTGTGGGGATTTTAATAAAAAGAGAAATATTGAAATATCAGAAGCAGTAGCCGAACAGTGTCTGGCAAGTTCTCGCACCTGCTGCCTTCGAAAGGATTCAAACTTGAGCTGTACTTTACATTCAGGACACTGTCTTTGTTTTATTATTTAACTTGTATACGTGAATGTGCAAATATCAACCAAGTTTGCATGCTGTCTTGCAATCGCATATGTAGGTGAATCACGTACGGGTAAATTGACAAACTTGAACCTGTCTGGTAAACTGGTCGGCATGAATTTTAATTAATAAAAAACTATCATATTACGTAATATTCATATAAAACTCATTATTTCGTTAAACTTTAGTTTAATTACAATTTGCTAAAGATTGTGTTTCGGTAATTAAATGCAAACTATGTGTAGGAATAAATAGTTTTAAATTAACAGGTATTCAGCGTGCATTGATATGAATTAAAAAAAAAAGGTACCGAAGTAACGAAGAAAAAATTCAGGAAAGAGCTGCCTAAAAATTGCTCTAGAAATGGCACTAAGGAATGAAATCATACCTACGCTTCTTACTAATAAGTTTGAACAGCTAAAAACTAAAAGTTCTACCACAAGTCGTTATTAAGCGTCTGATAATTTAACTTCAATATTCACTTTTAAATTTTTGCAAGCACTATAAATATTTGAGTATATCATGAAAATATAAGCCGAAATTTATCCTTTATAATTAATTTATTATGGAGTTTCTCTCAACCAGCAAAACTAAAATTTAGGATTCACCACATTTCTCATTAACTTACTGTAACAGTTCTCTGGAACAGCAAACCTGAATTTTAATATTTTATATCGTCGAAGTTAAAGTATATGATTAGTTTATGTATAAGTTCTAGCTTTACTTCGTTGAAGTCCATATTTATTGAGTATAAATCAAATTCTTTTTACTTCAGCAATATTTATTTATTTTAACCTTATACGTATTTCGATATGTTTACATGCCATTATCAAAGGTTATATTAAAAACAGTTAGTGTTGTTATAGTAATAATAGAACTTGGTGACTTGATCTCGGTAATCGTCTGCAGATGACTTGGAATTAATTATAATAGAAAAATTTCAATTATTTAACAAATTGCATACAGTAATGGTTATAATACTAAACTCATTGATACATTAATTAAAGAAAAAGATTATAAATTAGCCATTCAAAAAATTTATCCGAATACCCTAACTTCGTTCGATACAATTAAATATGCTTCGATCCTATATTTTGGTGACAAATCAGAAAAAATTGTTAATATTATAAACAAGACAAATAAATATAAAGTAAGTTTTAAGACAACTAAACACCTTTTAAACAGTTTGTGTAATGCAAAATCAAAAACAAATGATTTGCTAAAATCAGGCATTTACAAATTAAATTGTTCGCATTGTAATTCAATTTATATAGGCCAGACAATAAAAAAATTTGATATTAGTTATAAAGAACACGTACGTTGTTACAAATAGAAACAGCCACATAAATTCAATTAAACACTTACTAGAACACAATCATTTAATGACATCTAATAACACTATAAAATATTTACACTTTTGTGATGATAAACGTAAATTAGATGCCGAGATCAAGTCACCAAGTCTATTGTTGCTATAACAACACTTACTGTTTACTGTTAAACTAAATAAATATTGTTGAAATAAAAAATATTTGATTTATACTCATAGTATGCTTAGCGTTTATCAGCAATTTCTTCTATTGTTATACAGGGTGTAAATAAAATGGAGGTAAAGCAACACGTTACAGTAAGTAAGTAAGACCTCCAAACATAACACCTTAACATTCGTAATTCTTACTAGCACGATAGTTTTTTGTGTACAAATGTAATACTAAGCGCCATCTTAAAACGAAGCAACGTGCCCTTATTGCCTTTGGAGTCTCTACAATGAACTAAAACAATTTTTAAAAATGGCAAATCTTCGGCTCTATGTTTAGTTTATAATTTGACAATCATGCTTTTCGTTATTATGTTTTAAAAAATCACGTTATTAGTTGAATTTTGTGAATGTTTTACGAAACGTCAGTCAAAACGTCACTACCAAGTTGTCAGTAGCTGGTATTGTAATATTACTCTTAAAGTTATTTTTTAGTCCAAGAGCCGGCTGCGTTAAAGGTACCCTGATCGATCTGCCGAACAAAATATGGACGAATCGACAGCTAATGTAGTGGTCAAGGGTGTGCCGGGCCTAATAAACCCTATAACTTGTCCGAAATGTTGAAAAAAGGGCCACTTCCGGTTTGGTATTTCGGAGTGTTTTTCCTTTATCGAACTGCCGGTTAAAACTAGTGCCGATCGACGGGGGAGGTCGAGCCCTTTGAGAAAAACCCGCGGTGCCACCCCCCACCTTGGCGGGGAGGGCGGAAGCCACCCCTGAATGTGACTCATTTTCGTATCTGACTACCCCCATCGAACTGCCGAATGGGTGATGGGTTACCGATAATACAGAACACTATTAGACTGTCTGCTCTGTTAGGCAATTTTACACGTACACAGCAACTTTGTCCTTCGACTTTCGACGGTAGTCGTGTCTGCTACTGTAAAACGACTATTGCCGAAACCACAAAGCGTCACAAAAAAAAGATTGGCGTGTTTTAAGTACAGGATTTTAATTTTTAATTAATAACTAATAAGAATTCCAAAATGTCAAAATCCCCGTATTTTACCCGCAAAAGTTGATTACCCGCAAAATTCCCCACATGCATCAAAAATACCCACATTTCGGGTAATTACCCGCACATTGGCAACACTGCTGCCGTAGCGCGCATCAACAGGCTAGACCTATTTTCTATCTTCCTCACTTTCAAGCATCTTTCCTTGTCAAAGCGGCAACGTCGCAGGGGCCCTAATGCCTGGAGGGGCCCACTACCTGCGAACGGCGTGGTAGTGGCAGCCGTTATACTATTGCCGCGTTAGACCAGAGCCAACCAAAACATACATACATATTGCCGCGTTCCCTACCCCCATTATTAGCTGGCAGAAAAATGTCCATTCAAGGCCAGGGATGGCACCTTATTTTTTTCATGAAAATGGAATGTTGAGCTTCATTTAAAAAAAAACAACCGTAAGTTCCGTGAGGGAAGTACGGCTGAGTTCAAAATAGCGACCTAAAACTCGGGTGCCTTTGGGATGGCTTCCAGCTTTTCCAGACAAGGTCACCGATAGCACCGCCATTTTTTCACGTTCAGGGAGGTTAGAGCAGCGATTTAAAAAAAAATAAAATCGGCAGTTCGATGGGGGTAGTCAGATACGAAAATGAGTCACATTCAGGGGTGGCTTCCGCCCTCCCCGCCAAGGTGGGGGGTGGCACCGCGGGTTTTTCTCAAAGGGCTCGACCTCCCCCGTCGTTCGGCACTAGTTTTAACCGGCAGTTCGATAAAGGAAAAACACTCCGAAATACCAAACCGGAAGTGGCCCTTTTTTCAACATTTCGGACAAGTTATAGGGTTTATTAGGCCCGGCACACCCTTGACCACTACATTAGCTGTCGATTCGTCCATATTTTGTTCGGCAGATCGATCAGGGTACCTTTAACGCAGCCGGCTCTCCGACTATTTGTTACTGTTCGTTTTTGTGAGTTGCCAGTTGTTTCATTAAATTTTGTTGTTTGTCGTTTATTTTTACTCGTGTTAATTATTGTTTTTTTGTTGTTGTTTGTTCTTGTTTGATGTTTACTCTTTATCATAAATTTTACCTTTGATGAGTACACGGATATGTACCTTGTATTAGGCGAGAGTAGGGGAAATTTTGCAGGAGCAGCAAGATTGTATGCTGAAAGATATCCTCAAAGAAGGCATCCAACGAGAAACGTTATTCAAAGAATGGACCAAAGATTCAGAGAAACAGGAAGTATCATAGTTCGTAACATTGACAGAGGTCGACCCAGAACCATAAGAACACCTGCTCTAAGGCTCAAGGGCTTGAATGTGGCTTCAATGTGATGGTGTCCCACCCTATTATGGGATACAAGTGCGAAGATGGTTAGATCAGCAATTTCCACAAAGATGGATTGGTCGCGGTGGCCCCACAGCTTGGCCTGCTAGGTCGCCTGATTTAACACCTTTAGACTTCTTTCTTTGGGGCTATATAAAAGAAAAAGTGTATGCAACTTCAGTTTCCACCTTGGCTGAATAATGGAAGCATTTGCCACCATCACCCCAGAAATGCTCCAGAATGTACTAAGAAATATTTCGGAAAGAGCTCAAACTTATCACATGGAGGGAGGTGGTCATTTTGAACATTTAGGCGCATAATTGTTTGTTTGGCTTGTTAAAATAAATATATTTTCTTTGTAAAATTGTCAAATGAACTAATCTAATACTAATAACTAAAAAACTACTACCACAGTAATAAGCTTCTGTTTGGTGTTATTGAATTTCAAGCTTTACAGTAATGCCGTTATAAGCAAAAACACAGTAACTCTAAAATTTTCAAAAAGTTAGTTTCATCTTAGTCTTTATGATACGTTATTCTATGTATTTACTAAGATAAAACACAACCTTAAACGAGTAAAAATGCCTTCCAAAAACCCCAGAAACATT